>AP027115.1:34196670-34796670 GCA_028142955.1 Pinctada fucata
GTGTGTCTGTCTGTGCGTGTGTCTGTGAGTTTTTCAGCCTGTATCTTTCTGCATGTATTTATCTTTTTACTTGTCTGTATATGTGAAAGGGTGTTTGTTTGAGTCAGTCTGTTATTTTGTGTTTAGGTGTCTGTCTCTCTCTCTTAGTTTTTCTTTCTTCTTCAACGGAAATTTTCTGAAATGCTGTGACAAATTGAGGTGATACTGAAAATCATAGTAATGTGTATTTGTCTTTTTGATGTTAATATGTCCATGTCTGTCTACGAGTGAGTACGTCTGTTTGTGTTTATATGTCTGTCTGTCTGTCTGTCTATCTGTCTGTCTGTCTGTCTGTCTATCTGTCTGTCTATCTGTGAGATTCTCTGTATGTGTGTCTGTGTCTATCTGTCAGTCTTTGTGTCTGTTTTTGTTACTGTCATATAGTATATATCTGTTTTTCTTTGTATTTGTCCGTCTCATGCTTATCTGTCTTTTCTGTCTGTATGTCGCTGTGTGTCTGTCAGACTCTTTATCTCTTTTTGATTGCATATTTGTCTTTGTGTTTGTCCGTCTTTGTGTCCCCTATTCATATGTCTGTCTTAGTGTCAATTTATTTATGTGCCTGTCTGTGTGTCTATTAGTGTCTGTGTGTCTGTCTTTAAGTGTCTGTCTGTGTGTTTGTCTATTTGTCTGTCGGATTTACTGTCTGATTTACTGTTTGTATGCCAGTCCGTATGTCTTCTTTATAGATTTTTTCCTTTCTGCCAGTCAGACTGTCTGTCTTGAAATAATTCTTCAAGGCATAATAAAAAACAAAACCTTGGCCTTAATACGACAACAATTATGAGAAATATACATTTTAATATGTGGGACTTTATATAGTGTATATAATTATAAAGTTTGACATATTACGGACAGAGCTGGCGAAAGCGGTTGGAAAGGGAAGGGGTGCCGGAAATGGAGGGAATGGATAGGAAGAGAGGGGGACAGGAGGGGGGAGGGAGAAAGAGGACGGGAAAAGAGGCAATGGGATAGGCCAAGCCTATGTCTGCCCTAAGAAGACTCTCTTACGTGAGGTTATGAAACAAAGGAGGAGATCTCCAACAACACCAGGCTGCAGCACCGACAGCAAAACCCAAAAACACCTAATGCAAAAACAGAGCACACTAAGAGACGCAAAAGGGAGAAGGAACGTCAACTCACTACACAGAAACATCAAACACAAAGGACTACACATAAACCAACGAGACCAATGGGCAACCGGTGCCGACTTAGGGCAGCCAACTGCCACGGAAATAGCAGAAGGCATTGTTATCTTGGATTACGTGCGCACAACCCTCCCAATTTTCCGATGACCCAGAGGTCTCGAAGAACGTACAATTGTGGTGTAAAACAATCTCCTCACTTGTTAAACGTCTTTAAATTAAATAGCATCATTTAAAACCTGATAAATTTTCAGCATGGACCAGACATGCACGTTTCGGGTACTAAATCCTCGTCAGTGATCCTTAGTCTAAACTGTCAGATGACCAAACACAAACAAGATCGCAAAAACGCAGGGGCCCAATCAGCACAGATGGATACGTAAATGAATATAAAAAGAGGGCATACGTAATACAATCCATGTTCTGGCGCCGCGAGCTCATGTATGTTACATATATCACCCGAGGAGTCCAACTGACATTCAGAAAGGACAGGTGGCCGGGGCCCTGTCTTCTCTAAAGAGGTTTGGACAGGGCCCGTCACAGTCAGTCAGAGTGCAAGTTTTAAGAATGCGCTGGTACAAGACTGAAGACCTGGTCTCACTTCGGAATTTGTTCATTCCGAGGTTCGCAACAGTTTCTGTGGAAAATCTAATGATTTTGCCTTGCCTTCTCGACTATGAGACTGAATAACTGATGGGTAATTCTGTAATGTTTATTGGTCAAGTACCAAGCCTAATGTCCGTCTGGTGACATTAGGATCATATCCACGATATAAAAGGTGTTTGATGATTCTGACGCATTTTCGATGGGAATGCTGTCTATCTTTGATCCTTCTTATCTTGTTGATTATGTCACCATAAAATGCAGTTTGTGAAATACCAAAAGTAATATACTATGTTGCCTATATTGATCCGAATTTCAAAAGAGGTTGACAATAATTTCTATAAAATTTCCAGAAAGTCTTTACTTGTTTGTGAAAGCGAAAATCTTATCCTAAAAATTTCTTAGTAATTTGTAAATGTCTAAGAATGCGCTGGTAGACTGTAGATTGGTCAAGTTTATCTTTGATCCTTCTTATCTTGTTAATCACAGTACTTCTACAGCTATCTTTGTCGTTTTGTCTGATAGGATAGGATAGGATACGATCTGATAGAGTCTGATGCGTGATGTCTGATTCACGATGGCTGATGTCCTTGCACGATGTTTGATGTCTTATACGATTAATTCCTATCGTATCAGACATCCTATCGAACAAATTTTATCAGACATCGTATCAGACAAATTTTATCAGGCAACGCGAATACTATATAATATTCTATCGTATCGCGCACGAATTCAGGATTTTTTTTTCAATATCTTTACCACCGCGTGGGATCGAAACGTATGGTGTTGTGCTTCCTTACAAAGTTTTTTGGGTATTTTCTCATTTTCTAAATTAAATTTTACAAAACTGAACAGTGGTTGCAGTAGAGCATCACCTAATAAATCAATCCATATCGTCCAGATATATAGAAAGTTCATAGTTTTCGCAAACACTTCAATAGTTTCTCGACGACAGAAAATAATTCCTTCTGACGAACTCGTGAAGTGTTTGCAAAAACGACAGACTTTTCAGATTTATAAACGATATGGACTTACTTATTAGACATTGCTCTACTGCAACGTCTCATTAGTTTTGTGCAGTATCACTTAAATGATGAGAAAACATCAAAATTCTCCGTAAAGAATCACAACATCATACGTTTCGATCCCACGCGGTGTTTACTTTAATTAGTTTTCGAGTAAAATTAATCTAACGATTTATTATAAAAGACTGTACAAGTCCATATACTACAGCTGTTGTGAAGTGATAGAAATAAGTTATAGGGTATAAATAAAACAATAGCAAAAAAAGTAAATTGATCATGAACGAACGCGAGTTCGATGTGCAGATTTGTAGAGACAGTGTTAAAAATAAGCTTATTTGAGATATGTGTCAGAGTTTAGAATTTTTGCGTTAATGACACTAGTCTAAATATGGATTTGAAAAGACATCGCAAGCTGAACAAAACGGAAAAGGTGTCGATAGAAACCCGAATTTCCTCTGACACGAACATTTGCAATCGTCCGCGCTCTATTAGAAACACCTTATGATAGATTCGTTTTCAAGAATCATGACTTTATATTGAGAATTTCGGGAAATTCATTAAGACATGGAGGGCAGAGATTCAATGATTCAGATACATATTTTAGACATTTTTTATTAAGGTGTTTTGCACACTTTTTACCTCACTCTTTGGGTACTACTTCAACAAAGGAGGGAACTCCAAAAATACGAATACGATTCAGGCCTGATCTTGCAAATAACTTTTGTTAAGTATAATTAATTGTAGAGACTCTCCATAAAGTCTACAGTGAATAGTTCTATATTTGAAATAAATGTTCATCTTTTCTTGATTATTGCTTGTAATACAATTGACGATATTGATCATAAAATAAATTCGAGGTATCCTGCCTGCAGTTTAGCTCAGTCGGTCAAACCGTTGGACATATCAGCAAGCTAGATCGAGGGTCTCGGCCGGGATTAATTCCAAGACTGGTCACATTTTCCATTATGACGGTTTCGGGATATCGTGCCTGATTAGCTCAGTCGATAAAATATTTTCATTGCACCTGTCAAATGCATATGTATCGACTATCATGGCACGGAAAGGGGCTTAGCGTTACTGTTTGTATATAGCAAAATATCTTGGGCTCCATCTGTCTTTTAGCTGCAAAGTCATAAAATATTTTCATATTACCCTTACGCCCCTTCACATTTTCACGGATGGGGCCGCGATAGCTGCGGATCCAAAGATTTTTTACATCCGTAGCTATCCAAACCAATCCGTAGTTCGATCCAGCACTAGCCTTAATGAGTCGTAGCTTTCCTTATTTGCAATCTGTAACAATCAGGGATGAGACAGACATTTTTTAAGCATGTTCAAATTTTCTACAACTCTGCTATATGTAACGATTAATTTGTCGTAGCGGAGTCGTAGGGGAGTCTTAGCAACCCGTAGTGGAGTCGTAGCTATCCGTAGCTAGCCATAGGGGAGTCTTAGCACATCTGTGGCAATCAAGGACAATTTTTGTGGTGATTAAAATAGCTGTACAACTCTCCTACGGATTGCTAATACTCACCTACGGATTTCTACGAATAGCCTCGGCTACGGATTATGTCTTTCATGAATTTCAAATCTATCGGTATTCTGTGCGTTTTTCGGTCAACGTTGGTCCTGTAGCATCATATCCCACCCATTCTGCTACGTCTTTTGTACATTTTTTTACACAATAATTTTCATACTTTTTGGCCATATTACATTATTTAGACTGAGGATCACCGACAAGGGTTAAGTACCCGAAACGTGCATGTATGGTCCATGCTGTAAATTTATCAGGTTTTAAATGATGCTATTGAATTTAAAGACGTTAAACATTTGAACTTCTTGGTGAGTGTCACTGCTGGTGGACCAAGAGTCCTCGAGGGCACATGTAGCCAAGTTCGATCAACTATGGTTGATCGTCTGGTTCTTCAACGCATTTGAAATTTTCTGATACAAAATTTCTAGAAATTTCTAAACCGTGGGTCCTGTAGCATCATATCCCATCCATTCTGCTACGTCTTTTGGTACATTTTTTGACATAATAATTTTCATACTTTTTTGGCCATATTACATTATTTAGACTGAGGATCACTGACGAGGGTTTAGTACCCGAAACGTGCATGTCTGGTCCATGTTGTAAATTTATCAGGTTTTAAATGATGCTATTGAATTTAAAGACGTTTAAGAACTAATCAAATTGAACTAATAATAGAAAGACATGTAAAACCCAAATACTGTTTTAAAACAAGTTAGACCACACTGACTTTAAATTATTAGATGTTTAAGTAAATAATTATGATGAAAATAACATTTAAAATTCAAGTCTGAACTCGTAGCTATCCTTGCGCGAATCGTTGCTATCCGTACTGGAGTTGTGATCGTCCGAAGGTCTTCCTAAGCAATCCGTACCTATTCATACCAATCCAAACGCGTGTCGTGGCAATTCTTATCAATCGGTACCCGTGTCGCAGTGATCCGTAGCAAAGTCGGGACAATATCTGTAGTTATCCTTAGCTATTCTTAATCGATTTGTATCAACCCGTACCAATCCGTAGCAATCTGTATTGTCGTCGTAGATTCATCGAACATTTTGCGTCCCAACTCGCCACTGATAGATAAACTTTTTTGAAGTCGTAACTCGAGTCCTGAAAGTGAAAAGGGGCTTTATGTCTTGCATTTTAGACACTCCAGGACCAGACGTCACAACTTTTGACGTAAATTTTAATTATTACGTCATAGATCTGTTTCGACATCACAGTCCAAAGTTACGTCAAATGTTGTCATGTTAGAACTTGGTCTGTATAAAATACAAGTCTTCTGGGGTAATTTTAAAATTGTCTATTTAATGACAAGAAATTTTATCAGATACCAATTTAGCCGTTATTTGAAGAGATACATGTTCTTACAGCCTGAACTAACTAGGCCGATATCCTATCCTGTAATACTATCAAAATAGGCTTCTGTACACGTGTAGATGTGATACTGGAGCCTTCAAGAAAATTCAACAAGATTCCAGATACACATATATAATTTAAAAACTAGAATCACCAAGAATCAAAGCATATGTAAAGAGAAAATTTAAAAGATAGTAAAATACATGAGTAGACCAAAGTTTGAACCCAGGGTGCATTGAAGACCAACTTATGGCATTGTATAATCACTGCACTTTATAAACAGACTGCTGACAATACATGTATATTGTAAATATAGATAAAAAAGTCTTACTGTTGCTGAAATAAACAGACAAGCCTTTCAGTGATCACTAAATTTGACTATGTTGTTTCATTTTTGTAGCTTTGTGGAAAACAGGGATGTATATAAATTTCATATGCGTCCTTGTATAAAAGGACCCTATGACTTAATGTAAACATAGATGGTAGACATCACTGAGCTCTAAATCTAAATTGGTTGCTATCCATGACCTTGAAATTTCTTAATTATATATATCTATCGTTTGATTACGCTATGACATTAACTGTGATAACAAAATTTATTGAAATAAATTTCATGTAAAAAGTTTGACTAACAGAGTGACCTTGGAGGTAACATTAGTTTAGAAATATTTATTCAAATATATGCATAATTATATAGAAGAAAACGTCTTCAAATTGAATAGCATCATTTAAGAACAGATAAATTGGCAACGTGGACCAGACATGCACGTTTCGGGTGCTTAACCCTCATCAGTGATCCTAAAATCTAAACAATGTAATATGCCAAAAAGTATGAAAGTTACTACGTCGAAAAGTGTACCGAAAGACGTAGCAGGATGGTTGGAATATGATGCTACAGGACCCACTTTTTAGAAATTTCAAGAAATTTTGATAACTGAAATTTTGAATGCGTTGAAGAAACGATCAACCGAAATTGATCGAACTTGGCTACATGGCCCTCGGGGACTCCTGGTCCACAAGCAGTGACACTCACCAAGTGATATAAATGTAAACGTCTTCAAAATGAACAATGCATATGATGAACGTAAGGGGGATTTGAAAGAAAGTGTTGAGTGTTGACTTCATATGAACTGAGATGTACTTCAAGCTAACTGACTGTATCACTTATATATGGAGGGGTATTAGGGTCACAATGCTATTTGACTTGCTTACATGCTTCATGCTATGTTGCTTCATTCAATGTTTGATTATTCTAAGTTCATTTGTCTTGCTTTCATTTCAAATTGACTTTATTGCATTTGTCTTTCTTCTTTATGCAATGTTGTTTCCGTGCATTTTACATTTGTCCTTCGTCAATGTATAATTGACGTTATACGATGGGTTATGACATCTTTCATTGTGCCATCATTCTTTCGTCCTAATGCCATTATTGCTTCGTCAATGCTAACCTCAATTTTGATACCAGGTGGCGCTCCGTTTGTGTCCGTTCCTTGAAATTAATTTTGAGACGTCCCCTGTTGCAGTACTTGGAAAAATGAGTTATAAATAGCGCAAAAAAGCAAAAGCCGATTGAAATATTTGAACAAAAAAGAAATCATTGAATGATAAATATTTGGGCCTTTTCTGTTTGTTTGGTTTTTTTTTTTATTTATACAGTAATAAGTCATTTGGGGATTTAAAAGCTCTAAGTTTTTCCCCTTATTTGTAAAGATAACGTGACTCAGTGGATAGCGTGCCGGATTTCCAACCGAATTTTTTTCCCGCATGGATTCGAATCCCATCGGATACTTAATTTTTTCTTCTGAAATGTGAGTGGGAAAAGTCAGTTTTGAATTCTGAGATATCGTGGGAAAGGCGGAATTTCATATCGAAAAATTGAAACTGCCGCGCGACCTTCACCGATCCCATCTTCTCGAGACAAGTGTACGTAATACCTTATTACGTACACTTGTCTTAAGAAGAGGCACTGAGCCTAGAGATCAACATCCCCCGGTCCCCATTGATTCAGTCAATAATGCAGTTTCTAGTCTCCTTTCATTATTTTGACCTTAAAAATTTACCTTTTGACATCTCTGTATGCCAAAATTACTTCAAGCTGTTGTCCAGGGCTATGCCTGTTCAGGAACGTGGCACAAAAACAGTTCAGTGTCATTCACAGCCTTTTTTTAACAATGGCCAAACTTTAGACCTTTATTGTGTTCCTATAGTCCGTGTTAGGAGCGCAAGGAAGCTATAATTTTGATAGATTACACTATGGCAAACATGTCAGATGTTCATAGGCGAATCCAGCGCCCCCTTTGTCGGGGGTCAAGGGGAGAACTTTGCCGATTTTACTGAAAATGGGCAAAAAATACATGTTTTTGCCGGGAAAATATTGGGTCTGTGCAGGAGGGGAGGATGCCCCTTCCACATCCCCTAGATCCGCCACTGTTATTCGACCCAAGAAAAAAAATCCAAGCTTTTTGCAAGGATTGACCTTGAACATTGACCTTATAAGTCCCTACTTCAAAGTCAATTATAATGTATTATAAAAAATTAATCTTTTTATGAAAGAATCACCCGATTTATGGTACAGAAACGACATTGACGGGCATATCTTAAATTGAATTTTTAAAAGGCAATTCATTAAAACAATTTCTTTTCATAGATGACATGAAAGGGACGACGACGAGCCAACGAAGCTTTTACAAAGTTTTGTAATGAAAAAAAAAATTATTTCAATTGAATAGTGATAATGTACACTTGCCCACCATATATTTTTTTCAAAACACTGAACCCCCCCCCCCCCTCAAAAAAAAAGAAAAACTGGGGGGATAAAATAAGAATTTGCATAAAAAACATTTTATTTTATAAGTACCCACAATTTTTTTCTACATCCTCTACTGGGCAGATGGACGACATGGGCAGTTTACATTATACATAAACTTGACAAAATGTAAAAAAAATGTGTATCCTCGTCCGGGATTCGAACCCACTCGCAAAGGTGTAAAAAATAAAAGTGTAAGACTAAAGTAATAACCACTACGCCACGGAGTTCCTTCATGAGATGGATATTTTATAGTGTAAATAGTTACAAAAATCTGATGTAAACAAAAGCAAATATTTACTAATTCATAATAGCATATTTTTCAAAATAATTACTAATTCATAATAGCATATTTTTCAAATATTTATAATGCGTCATCAATCTACTTCTGTCCTCTCGTGCGATAATATAACTTATTTTCGAACGATACTAAAGTAGAATGTAAAAGAGATTTCCAACGACAGGGGATGTTTCAAAGTTCATTCAAGAAACGGAAACTTGCGGTCGCGCAAAGTGCCATCTGGTATCAAAATTGAAGTTAGCATTGACGAAGCAATCATAGCATTAGGACGAAAGAATAATGGCAGAATGAAAGATGTAACAACGCATGGCATAACGACTATTACGCATTTACGAAGGACAAATGTAATATGCACGGAAGCAAAATAACACAAAGAAGAAAGATAAATGAAATTTGAAATTAAAGCTAGACGAATGAACTTGGAATAATCAATGCACACCCCCCCCCCCCTTGATCCTCTAAAACCGGCCTAACTTTGTAGCATTTTTGGTGCTCTTTCAGATAAAAAATGTCTCATGGAAATTTCCATTGCAAAAGTGGTGTTTTTGGGGAAAAATATATTTTTTAGTCAAAAATCACTGAAAATAGGAAAAAAATTATAAATTTTATATGGTTGATGTTTTTAAAAATGAAAAGTGTGTATATATAGTATTTTTGATGCTCTTTCAGATGAAATAAGTTGCAAGTTCCAATTCCTATTTTTACTGTGTGTTTTGGGGTAAAAAAGTCGAATTTTTGCCAAAACTCAGAGAAATTTGAGGAAATTCTAATTTATTCCTGCTTCTCAGCTCTTCAATATTGCATATGATCGTTCGATGATGACTTAAAAAACATCTTTAAAGTCTCTTCTTTCAAATGACATACATTTTATATTCTTATTTTTTTGCAAAATCCTCGAAATAAATTATTTTATACAGAAACCTGTATTTTCAATTAGAAATCTCAGATTTCTGTTTATTTATTTAAAGAACCTTTATTTATTATGAAAGCAATGATTGAAAGCTATTTTCTAGTGTAACTTTTCACACTCTTTCGGATTATATATGTTTTACTAAAATTTCATTCAAAATCATAGTGTTTTTGAGGAAAAACGTATTTTTTCATTTAAAAATAGCTGATTTCTGGAGAATATTTATTGAATCTATAAAACTTCTTGAAATGATAGCAGGAATGTATTTCGTACTGTACTTATTTAGGTTCACTCATAAATTACATGTATGAAACATGAAAGGTATATTTTCTACTTAATTTTGGGGCAAAATGCCTCTTTTTTGTCTAAAAATAACAGATTTCTGGAAAAATTCTATTAATTCATTTTCTTTACTAAAATTTTACATTTAAAGCTATTATCATAATAGAAAGTAATAATCTTGTTAGATGATTGTGAAATTAAATGTAATAATTCATTAAAACCATCATTTTCGAGTAAAATATGCATTTTTATGCAAAAACAACTTATTTTGAGAAAATAAGTTCTAGCTCTTTTAATTTGCATAAAGGGGTAGGGGCAAAAGTGACCATTTTTGGCCCCAATCAGAATTTTTTAGAAAGTTATATTTTCTTATTCATTATGCTTCTCCTAAACAAAAAATGACAAATTATGTGTGATTTCTTGAAAATCGTGCCTTTCAGGGCTAAATGATTGAAAGTTTTGCACTATGTCTTCACATTAGAAATTCTGATTTTTGGCAAGGGACACACATACCTACAGTTGTAAGCCCTAGAGCAAGGGCGTGTAACAGGTTCATACTCATATGGGGCATTCCTTTTTATATTCTGAATGTACATGGAAAGTATAAGTTTGTTACATGCGCTTGCTCTATATATACTATAATCTATTATGTTAAAATCTGGTTGTTATAATTTTACTACTAATTTCTATAGTAGTGGGCAATTTTGGCGGGAAATAACACTCATATTAGTGGATTATATATATTTTCGATTCAGTTTCAATAAACAACATATCTATTCTTATATGAAAGATAAAAAATAGTATGAAAACAATTTTTGAAAATCGCAAAAAATGGGGCCAAAAACGGCAGATTTTGCCCCTACCCCTTTGTATGTTTTAGCTTTGATATCATGCTGTTTCTTATCATAAATGGATAGGAATGTCATTTGAAAACTGAAATTTAATTTATATCTTATTTTGGGGCAAAAAACCTAATTTATGTGCAAATTTCACTTATTTCAGTTAATATTTTTTTTAAATCTATATTTTTCATTTTATCAAAGCTGGAGAGGTTTCATATAATTGGATGGCATAAAAGTGATCAAGTTTAATGAGTTAGAAGAGATTTCTTTGATTATCTTGCTATTTTTGGTGGAAAATCCCAATTTTTATTTAATAAAACACCGCTAAAGACGGTATGGCCGGATTGCATAGTAAGTTTTTGTCACCAACTGGGTCAAGGTCAATAGGTCAATAAATTGAAAGGTTTTGTCAGAGGCAATCTACATGTATAAAATGAAGTTTCTACTGCATACAGTTCCATAGATTTTGCTTCAACTAGGAACTTTAACCAAAATCCTTAACTAGGTCAAAGTCCAAGGTCAAGGTCACTAGGTCAAATGTTACGGCATAAATTGAAAGGTCTTGTCATGGGCGAGCTTCATTAATAATATAAAGTTTCTACTGCTTACAGTACCATAGATTTTGCTTAAACCAGGAACTTTAATCAAAATCTTTGAGTAGGTCAAAGTTGAAGGTCAAGGTCACTAGGTCAAATGTGTCGGCATAAATTGAAAGGTCTTGTCATGGGCAAGCTTCATGTATAATATAAAGTTTCTACTGCATATAGTTCCTTAGATTTTGCCTCAACCAGAAACTTTAACCAAAATCTTTAACTAGGTCAAAGTCCAAGGTCAAGGTCACTAGGTCAAATGTTATGGCATAAATTGAAAGGTCTTGTCATGGGCATGCTTCATGTATAATATAAAGTTTCTACTGCATATAGTTCCTTAGATTTTGCCTCAACCAGAAACCTTAACCAAAATGTTGACGGCAGACGGACGGACGGACAGACGGACGGACAGACGGACGGACGGACATCGTCAATCTATAGACCGGAATTGCTTTGCAATCCAGACAAAAATCGCTAATTTCTGGAAAATCCTTATTACTATGAAATCAGTCGTTATTATTTATATTCAAAAGTGTTCCTGGGTACATCATACTTTGTCCTTGTAAGTCATATGCATTTGAAATATCTTCTGTTAATTTAATTGGTATTTTGGGGGCAAAAAATATGTTTTATAAGAAAATATAGCCTATATCAAGAAACTTACTATAGAAAGTCTCATATTTCAAAGTATGATTGTTATCTTCTGTATTTCCTTTTTAACTGAATAGTTTATCTTAACTTACTTATCATTTTATGCTTATCTTGTGTAATGTTAATATTAGTATGTTTTGGTAAAAACAATAAGCAAAAAAAGATGGAAAAGCAAGCATTTAATACAATAATGTAATAAAACACATTTCAAGGTTATATATTGCTAGATTTTTTTTAGGATAAACGCTTGCCTTTATTTTAGATGAACAGAAAATATCAGATTAATTTATGATTTATTCCATACAAATTGTGCTGTTTAGATTGACGGTTCAAGCTGTCATGTGTATCGTAATCCGCTGACTCGATTCTCAGTTTCAAGGTCATGATAGGCTGGTATTTTCAATTTTGATGCAAGAAATAGTACAAATTAAAAAAAAGAACTTTCTGATTGGGATGCATCGCGTATTTTCCCTCGCGATGAACATTGTATTTCCCTATGTATACAATGTAGCTATATGATAAACCGTAAGTCGGCTTGGATGACATTTCTAAATCAAAGCTCTGAAGGAACTGATGGCGAGTTTCGTTTATTCATTTTAGAATGATATCTAACTATTTTATGGGATTTTTAAATATTGTATTAGCAGATAGAACAAATCCATTTTCCAATGTTCAGAAATAAAACATTTTAATATGAACCGTCAGGGACGGAAATTGGCGGTTGCCCAGTCGCCCATGGCGACCAAATTTTTAGCTGGGCCCCCAAAACATCATGTCCTACTCGCCCATTTGGCGAATGAAAATAAAAATACATAGTCCATATTTAATTATAAAAAGGAATTTCTTTCGCTTCTATGTTAGGCCCCATACTTCGTCAATGAAGCTCTTTTAAAATCAGGGGCTTATATTAATACATGTACGTACCTGTTTACATACGCAAAATTTACGTTTTCTCACGTGTCACTGTGCGAAGCCCTCGTTCAAAGTTGCTATTAAGATAATTGGAATTAGGATTACTGCATGTTGTTCGCACGACACAGCCTTACTGCATGTACATGTTTTTGAAAGCATTCGTGTACACGTTTACCGATTCATTGAAAGGTAGTGGTACTTTGCACGGCCGAAATCAAAACTAATTTTCTTTATTCATTTATCGAAAATCTTTTAAAGTCGTTCGCCAAATTAACGCCCAAAATCTCATTTCAACTGATTCAATCCATGCCATAGGGGACGGTATAACGGCGTGAATATATGTAATGAATGTGCCGACCAGAAACTCACTTTTTACATCTTTCTCTCTGTTGACATTTTAAAAATATCTATACGAACCGTGTATTGTTCTAGCCCCCCCCCCCCCCTCTCTCTCTGTCTCATTTTGTCGTTGATAACGTACATCAATAAGCGTGAAACATGAGACTGTACAATACTAAAGTGACGTTTTATTCAGTAGAAACCTATCGGATTAAAAAGACCCCCTCCCCCCCCAAAAAAATAAAAATAAAACAAAAACAATAGGCAAGCGTTTGGAAGGGGTGTCATGACCCACAGAAAGAAAAAAATACGATCGTGAAAGTGATTTCAAAAGAACTACAGCAGAGGTTTTTATTGTTCTATTAGAGGCTATTAAAACGTGTAGAACTCGACATTGTATAAGAGTATTTGTACCTGGAAGAAATAAACTCATCTTCTTTACAAGTTTAAGATTAGATGTGTATTTTTTCTGGGCCCCCAAATTTTAGCCTGGGCTCCTAAATTTTAGAGTTTAGGGGCCCAGTTGGCTCCTAGGATATTTTGATAAAGGTTTGTCCCTGTGAACCTATGTCAGCATGACTGCTAGTCAGTAATAGTTTCAAGGGGGGCGTATGGGTAAAACAATCATTTTAAATCAAGAAAGAGTGAATATTAGTGAATATTACTTACCTTTTAGTAAATATAATTGTTAAATGCATCAAATCCCATTCTTTAATTAATTACAGTCATGAAAATGGTCCCAAAAAGGCTGAAATTCAAGAGATTCCAGGAGGCTTCAACCCCCCAAACAGGGCTCTGCCCTGGACCCGCTGGGGATCTAGGAAGTCCCCAGACCCCTTGCCAATTATTTACGTCCCCCCTAAATAATAAGGTGGATCTGCACTGATAGTACAGACGTTTATTTTTTCTTCATGTATAGCACAGGGGTGAGGTATTATCGCTTGGTCACAAACCCTTTCCTCTATACGTACCCTTTCTTCTATATGTCTATATTAAAAAAGTTTTATATATATAGACAGAAGGGTTTGTATTGAGGAAAGGGTTTGTGACCAAGCGATGATACCTCACCCCTGTGGTGTATAGATCTGCATATCTGTTCCACAGGCCGTAAAAGTGCCTGGTATGTGTACGATCTCCCAGATACACAGTCATGTCAAATTTTTAACTTCAACCATTGCAAAATTCGCTATAGAGGTTCCAATAAGATCATATTTTTTGATTGTACCAATATATTTTATCTACTATGTCACCAAATTTCATTAAAAAATTCCCCGTACTTCCAGAGATATCGTAGGTACCATTTCTTCAGTGACCTAGTTTTTGTTTACTCGAATTTAGCTGTCCAGCCCTGGCTCGGTGTTCAGTGAGTCAGTGCATTCTATTTGCGAGATGCGACAGACCAATGCGCTATGAACGCTTGATTGTCTGTGAATTCTAAATTGATTTCTATACCTAGAAATGTAATGTATGACCGTAACTCCTCGTTAATCGCTTAAACACTCGAACTGCTACGACTTGAATATCAGCGCCTTCCATTTTATTTACATAGTGTCACGTGGTACAAGATACGGGTAATAGGAATTACCGAAAAGACAGCATTTACCGAAAAGACAGTGGTATTTACCGAAAAGACCCCAAATTGTACCGAAGAGACACTTAAATTTCAAAACTAAACACATTTTATGATTGGAAATGTGTTTATACAATTAAATGTATCACCAAAACAAAAAATGAATATATCCGTCTATTCGGTAAATATCACTGTCGTTTCGGTAAATGCTGTCTTTTCGGTAATTCCAAGTACCGCAGTATAGCCGATAAACTTATAAGCAATCTCAACACACGTGCACACGAGACAGTTGATGTTTACTGCATCCTAAGTATCCTTTTTAAAATAATCTCTAACTTTTTTTTAAACATTATGAAACAACTGAACAGCAGAATGCAATGTACGCTGTCTTAAATAAATATGGTGAATAATGAGGTCCAGGGTCATCGGGCCACACGATCGGAGTTGAGAAAAACTGTGAATATATATTTATCTTTACTCATTTATACATTTTGGGGCGTGGGGATGTCACGGAAGTGGTGTGACGTCAAAATCCTGCGATCACTATAGCCGAGATCGCTACGCGAAACTCGCCTAAAAATCACGTAGCACTGTGTTAATACAAAGCGTTACGGTTATTTCTTATATCTAGAAAATCGCCCATTGTCTCATTGGTTTGTATTTATATGTTTGTTGTATCCTTGTTCCTTTTGTGTTTATGTGTGTTATTTGGTGCTCCTTGTCCCTTTTGTGTTTGAGTGAGTTATTTGGTACTCCTTGTCCCTTTTGTATTTGGGTGTATTTTTTGGTGCTCCTTGTCCCTTTTGTGTTTTTGGTAGTGTTATTTGGTGCTCCTTGTCCCTTTTGTGTTTGGGTGTGTTACTTGGTGTTCCTTGTCCCTTTTGTGTTTGGGTGTTATTTGGTGCTCCTTGTCCCTTTCGTGTTTGGGTGTGTTATTTGGTGCTCCTTGTCTCTTTTGTGTTTGGGTGTGTTATTTGGTGCTTCTTGTCCCTTTTGTGTTTGGGCGTGTTATTTTGTGCTCCTTGTCCCCTTTGGTTGTGTTATTTGGTGCTCCTTGTCCCTTTTGTATTTGGGTGTGTTATTTGTTGTTCCTTGTCCCTTTTGTGTTTGGGTAAGTTATTTTGTGCCCCTTGTGCCTTTTTTTGTTAGGGGTGATATTTGGTGCTCCTTGACCCTTTTGATTTTTTGGATGTGTTATTTCTTGTCCCTTTTGTGTTTGGTTGTGTTATTTGGTGCTCCTTGTCCCTTTTGTGTTTGGTTGTGTTATTTGGTGCTCTTGTGCCCTATGTGTTTGGGTGTGTTATTTCTTGTCCCTTTTGTGTTTGGGTGTATTTGGTGCTCCTTGTCCCTTTCGTATTTGGGTGTTTTATTTGGTGTTCCCTGCCCCTTTTGTGTCCTTTATTATGCTCGTCTACACTGTTTCAACATATGGGTATTTGAATGTTTTGCTGTGAGTATTGAAACAAAGTTTGTGTGGAAATACCATCCTTCTTTAATTTAAACACTATATGATCAGATTTCATTAACGTATCGTATGGTAATCTTGAGTTTGTGTCACATTCATTTGATTTTAATAATTTGAAAATAAAATTTCATTCATTCCTAAAGACTAATGCCAATTAAAAGGCTACTAATGTAATAAACGAATATGCATTATCCATTGTTACAAATTGTACATTGTCAGCCACTCGTGGTAGAAGGTCACGAAGTTCTCGAATTCTTCACGGCTGATGTATGATTTATTTGTGTATTCAACATCTCTCGAACTGTTTTCCTGAAATGTAAATCAAGTGTATAAATTTTTAACTTCTACACTTAAATTTCAAGAATCAGAATCTGACAGTATCTTATAGAATCAGTACATATATCAAAGAATGACAAATATGGATAATGACCATATCCCTGTATACAGCACAAAATCGATAATTCAGAAAATCAGAAACCGAAGGCATACAAAATCAGGATATAGCAGGAACCAAAGCAAACAAACAAAAACCTCCACCACACGAAAAGAAGCGAACTCCCGATATGGGAGTGAGATCAAGTGCCTAGGAAGCGTAAGCATCTCCTGATTGCATGCAACATCCGCCGCTTCAATTCGGTAGAACTGTCACATCCGGTTACTTCCATTTCGGAAGACATAGAGTACAATCTTTGGTTGGATGGTTCAAATGGTATATGACAGAATACTATGTACCATTCTGGAGAGTGGGACATCATAGTGTATGACGAGTTCCCCATATCGACCGTAGAACTTCCTCAGTTACGATGTTAGTCGGTCACAAGCATATCCCTGACTGAGAAGCTTATCTGAAAGACGCCTAGCTCTCAGAACAAAATCCGTATATTTGGTACTTGCTCTGGCATAACGTATCAACTGAGATATGAACACACCATAAGCAGGCGATGGAGGGATGCTGAAAACGAAAGTTTGTGATGCTGAAATTGAAGTCGTCACGTTTGTCATAGAGTGAGGTGTTCATGTGACCATCAGTTTCGTAGGACAACATTATGTCCAAATAGGATGCTGGATTATGTCTCTGTAGTTTCTTTGACTTCAAGCTCCGAAGGATATATACTGCTCAGGTAATCCGCGAATTTTGGATTATTGATGGACAACACATCGCCCATGTATCTGTGAGGGAAGTTGAAGTCAGAAGCTTAGTATCTTTTCCCTTCAGAGACCAAAGATTGAATGCATTCAGCTTCGTACGAGTAAAGAAAAATGTCGGCAAGAAGTGGGGCACAATTGGTTCCTATTGGAATTCCGACAATTTGCGTGAAAACCTTTCCTCCAGACACCACAAAAATGTTGTCGAACATATGAATAATATCTGTTTCAGTATACTTATTTTCAGAATCTGACTTTTCTTTCGCAAAGTAAGTTTCACGTCGATCGGTGCTCCATCCCGTCCTGAAACTTGAGCTTCGGAAATCTTTCTTACATTGAAGCATTTTTGTACTCATTAAAATCCCCCCAAAATTGCTCTTAAATCTCCTCTTCAAAAGAAATGAAGGAATCTCCAACAACACCCGGTTTAGTACCAACAACACCCCCCCCCCCCCCCAACTCCCACTGTAAAAACGCAATGCAGTAACGCACAAAAAGAGACGCAAATGTTACAAGGAACGCCAAGTCACATAGAAACATAAAACACATAAACTCACAAAACCAATGGGCATTCGGTGCCGACTTAGGACGGCCATCTGCCACGTCAGTAGCAAACGGTGTGGTTATCCGGATTACGTGCGCACGACTTCCGACTTTTCCAATTATCCAGAGGTCATAAAAACGTACATTTGTGGTGTAAATAATGTGGAAGGGTTCAAACTCTATTCCTTCTTGAAGAAAATTTCAAACCAATTTGTTATGCACGAGACAAGTGTTTCGAATATTAAATTCTCATTAACGATGTCCAAGCCAAAGTGTTTTTCAGAAGCCGCCCAAATTCATTTCGCTAGCGCCCTCTTGCATTATTTTTTAGAATTTAAATTTTTGTATTTAATATGCAGAGGGTACAAGGTTCCAAATTTCCTGAAGGGTCGATTAAGTAGCATATCCAAATAAAATCTATATTCAAAATAGAATTGGAGGGATGGTGCTAAGATGTTAACCTCCTTTAATTTCGATAATATTTTTGGATGACATGTCAAGTTTGCGAAAAAGCCAAATAATAGAGAGGTTTAGAAGGCTAACGTGTACGGGTACGCGTACATGCAATCTTCAAGTACATCTACACGTAAAAATAGCAGAGTTTTAGAAAATTGACGAGTACGTGTACGTGTACTGGTGCCCTTAGTGATGACGTAATATATATAAATTCAAACATATACAAGATTGATATATAGATAAAATGTAAAATTAAAACTTATAAAATATTCTCGGTACAAGTATTCGTGAAATACATGCATCTACAATATAAACATAAATGTCTACACGTTTGTACGTACGTGTAGCTCGCGATTTACACGTTATTGACAACTTGTAGCGATTTCCCGTACACAATAAACAATGACGTCATACACAGTTATTGCGTCTACACGTACACGTACCCGAACACGTAACGATTTCTAAACCTCTCTAATATGTATGATGTCAAATTGATATAGTGCCAAAACATAGCTTCTTTCAGGCGACAGAGCATGAAACTAGTAATTAATACACTTCAAAACATCTAATGTCACGGGGAACGAGTTTAACTGCTCCACACTGCAACAGGAAATAAGTGTTTATATCAATAAGACATAAGGGTTCCAACTCTAGACCTTCTTGAAGAAAAATTCAAACCAATTTACCATGCACTAGACACGTGTTTCGAATATCGAATTCTCATCAGTGATGCCTCCAGCCGAAGTGTTTTCATAAGCCGCCCGAATTCATTTCACTAGCGCCAATACAAACAGACAGCATGACGCAGGGGGTCCAAGAAACACACACATTTAAGATGTTTCACTATTCAACTGCAAATGCTTGGGAGTCCATAATGTGACTGAAACTCTCCTGGTTGTTTGGTTATTTTAATCTAACTGACACACCCTTGTGTCGGCCAATCAGAGCCTTCGGCGGCCATATTTGTTGACCGATCGGAACGAAAAATACAAACTTTGTAGAGGACTTTGAGTACTTGCTTCCTGCAAGGTTTCATGAATTCTGTCTAGCGGTTGCAGAGAAGTCGAATATGCGTCAGCCAATCAGACCCCTCGGCGGCCATATTTGTTGACCGATCGGCACGAAAAACACTTACTTGTTAGACGACCTTGAGTACTTGCTTTCTGTAAGGTTTCGTGAAATTCTGTGCAGCAGATGCAGAGGAGAAGTCGACAATTCGTCAGCAAATCAGAGCCCTCGTCGTCCATATTTGTTGACCGATGGCCAAGAAAAACACAAACATGGTAGAGGACCTTGAGTACTTGCTTCCTGTAAAGTTTCTTGAAATTCTGTCCTGCGGTTGTAGAGGAGAAGTCAAAAATGCGTCAGCCAATAAGAACCTTCTAGATGTAGAATCGAAAGCGAGGCGCACAGCTGTTCAATATCGTAAAATACGGAAACGCTAGCTAACAATCTGATTGGTTGATACAAATCACTTATATAATATATATTAATATACCTGTTTTAATATCTCACTGTTGATATGAAGGATACTTTCATTCATGAGTCGAAGAAAACGTCCATCTGGGCAAACATTCAGCCAACTCATTTCCATCAAAAGCTTCTTCTGATATGAAAGATCATAAAGTGCCAAATGTGATCGAAACAGGCGACTAAATGTTCTTATATCAGGAAGACTTCCTACCATCTGTAAATAAATGTTTCAAATTGCTTTTTATCAAGAGTCCAAAGGGTGGGCACATATCGCTGACCTGGAATAACTTCTGAAATTGCCAACATTTACTTGTAAATGTATACATGTACAGCCAAAACGAGTCAGAAATGCTTTGCTGGAGTTTGGAATGAACTTCTTCATCCAATTTATCTCTTTTTCGGCTTATGGAAGATAAAAGTTCGCATATAAAAGATCTATTTTCACAGTTTGTGAATCATTGTTTGTGAATAATTAAAATTATGAAGTACTGATACAATGGATTATTCTTCAAAATCAGTTACCACAAAAATTGAAATATAACACCGTTAAAGACGGTATGGTCGGGTTACAAAGTAAGTTTTTCACTTGGTCAAGGTCACTAGGTCAAATATAACGGTATAAATGGAATTGTCTTCTCAGAGGCAACCTTCATGTATAATATCATGTTTCTACAGTGTATAAAGTTCCCGAGATTTTGCTTCACCAGAAAAGTTAACCAAAATGCAACCTTCATGTATAAAATTAAGTTTCTACTGCATACAATTCCTTAGATTTTGCTTCAACCAGAAACTTTCATCAAAATCTTAAACTAGGTCAAAGTCTAGGGTCAAGGTCACTACGTCAAATATCATGGCATACATTGAAAGGTCTTGTCACGGGCAACTTTAATGTATATTATATAGTTTTTACTGCATACAGTTCCTTAGATTTTGTTTAAACCAGACAAAAATCTTAAATACGAAAACACAGTCGTTTGCATAATGGCGTACTTCGACACATATGCAAAATTATAATTCAATTTTGCATTGTATGGATCTTAGTAACCTTGCTTTGTCTTCTTTGCTGTTAACAAGGATTTAATGCCAAAGTTCGTAGTGACAATTTACTTACAATAGCACGCAATGGCGGCAGACATGAGCTGTTACATGTTCTGTCGTCAATACCAATACTGCAACTGAAATCTATTTTGGATGAAGCAGAATATGCATCCTTAAGAAACACTGACTAATTAAGACCAATTCTCTGTTACCACCAAAATTCTGGCGCCACGGCATGTCATGGATTTTCACGATTTTCTGCATATTGGGTATATATGATATCCTAATTGCAAAAATTGAGGTTTCCGGTCAATATGAGTTCCGGTTGCTATGGTAACGAGATCAGTCTTTTTTGTGCTACGTTAAAGACCGTGAATGAGTTAAAGAAGATCCTGACGATAATCTCAACAGCACTCACAATAGAGCACCAAATTGAGCATCGACGGACCCCTAGCAAGCTAGAGGTGGGATCAGGTGCCCGGGAGGAGTAAGCATCCCCTGTTGGCTAGCCGCACCCGCCGTCGATGTTCATGCACGAATTCAAAATGAAAATATATAAAATGCATGCGCTGTCTGAGGTCGTCTATATATATAGAAAGTGCTATGGCGACAATGTCAGGGAAAATATTCAAAACACTTACTGTCAAACCCCTCGCGGGGAACTTTTTTACGTGCTCCACACGGCAAAGGGCATAAGTGTGACACAAATGAGTTAAAGAAGATCCTGACGATAATCTCAACAGCACTCACAATAGAGCACCAAATTGAGCATCGACGGACCCCTAGCAAGCTAGAGGTGGGATCAGGTGCCCGGGAGGAGTAAGCATCCCCTGTTGGCTAGCCGCACCCGCCGTCGATGTTCATGCACGAATTCAAAATGAAAATATATAAAATGCATGCGCTGTCTGAGGTCGTCTATATATATAGAAAGTGCTATGGCGACAATGTCAGGGAAAATATTCAAAACACTTACTGTCAAACCCCTCGCGGGGAACTTTTTTTACGTGCTCCACACGGCAAAGGGCATAAGTGTGACACAAATGAGTTAAAGAAGATCCTGACGATAATCTCAACAGCACTCACAATAGAGCACCAAATTGAGCATCGACGGACCCCTAGCAAGCTAGAGGTGGGATCAGGTGCCCGGGAGGAGTAAGCATCCCCTGTTGGCTAGCCGCACCCGCCGTCGATGTTCATGCACGAATTCAAAATGAAAATATATAAAATGCATGCGCTGTCTGAGGTCGTCTATATATATAGAAAGTGCTATGGCGACAATGTCAGGGAAAATATTCAAAACACTTACTGTCAAACCCCTCGCGGGGAACTTTTTTACGTGCTCCACACGGCAAAGGGCATAAGTGTGACACAAATGAGTTAAAGAAGATCCTGACGATAATCTCAACAGCACTCACAATAGAGCACCAAATTGAGCATCGACGGACCCCTAGCAAGCTAGAGGTGGGATCAGGTGCCCGGGAGGAGTAAGCATCCCCTGTTGGCTAGCCGCACCCGCCGTCGATGTTCATGCACGAATTCAAAATGAAAATATATAAAATGCATGCGCTGTCTGAGGTCGTCTATATATATAGAAAGTGCTATGGCGACAATGTCAGGGAAAATATTCAAAACACTTACTGTCAAACCCCTCGCGGGGAACTTTTTTACGTGCTCCACACGGCAAAGGGCATAAGTGTGACACAAATGAGTTAAAGAAGTAACCTACTTTTAGATACTTTGTTGCCATGGATACTATTGAAGCAGATATTTCATTTTCGTACCTTTTGGGCATCATTACCTCCTTTCTTGCAAAATGCATTCAGTTTTACGATAGATATTACAGGACGCTTACTGTGCCCAGCCAAAATAAGGAAAATTCAAGTCAAAAATGAAGGTAAATTTAGTGGTCATTTTTATTTGATTTTTACCGTTTTTAGTGTCAATTATCACTAATTGCAAACCTTTTCGAGACCTATGATGGGCTATTTGGAAAAGTAATATCCCTTTAAAATATAATGAAAGAAAATCGAGGTACGGATCTTTGAACTCTTCATCTCAATTTTGACGTCAAAAACCGTTGCTATGGCAACTTTAAGTGTTAAGGCTTGAATATATTACCTTTTAAAATTGATTTAACTAATAAAATAATAATAAATACTACTTATGACCATGAAAATATAATCAAAGGACTGAAGGTACTGAGAGATACTTCTAGATCTACACAAAATTTATTGTAAGCAGATATTAAATGTTGAATGATTTGATCATAAGGCAATGATGTTTTTTAAACACAGGATGCATATGTGAAGCTTATAATACCTCTATAAACAACACAAACTATGTTTATCTAACCTCAGTGTTGATATAAGAAAGACAACTCTATAACTTTAATGCAATTATTGAGTTATCTTTCCTAACATTGTCATAAACAAAGTAGTATATTACTGCACCACCATTGTGCTGTGAAAACAAGAATTAAAGTTGATATTGTGTGGTGCATTTATTCTATCTGAAATTGAAACTGTTTTCAAGATGGATAATATTCTTGTTCTTGCATTTTGTATGTGGTAAACAGCAAATTCCTGAACTAGACACAGCACTATATTTTGAGGTGCAAAGCGGCAGTATCTCAATTTGCATACTTTGAAGCAGTTACCATAACAGTAAGATACTTCCTGAAAGGAAGTATCTTAAAAATGAACTGATAAGACTCTTTCATTTGATTTTAAATCATTGAAAATTTCCAAGGTCATTGACTTGAAGTTCAAGACTCTGACGAGACTGTAGCTCTCCTGGTTGTTTTTTCTTTAAAACATCAATTTCTTTTCTATTTTTCAAAACCAAAGACCATAGGGAGCAGGTGCTCTAAAAATTATAAGTAGCACAACAAAACAACATAACTAGAATATCACTCGTATAATTCATAATATCCGATACATAGTATTTCAAAAAAGAATGCAACACCAATTTTCCGAGATCCTAGGGGCCAGGGGCTTCTAGCTGAAATGAACTATCAATGACACAACTAGACCACAGACCAATCATATTGCAAAAAGAATTAAGTCTCCATCATTTATAGAGTCAGCGGAGTTGCGAGCAGAAGATTACATAGAGTTATATAGGAGGAAATGACCAAACCCATTTCTAAGTCCCTGGGGGTCAGGGCGCAAACAAAATATCAGGTGCACAACTAGACCACAGACCCAATATATTGCAAAAAGAATTAATTCTCCATCATTTATAGTGTCAGTGGAGTTGCGAGCACAAGATTACATAGAGTTATATAGGAAGAAATGACCACACGCATTTTCTGAGAACCTCGGGGTCAGGGTCTCAAACAAATTATCAGGTGCACAACAAGACCACAGACCCATCACATTGCAAAAAGAATTAAGTCTCCATCATTTATAGTGTAAGAGGAGTTGCGAGCACAAGATATAAGAGAAAATTACCACAGCCATTTTCTAAGACCTGGGGATCACGGGCTCAGGAAAATATCAGGTGCACAACAAGACCACAGACTCATCATATTGCAAAAAGAATTAAGTCTCCATCATTTATAGTGTCAGAGGAGTTGCGAGCACAAGATTACATAGAGTTATATAGGAGAAAAAGACCACACCCATTTTCTTAGACCCTCGGGGTCAGGGGCTCAAACAAAATATAAGGTGCACAGCTAGACCACAGACCCATCATATTGCAATAAGAATTAATTCTCCATCATTTTTAGTGTCAGAGGAGTTGCGAGCACAAGACTACATAGATAATTTTCATAACCACGCCCATTTGTAAGACTCTGGGGGTCAGGGGCTCAAACAAAATATCAGGTGCACAACAAGACCAAAGACCCATCATATTTCAAAAAGAATTAAGTCTCCATCATTAATAGTGTAAGAGGAGTTGTGAGCACAAGATAACATACAGGTATATAGGAGAAAATGACCACACCCATTTCAAGACCCTGGTGATCAGGGGCGCAAACAAAATATCAGGTGCACAACTAGAACACAGACCCATCATATTGCAAAGAGAATTAATTCTCCATCATTTAAAGTGACAGTGGAGTTGCGAGCACAAGATTACATAGAGTTATATAGGAGAAAATGACCACACCCATTTTCTAAGACCCTGGAGGTCAGGGGCTCAAACAAATTATCAGATGCACAACAAGACCACAGACCCATCATATTGCAAAAAGAATTAAGTCTCCATCATTAATAGTGTCAGAGGAGTTGCGAGCACAAGATTACATAGATAATTTTCATAACCACGCCAATTTTCTAACACCCTGGGGGTCAGGGGCTGAAACAAAATGTCAGGTGCACAACTAGGCCACATACCAAGTAGGATGCAAAAAGAAATAACTTTCTATCACCTATGGTTCGAGAGGAGTTGCGAGCACGAGAATTGTTTACGGAAGGACGGACGGACGGTCGGACGGACGCCGGACGAAGGGTGATGACATAAGCTCGACTGGTCAGAGACCAGTAGAGATTAAAAATCGATATTTATGAGATTTGTCATTTTTTTGGGTTTTTTTTTTCTAATTTTCCAATTACTTATATATATTTTGTAAAATGTTGGAATAAAAAAGATATCCCCTGATTTTATTTACTTTTTGTATTCAAGTATGTTTTTGTTCAGGCGAAAAAAACTAAGAATTTAAAATATCATGCCCTCTATTTTTGATATCCACACTTCAATTTCAGGAGGTAAAAGAGTTGATTGAACTCTTGAAGTTATCCTTAGAAATAATGATAATAACCATTATTTTGTTGCATATAGCCGTTTCATTTGTCTCAAAAGGCTTATTCTAGAATTTATCCTTTTTTTCTACGGAAAACCACAATTTTGGTAAAATCTGCTCAATTACAATTCGGTGACCTTGAAAATACAACGGATGACATTGAACAAGTATCAAGGTCATCTCTACATTGATTTGTCGCCAGTATATATATGAACGGGATTTTGTTTTCATATCATGTGTGGACAGTTCAAAATAAACTCATAACATACCCATCATAGTAAAACGTTGTCTTAAATGTTGCCATGGTTACCATCTTAAATGCAGTTTCCAGCAAAATCCATACAAGGTCCCAGCCAACTTTTTACATTTTCTTGTAGTTAAGGTACAATATATATTGAATATATAGAAGAATAACTCCAAAAACTTCTGCTTTTATGAAATTTTACACCGTAAAAATACACAAAAACAAGCAAAATAGGGGCTCTTTTGAGCCATTAAATGAAGGGATCAAAACCTTATTTAAGCTCGCTTTTGAACCCCTTATACAAGAGGCATAGCGATAAATGTTGAAAACCATTTCGGATATTCATAACAAAGAGGATTGAAAGAAAAAATCATTGTTATTGCAATTGATAAATGTACCCGTTTCCATGGCAGCAAAGGTCACAGACACGCTTTGTCTTATAAATTTCCTAATGCTTCAAACTTTTGAGATTGTTACCATGGCAACGGCACCAACTTTCTACATATGAAAGATAATTTTCAACTTAGCACTCCATATTGAACTCCAAACCGAAAATCGCTAGAATCTATGACATGCCGTGTCAACGTGACCTTGACAAATTTTGGAATTGCTCAAATAAAGAATAATTTCCTCTGTTGTCCCTACAAAAAGCTAAACCAATATATGTTATTTAAACCATGCTAAAAATCGATTTGAAAAGATATAGTCATCATGTGTCAAATGAAAAGTTGCCATGGCAACCATTTTTGACCTCAAAATGTAGGAAAACAAAACAAGGTCCAACTTATTTTATTCTGTGATTATATATGTCAAATTTTTCTTGTACATGATCATGAACAGCATATAAATGAACATAGCAATCCAAGGAATGCTTGTGTCGCCTGCGAAGCGGTTTGATTATTATTCTAGAAAACGGATCAAAATTATTGGTATCAGAAGAAAAGTCTTGTCAAATGAAATTCATTTGAAATATCAGACCTCTTAATTAAAAATTAAAAGATATGGTCATTCTCAAATTTTCAGATAAGTGTGTCAATCATCTAGGTCAAGGTCACTACGTAAAAATTTGTAAGAAAAAGGTATCATCATAAGAAATATTAAATACCTATCACCTACCAATTAAAAGATATATACAATCTTAGAAAAGAAGTTTAAATAGCTAGGTCAAGGTCAAAAGGTAAAAAATTATGGTATGTGTAGACTGACACTGTTACAAGGAAAATACATGTGAAATATCAAAGCACTATCACCTACCAATCAAAAGATAAAGCCAATATTACTTTTCTTGAAAAGTGGGTCAAATATCTAGGTCAAGGTCAAAAGGACAAATATGATGGTCTGTTTAGAAAGGTCTTGTCACAAGGAATACACATGTGAAATACCAAAGCCCTATCACTTACCAATCAAAAGATATATCCATTCTTAATTTTCATTGAAAAGTAGGTCAAATATGTAGGTCAAGGACAATACGTTAAAAATTATGGTATGTGAAGGAAAATCTTTTCACAAGGAATACACATGTGAAATATTAAAGCCCTAACACTTACCAATCAAAAGGCATAGCTTATCTTATCCTTTTTTCAAAAGTAGGTCAAATATCTAGGTCAAAGTCACAAGGTAAAAAATTATGGTATGTGTAGAAAGGTCTTGCCACATGGATTGCACATGTGAAATATCAAAGTCCTAACACTTGCCAATCAAAAGATATATCCATTTTTAATTTTTATTGAAAAGTAGGTCAAATATGTAGGTCAAGGTAACTAGGTCAAAATTACTGTATGTGTAGGAAGGTCTTGTCACAAGGAATACACATGTGAAATATCAAAGCCC
This sequence comes from Pinctada fucata, assembly GCA_028142955.1. Taxonomy (NCBI): domain Eukaryota; kingdom Metazoa; phylum Mollusca; class Bivalvia; order Pterioida; family Pteriidae; genus Pinctada; species Pinctada fucata. The sequence continues at coordinate 34,224,519 of AP027115.1, forward strand.
TATTACTTACCAATCAAAAGATATAGCGAATCTTATCTTTTTTCAAAAGTAGGTCAAATATCAAGGTCAAGGTCACAAAGTCAAAAATTATGGTATGTGTAGAAAGGTCTTGCCACAAGGATTGCACATGTGAAATATCAAAGTCCTAACACTTACCAATCAAAAGATATATCCATTCTTAATTTTTTTGAAAAGTAGGTCAAATATGTAGGTCAAGGTCACTAGGTCAAAAATTATGGCAGGAATGTCTTGTCACAAGGAATACACATGTGAAATATCAAAGCCCTACCACTTACCAATCAAAAGTTATGGGCTGTGACACCCAAAGTGTGACAGACAGACAGACGGACGGACAGACGGACAAATTGATCCTTAAGTGTCGCAATGCTTTGCAGGCGACACAAAAACTGATGACAATGGAATGCATTGTGTATTACGAGTGTTTCTGTTTGTTTTCCTTGATACAATTTTCTCATAGAGATTTTTTTCTTCACAGAGGTTGATGCATAGAGATTTATGACATTTCGTAACATACTACATAAAATGATTTTCATATGTATCTATCTGATACACATTTTATAAAAATAAGTTATAATTTAAAAGTGGTTGTACTAACTTGGTACAATCTGTTAGTACGAAAAAAGAACTTTTAGCAATCACTGACTTCTTGTACCTGCCTGGTACAAAATAGAATAAATATACATATATCATATCTTGTACCTGTTTGGTACAAAATAATATAAATATACATATATAATTTCTTGTACCTGTCTTGTACAAAATAAAATAAATATACATATATCATTCCGTGTACCTATCTTGCATATACATACATCATACATTTTTTCTGAACGAAATACATACTTCCATGCCTTTTGAAAGTAAAGTTTATAATGGAAAGGAATGAATTCACTAATATACATTAGATAAATAAAAGACAAAACTTTGTCCCATTGGAAACCCCATGTGAAAAATAAGAGATGTAAGTAAAACTCCTAGGTGAAAGAAGTCTTTTAACAAGGAGTACATATGTCAAAAAATATGAAAGCCCTATCACTTACCTATAAGTGAAGTTATGGACAAGGTTTCAAGGTAGTGCTAGGTATTGCAGCCCAAAAAAACGTATTGCGATATATTGCGATACAAGATTTCATATTGCGATTTATTGCAATATTAAATCCTTTTAAAAAAAGCATTATTTTTACAGAAAACAAGACACAGTCTACCTTTTTATCATCAGTATCATTGCTGATTCTGTCTGTGGTCGAGGTTTGGGATCACAGAAAATAGAGAAATCACATCGTAAACAATTAAATAAAAGTCATGTTCCTTTCACAAATACAAACAGTTGAAACTGGAAAAAAGAAAAAAAAAGAAAACTGCCAGGCTTCACAAATACAAGCCAATGTGAAACATTACATTTATAATGATGTGAAACGTAACCAGGTTATTTTTTTACCATTCAGGGAAGGCGCCTGTATCTGACCCATTTGGGAAAATTTCTAAAATTGTTATTTTTCTTAATACAAATTCTCACCAAAGTCTTACCCTATATAAAGTATCCTTTATAAACACTGCACTGCTAATTCATTTATTTGCTTGAGCTGAACAAGAGATGAAATGCACGTAGACATTTTATGCTGAATTCAAGGTTTTCATGTGTTTTTTTTTAATAATTTCTCTTTGGGAATTTAAGAGTGATTTTGGAGGAAAAATATAGGAAATTTGGCATTTGAAAGGGGCCGAAAAAAAAAAAAAACACTGGACGGTCTACTAACAAAAAAAGTCAAAAGATGGGAAACTTGCTGAGTTCAGTCAATTAAGAAGAATCATGTTGTTTTGAAGTTAATTATGAAAACCGTTGCGAAACAATTTAGAATATAAATGAGAGACCATATCGTCAGCTCATTTCCTCTGACTAAGAACGTCAATCTCTGGTAGCTCAATGAAACGCCATAAGAACATACATTTTATTGATGGATGAATTCGATTGTTGAAACGTGTTTTTGTTTGTCGTTTTTGACCAGGATACTTCCTATGCAACGATCACTCTGTAAAGTAAAATATTGAACTCGAACCGGTATTTCGAAAAAAGTACCGCGGTACGTATTGGAAACGAAAATATCGCGGTGCACCGATATACATGTAACAATAAAATTAAACAGCCCTATCAAAAGGCTTTGTAAAGTAGGTCTAATTCTAAGGTCAAGGTTACAAGGTCATAAATTTTTATATCCATAAAAAGGTCTTGTCAAAAGGATTACACATGTGAGATATGTCACAAGGATTACACATGTGAGATTTGAAAGCCCTATCACATACCATTCAAAAGTTATGGACAAGATTAATGTTTTTCTAAAGTAGGTCAAACTCAAAGGTCAAGTTCACAAGGTCAAAAATTTTGGTATCCATGAAAAGGTCTTGTCACAAGGAATACACATGTGAAATATGAAAGACCTATCACATACACGTACCATTCAAGGATACAGTTTTGTGACAGACGAACGAGTCTTAAAAGTCCCCGCACTTTCCGAAAGCGGAGAACAATTAAAGGTCTCGTCACAATGTATCTACATGTGAAATATGTAAGTCGAAAAGATATAGCCCAGGTTAAAGTTTTGAAAAGTAGGTCAAAGTCGAAGGTCAAGGTCACTAGATCAAAGGTCATGGTCTCAAATGAAAGGTCTCATCACAAGGTATCTACACGTGAAACAGGAAAGCCCTACCCCTTATGATTGACGAAATATAGCCCAGATTAAAGTTTTTGAAAAGTAGGTCAAAGTCCAAAGTCAAGGTCACTAGGTCAAAGGTCTCAAATGAAAGGTCTCGTCACATGGTTTCTACATGTGAAATATGAAAACCCTTCCCTTTATGGTTGTAAAAATATAGCCCAGGTTAAAAAGTAGGCCAAAGTCTAAGGTCAAGGTCATTAGGCCAAAGGTCATGTTCTCAAATGGAAGACCTCCTCACAAGGTATCTACATATGAAATATGTAAGCCCTAGCATTTATGGTTGAAAAGATATAGCCCAGGTTAAAGTTTTGTCTACGGACGACAACAACGACGACGACGCCGCCGAGGGTATGCCATTATCTCTCTGGACTTTCGTCCTGACGAGCTAAAATGAGCTTGATAAATTTATTTGTGCATTCTACAAAATACCAATGCGTCTAAAATGTACTGTAACGTATTTCATTTTACTGAAAACATTGCATGCCATTATTAAATCAAAATTGATATAAGGTTTCTTTTTGGATAAATTCATTCATGTAATTCTGAGGTATTACCTGCATAAAATTTAGGAATTGAAACACGTCCCTCTCGTTGTCTAACTTATTGCATAGTATATTAAAGAAATAATGCGGCACTAGCTTTCTCTTGTCAGACTGCTCTAGAATTCTCCACATTTCCTGAAATACAAAAAAAAAAAAAACAAAAAAAAAACCAATAGGCCCAAGTGGGTCATTACCGCTCACCTGAAAACTATGTTAATTAAGCATACCAAACAAGAAGAAGTTTGTCAAGGGAAGAAACGTTACTTCGGAGTGTAGCCACAAATAACATAACTACATAAGACACCTCTATAGATCATCCCGATACTTTATGTTTGTCGATATGTACTTCAGTTCTGAAAAAAGTTTGTCAAAGGAGGGAATCCCCCGTGACCTACTTTTGCTTGTGGATGCGCCACCTACTAACGGTTCCGGGCGAAAAAAAAAAAGAATTGTAGGTTATCATGAGTACATCATATCTGCCAAGTTTTATGGAAATCTGAAAAAGAGTGGTTATGGAAAAGAAGCTGAAAATGTATGAAAATTGCCACCCTTCCTTTTCACAGTCATAAGAAAAATAAAATCCTAAAAAAATAATATTTCACCATATAATACATATCAAAGCATTTGGTTACTTAAATATGACAAATATGCAGTAGAATGAAATGCATTTCGTGCAGAAAGTTTCGACCCTTCGCGAATCAAATTTCTTCAACTAAAAGAGGAGATATCTTATTGGTTGGACGTTAAAAAAAAAGAGTGGAAATGCCTTTGCAACATTTAGTAACGTTCTACATTTCTCTAAGTTCCATTTTCACATTTCTTGCTTTTATCAAGACAGTAAATAGTTGGTACGTCTGATTTCGAAATAGTTAAAAAGAAGAAATATCATCCAGATGCTTTTGTAAAATGGAAGGGATTTTTTATATAAGTGTTTGTGGTAGAAAGTTCCGAAAGTAAAACTGATATGTAATAGCGCTTTCAATGATTATATATAGTGTTGTTTACTGCCTTGTCTGCCGGAGTAAAGACATACTTACATTGCAAATCCTAAAGTTTAGATTTATAAAATTCAGCGGACGGACGGACGGACTCCAGACACAGGGCGATCGCATCACCTCGACTCGGAATGATCTAGTAGAGCTATGTTGTTGAGCAATCTGAGACAGTCTTAAACAAATACAGCTGACACTCGTTATCTCGAAGTCGATCGGCCCACTGAAAATACTTCGACATAAGCGGAGTTCGAGATAAAAGTCAGTGGAATTCTCGGTTTATTTTGGAATGTATTGTACCACCTAAAAGGCTAAAAGAATCGTTTTGCTATTGTATTTTATACCATAGATATCGGAGTTTAAAAAGGCTACTCGTGCTGACAATGTAATGTTTACTTCACAACGTAGAAATGATTCTAAAAGTGCCATAAATGTATTCTTAATACTAAAATTTTACGAAGTGGCGCATTGAGAACGTCAGGTATTTTTATTCGTTGCGAGACACCCCCCCCCCCCCCCCTTTGCGCGCCGATCGCACGGCCCTGATATAATACCAGTTTGGTTGTCTTATCAATCTGTCATAAAGCGTTTTAGATCATTGTGTGGCAAAAATGGCATTAACATTATTCAGGTAAGTTAAAAATAGCATTCAAAGCTTAAAATATGGATGAAAAATGAAAAATAAAGAAAAAAATTTTTTAAGGCCCAGCCGGGATTTGAACTCGCTACCTTGGGACTCATTGACAAAGAAAACATGCCTATTTACAGTATTAAAGAAATCATTAAAAATCTAAAAGTCAAGATATTGAGAAAATTCTTTCACTGTTACATTCCTTACAATAAATATGATAAATGTTAAAACAATCATTTATGGGAAGAACCATAAAATGCCAAAAATGATGAAAATGACCATCCTCCCTTCCTTTTTTACAGTATTAAAAAAATCATTAAAAATTCAAAAATAAACCTTTCAGCAAAATTCTTTCACTAAAGCATTCCTTTGCTTAAAAATGGCTAAATTAGACTAAACTGGAGCAGAATTTTACAATAAGAAAGAAAATATTAAGAGAAATATCAATTTTTGCATTAAAAATGCAATGTCGAAAAAGACGTCAAAAACGCGTCAAAAATTAGTTATTGGATTTTAACGAAATGAACAAACTTGAATCGTACATCCTTCTAGATCACTTAGATACAATTAGTTTTTCAATCCATTCAGTGGAACTGGAGAAGAAGATTTTTGAAGAGGGGTACCCTCCGGGGCCTATTTGACCCCGCCCTGGATTCACCCCTGAAGGGATCAAGCCGAAATGAACAAACTTGGTAGAGGACCTTTAGTACTTCATGCATACCAAGTTTCATCAAAATCCCTTCAGCCGTTCTTGAGAAGAAGTTGAAAATGTTAAAAGTTTACGACGGACGGATGGACGACGGACGCCACACTATGACAATAGCTCACTTGAGCCTTTGGCTCAGGTGAGCTAAAAAAGCTTGTCATCGGCCGGCGTCAGCAATCATTTGTAGATGGCAAGGAACCAATCCCTTTCGCGGAAGGGAGGGGGACTATATAGTAGACGTATCATGATTCTTTTATATACGACCCAGGACGTATGAATGGAACATTCCTGCATATTAATTAGCGCGGCAAGGGAAGCTTGCACTAAAAGTAGGACTCATATGCAGGATCGGATAAAATAAAATAAAGAAAACGAACGAATTGTAAGAAAAAAAATAAGGAACGAAGAAATATATCCATATACAAATACAAAAATAGTTGCCAGAGTCACCTAATGCTCGACTGCATAGCATAATATCTCTCATGACAGCCAATTTATAAACACTACAAATGTATTTAAAATAATATATTTGATAAATGAGGAGATGGAGTCAAGACTCTATTTTGCTCAATATTGCCAATTTAAAGCAAAATCATTCAAGCAGAAAAAGAAGGTCAAGGTCAGATTTCAATAGTCTAACCCAAGATGCATCCAATATGCAAGTCTGGTGCATGTAGCACTTATAGTTAGCTCAATATTGCCAATTTAAAGCAAAATCACTGAAGCGGAAAAAGTAGGTCAAGGCCATATTTCAATAGTCTAACCCAAGATGCATCCAATATGCAAGTCTGGTGCATGTAGCACTTATACTTTTCTCAATATTGGCTTTTAAAGGTAAAATCATTCAAGCGGAAAAAGTAGGTCAAGGTCATTTTATGAAAGTTTGATCAAAGATACATCCAATATGCAAGTTTGGTACATGTAGCACTTATACTTTGCTCAATATTGGCTTTTAAATGTAAAATCATTCAAGCGGAAAAAAGTAGGTCAAGGTCATTTTATGAAAGTTTGATCAAAGATACATCCAATATGCAAGTTTGGTACATGTAGCACTTATACTTTGCTCAATATTGGCTTTTAAAGGCAAAATCATTCAAGCGGAAAAAAGTAGGTCAAGGTCATTTTTTGAAAGTTTGATCAAAGATACATCAAATATGTAAGTTTGGTACATGTAGCACTTTATACTTTGCTCAATATTGGCTTTTAAAGGCAAAATCATTCAAGCGGAAAAAAGTAGGTCAAGTTCATTTTATGAAAGTTTGATCAAAGATACATCAAATATGTAAGTTTGGTACATGTAGCACTTATACTTTGCTCAATATTGGCTTTTAAAGACTTTATTGCTATCTTAACATTTACCTTATCATCTCAACATTTGCCTTATCATTTGAAATAATTTTAAAAATCCCAACCCCAGGGGCTATATCCTCATCTGGATATATTATATGATGTATAATTAAACATTTGCAACAAAAAAAAACCAACAGAATATGAATATAGGAAAGGTAAATGTGTAATCTTAACATTTACCTTATCATCTAGTTCGGACGACGCCGACGCCGTTCGGACGACGCCGACGCCGACGCGGACGCCGACGCGGACGCCGACGCCGGGGGTATTGCAATAGCTCTTTTGCACTAAAGTGCAGTCGAGCTAAAAATCGTACGACTGAAGTACTGAACCCACATATCGAACCGTTTTGTTCTCAAAGTCGGTCCCGGAATCCTCCAATTAAATATTAGCATGACGTTATCTTCGTTTGCATTCGGCCGTTTCCGTCGACATCTTGCTTGCTGTAATTGGAACCGTATGCTACATCTTCGAAGTATGGACGGAGGTAAAAATCATCCCTAGTATGTCCAGCTTCAGGAAGCCGACAATAAGGTTCACGACTTAAACAGAGTAACATCGTTTACACAATTCAAAACAGCACTGACCCTTCACTTTCAGAAGACTTCATACGTCACACGATGTGAATTCCTGTGATTTGATTGGTTCGTGCTACAAATTATACAGAATCGGGGCTCTCTAGCCTAAAAAAATTCAGGTGATCTCTTAAAGCTATTCGCTTAAACTGCAAGCTTTACTTTGTTCGTTTCCTTCTGACAATACAAACCGATGAAGCACAGAAGTCGAAAACCAATCCTTAAATACGATTTCATATACATACCTTAGTTGCAGCATTATCATGTCTTCGATTCATCCTGTTCATAATTGGGAGAACATATAGCTTAGTTCCAACGGCCGTTCTCTCCAAACCTAGTCTTAAAAGTGATGATTCAATTGCAATAGTCATCGGCGTCTTGTATGCTCTGTAATTCATCCACTTATCAGTAATTCCTCCTGCATCATGCACACGAATACGAAATTCTTTTATACCATCTAGAAGACTCTTTCTATCCTCGCTAGTTATTCTTCCTGGTAATGAGAAAACACTTGGTAGTGTTTCAAAAGGATTCAGTATATCTGAGATTTTATGTTCCCTTTTCACATTTAAAGGAAATGACAAATGATTAGTTCTCTTTTTCTCCTGCTGCCGTGTATCCATCTCCAACAATTCCACCATTTCAGTCAATTCAATTTGTGTGCTCTTCTTCAATTGACTCTCTGCATTACTATTATTTTCGGTGCCAAGTGTACATCTGGTGTGCTCGTCTTTGCTTAAATCCTAGTAGAGATCAAATACAGGAGAAGTAGATATGATTTATTGAATTTGAAGACGTTTAACATTATGTTTAATCCGTACACACATAAAACAAGAGCCCCAACGCTCACCTGATACCAATACACACTCTTAAATTGCATAATGATAGTGCAAGTGCCATACAAACATGGTGTAATCAAAGATTACAAAGCTCACTTCAAGGCAGCATTTTATCATGGCAGCAAACAGAGAAGAGTCAAAGATTACATATTTCTAAATTTAAAAATCTGTCCTACTGAGAACAAAACCACCTCCACACATAATGAAACATAGGTAATCACAGATTACGAAGCTCACATCGTGGCAGGAAAATTCAATTCAAACATATTTAAGTACATGTATATTGGCTTTTAAAGGCAAAATCATTAAAGCGGAAAAAGTAGGTCAAGGTCAATTCATGAAAGTTTGATCAAAGATACATCCAATAAGCAAGTTTGGTACATGAAGCACTTAATATACTTTGCTCAATATTTGCTTTTAAAGGCAAAATCACTCAAGTGGAAAAAGTAGGTCAAGGTCATTTTATGAAAGTTTGATCAAAGATACATCCAATAAGCAAGTTTGGTACATGTAGTACTTATAGTTTGCTAAATATTGGCTTTTAAAGGAAAAATCACTCAAGCGGAAAAGGTAGGTCAAGGTCATTTTATGAAAGTTTGATCAAAGATACATCCAATATGCAAGCTCGGTACATGTAGCACTTATACTTTGCTCAATATTGGCTTTTAAAGGAAAAATCACTCAAGCAGAAAAAGTAGGTCATTTTATGAAAGTTTGATCGAAGATACATCAAATATGCAAGTTTGGTACATGTAGCACTTATACTTAGCTCAATATTGGCTTTTAAAGGCAAAATCACTCAAGCTGAAAAAGTAGGTCAATGTCATTTTATGAAAGTTTGATCAAAGATACATCCAATATGCAAGTTTGGTACATGTAGCACTTATACTTTGCTCAATATTGGCTTTTAAAGGCAAAATCACTCAAGCAGAAAAAGTAGGTCAAGGTCATTTTATGAAAGTTTGATCAAAGATACATCCAATATGCAAGTTTGGTACATGTAGCACTTATACTTTGCTCAATATTGGCTTTTAAAGGCAAACTCACTCAAGCAGAAAAAGTAGGTCAAGGTCATTTTATGAAAGTTTGATCAAAGATACATCCAATATGCAAGTATGGTACATGTAGCACTTATACTTTGCTCAATATTGGCTTTTAAAGGCAAAATCACTCGAGTGGAAGAAGTAGGTCAAGGTCATTTTATGAAAGTTTGATCAAAGATACATCCAATATGTAAGTTTGTTACATGTAGCACTTATACTTTGCTAAATATTGGCTTTTAAAGCAAAATCACTCAAGTAGAAAATTTAGGTTAGATGCTGCATCTGATGCATGGGTTCCTCTAAGCATCCCAAGATGAATCACTTGTGCAAGTTTAGTTACTGTAGCATCAGCACTTTGTCAGATACTGAGCTACCCAAAACGTCTTAACCAAGCCACTCTGAGCTACCCCAAACTTCTTATCCAAGTCAATCAAGCGGAAAATGTAGGTCAGATGCAGCGTCCAATGCATGGGTTCCTCTCAGCATCCAAAGATGAATCACTTGTGCAACTTTGGTTACTGTAGCATCAGTACTTTGCCGAATACTGAGCTACCCCAAACTTCTTAACCGGACGCGGATGGGGACGCGGACGCGGACACGGACGCGGAGGGTTATAGCATAAGCTCACTCAACTTCGTCGAGGTGAGCTAAAATGGTGTAGCTTTATCATTTGTGTTCACTTTTCTCAATGTTAACTCTAAAGATAAATTTGATTTTTGTAATGGTCAAAATGTGGGTTATCGATATTCAAAATATCATCATGATACCGAGAGGTGCCGTTGAAATATTTCAAGTCGTCAAATTTCTTGAGTTTTTGCAGATTTTGCATGAATTGTTTTTCGTATGTGTATAAAAACAAATCTGCAACCAGAGGCGCGTTAGTATCCATAGGAATTCCAATAACTTGACTGTAAAGAGTGCCACCTAATCTTACAAAGATGCTGTTTAAAAGAAAGGAAATGGCCTTGTACAACTCAGATCGAGTCAATGATTTGTACGATTTGTATTCTACTAAGGAAAAAAATCATTTTGTGTCAGAAGTACATATAAATGTTTTACCCTCTCCACCAAAACACCATTTGATAAGTTCTGATAAGCGATATTTTATCTTCTCATGAGGAAGCGTGGTGTACATGTTAGAGAAATCGTAAGACTTTAAACGTTAAGTACTGAAAACGTGCCTGTCTGGTCCATGCTGCAAACTGATCTGTACTTAAATGATGCTATTGAATTTGAAGACGTTTAATATTCTTAAGTCCAAGTAAAATGCTTCTAAGTGAATATGTAGTACTAAGTTAATGCGCAATGTATGTTGAATGACAAAAATGGATAATGACCATATCCCTGTTTACAGCACAAAATCGATAATTCAGAAAATCAGAATCCGAGGCATACGAAATCAGGATAAAACAGGAACAAAAGCAAACAAACAAAAACCTCCACCATATGAAAAGAAGCGAACTCCCGATATGAGAGTGAGACCAGGTGCCCAGGAAGAGTAAGCATCTCCTGCTTGCATGCAACACCCGCCGCTTCAATTCGGTAGAACTGTCACATTCGGCAACTTCCATTTCGGAAGACATAGAGTACAATCTTGGGTTGGATGGTTCAAATGGTCTACGACAGAATATCACCCATCATTCTGGAGAGTGGGACATCATAGTGTATGACGAGTTCCCCATATCGACCGTAGAACTTCCTCAGTGACGATGTTAGTCGGTCACAAGCATATCGAATCCTATCAGTAATAAGACTGGTCAGAAGACAACATCGCTCGCCATGCAGGTTTTTGATAGTTAAATGGCAATTTCATAAAAAATAAAGACCAATGTCACCAAGTCAAAGTCAAAGTATCAAAAGAAAACTCAACATGCTCAACATAGAAAGTATAGAATAGATTCAAAGTTGAAAATATGATTCATGAATTTGAAGAGGTGTAGGATGAGTTCATGAATTTATACATTAATCAATTAAACAATAATCGTTAAAGGGATTTTGAAGTCATATATAGCGTTAAAACAAAGACATCAATTATCGGTCATTGAAAACATTTTGATAGCCTCAGCCTTTATCACGTAATTGTTCCGAACGTTCTTTACATGAAATTGCTCTTTGATCTAGCATTTTTGCATGCTTTTTTCCAGAAACAATAAGATTCTTACCTACAGATTGGTTATTAGGCACCGTTTTATCGAAGGGACAAAATGGATATCAAATGCATAATAAAGCCTACGCTCACACAGCAAGATACGCCCGTTGGGATTTTTTCACAACACCAAAATATCTAAGTCCCATAACTCCATAAGGACAAATTGGATGAACCTTAAAATCGAAAGGCGGCTTCCTCTTCAAAGTCTGATCAAAATGTACAAATATCATGAAAATCTGTTGACACATATTCAAGTTATTGCGTTCCATGCACCTATATTTTGCCCTTAGCTTAACATGTATGTGCATATAACCCCCCCTTCCTATTACACACAATATCTCGCTTATGCGACCAAAAAATTAAAAACCCGTTACATATGTCAAAGAGCATCCTTTCTACCTTAAGTATACAAAATTTCAAAACATTTCGACCAGAAATAGATTTTTAAATAATTTTTAACTATTTTAGTATATTTTCACTGTATTTTAAAATATCTAAGTCCCATAACTCTGTAACGACATATCGAATGAACCTGAAAATCGAAAGGCGGCTTCCTCTCCACAGTCCAATCAAAATGTATGAATATCATGAAAATCCGTTGACGCATATTCAAGTTATTGCGTTCCATGCGCCTATATTTTGCCCATAGCTTAACATGCATGTGCATATTACCTCCCCCTTCCTATTACACACAATATCTCGCTTATGCGACCAAAAAATTAAAAACCCGTTACAAATGTCAAAGAGCATCCTTTCTACCTTAAGTATACAAAATTTCAAAACATTTCGACCAGAAATAGATTTTTAAATAATTTTTAACTATTTTAGTATATTTTCACTGTATTTTAAAATGTCTAAGTCCCATAACTCTGTAACGACATATCGAATGAACCTGAAAATCGAAAGGCGGCTTCCTCTCCACAGTCCAATCAAAATGTATGAATATCATGAAAATCCGTTGACGCATATTCAAGTTATTGCGTTCCATGCGCCTATATTTTGCCCTTAGCTTAACATGTATGTGCATATAACCCATCCCTCCCCCTTCCTATTACACACAATATCTCGGTTATGCGATAAAAAAATTAAAAACCCGTTACATATGTCAAAGAACACCCTTCCTACATGAAGTATACAAAATTTCAAAACATTTCGACCAGAAATAGATTTTTAAATAATTTTTAAATATTTTAGTATATTTTCACTGTATTTTAAAAATCTAAGTCCCATAACTCTGTAACGACATATCGAATAAACCTGAAAATCGAAAGGCGGCTTCCTCTCCACTATCCAATCATAATGTATGAATATCATGAAAATCCGTTGACGCATATTCAAGTTATCGCGTTCCATGCGCCTATATTTTGCCCTTAGCTTAAAATGTATGTGCATATAACCCACCCCCCCCCCCTTCCTATTACACACAATATCTCGGTTATGCGACAAAAAAATTAAAAACCCGTTACACATGTCAAAGAACATCCTTTCTACTTGAAGTATACAAAATTTCAAAACATTTCGACCAGAAATAGATTTTTAAATAATTTTTAAATATTTTAGTATATTTTCACTGTATTTTAAAAATCTAAGTCCCATAACTCTGTAACGACAAATCGGATGAACCTGAAAATCGAAAGGCGGCTTCCTCTCCACAGTCTGATCACTATGTATAAATTTCATAAAAATCCGTTGACGTGTATTCAAGTTATTGCGTTCCATGGGCGGACGGACAGACGGACAGACGGACGGACGGACGGACTTCGCCATACCATAATACGTCCCGTCAAATGACGGGCGTATAAAAACCCGTTACATATGTCAAAGAACACCCTTCCTACATGAAGTATACAAAATTTCAAAACATTTCGACCAGAAATAGATTTTTAAATAATTTTTAAATATCTTAGTATATTTTCACTGTATTTTAAAAATCTAAGTCTCATAACTCTGTAACGACATATCGAATAAACCAGAAAATCGAAAGGCGGCTTCCTCTCCACAGTCCAATCATAATGTATGAATATCATGAAAATCCGTTGACGCATATTCAAGTTATCGCGTTCCATGCGCCTATATTTTGCCCTTTGCTTAACATGTATGTGCATATAACCCACCCCCCTTCCTATTACACACAATATCTCGGTTATGCGACAAAAAAATTAAAAACCCGTTACATATGTCAAAGAACATCCTTTCTACTTGAAGTATACAAAATTTCAAAACATTTCGACCAGAAATAGATTTTTAAATAATTTTTAAATATTTTAGTATATTTTCACTGTATTTTAAAAATCTAAGTCCCATAACTCTGTAACGACAAATCGGATGAACCTGGAAATCGAAAGGCGGCTTCCTCTCCACAGTCTGATCACTATGTATAAATTTCATAAAAATCCTTTGACGCGTATTCAAGTTATTGCGTTCCATAGGCGGACGGACAGACGGACAGACGGACGGACGGACGGACGGACGGACGGACTTCGCCATAACATAATACGCCCCGTCAAATGACGGGCGTATAAAAATGAATATAAACGTACAAAGTGATAAAATACTTGTAATAAATGGCCATTATAATTTTGCCCATAGTAGCTCCCTATAACTGCTATACACTTACTGGAGACCCCCCCCCCCCCCCCCCGGCATCGTCGGAAACCCACGGCATCTTCTCCGTTCTTCTACGTAATCGTAGGGCAATAGGCTGTGGGTTTCCGACGATTGCCCCCCCCCCCCCCCCCCCCCCCGCGAAAAAAAAACTTTATTGTAGTCTATTTCCCTCGCCTACCATTTATGGTTGGATTTTCTCTTTGAATTGCATTCAATAGAGATCTTCGATGGGGGTATGATATAGACCTTACATGTATATCTCAGGTGATGATGAAATTGTAGTTAATATGTTATTTACATTTGTGTGTGTCTGTATGTAAGTTCGTGTGTCTTTTTATGTCAGCGTCGATATCGGTGTCTCAGTCTGCCTGCGAGTGTCCGCGTTTGTTAGCATGTGTGTCTGTCTGTGAGTGAGTGCATCTGTCTGTGTCTTTTGTGTGTGTGTCTGTCTATATACATGCCTGTCTGTCCGTTTGTTGTCGGTATGTCTGTGTATACCTTCTTTCTGTTAGTCTTTCGTTTTGCGCATGTCTGGGTAAGTCTAAGTTTCAGGATGTTCCTTTCAGGATGTTCATGTCTGTGTTTTGATCAGTGTTTGTCTGTGTGAATCTCTTTTTGTTTCTCCCTGTGTCTGTTTTTCTGTGAGTGCTTGACAATGTTTGTCTATCTGCTTGACTTGATGAGAGGTTTTTTGTCAAGGAAGAGATATTGGTGTAGTCTGATTTTCCGTCTGGCTTGCATGCTGTGATAAAATGTTGATTTACTGAAATCAAAGTCAATACATGTTTTTGTTTGTGTTTGTGTGAGTACATCTATGTATGTCTGTCTATCCGTCTGCCTATGCATATCTTTCTGTATGAGTGTGTCTGTTGATGAATGTGTTTGTCTAAATATATGAATTTGTCTAAAACCCCATATATGTGTGAGTGTCTAACACCCCCCTCCCCTCCAAGAAACCTCTTACATATTCTACAAAAGAAAGAATAGGAATAGGGTCAAGTGTCCGGGAAGAGTAATTATATCCTGCTCTGTTGAAGTTTTGTGATTTTTTTTATTACAGCACACCATCTGTCTTCCGCCAGTCTGTAAACTTGTCAAAATATCGAGTTCCTTCTGTAGAACCGATGATGAAAATCAAATTATAAAGTCAACTTTTCAAGAGTGATAAAGACTGTTGGTGGGTAAAGAGGAGACATGGGAGCAATATACATACATATGTACTTGTATCCAGACGGAACAAAGGACAGTACGTCCCTCATTCCGTTCGGACACAAGTACATAAAAAAAACAACATACACACACTCTCATGCTAGTCAGAACCTGTACTATACTGAAGCTCGAAAGGCTATAACTAGTAGCCAGGTAGGTAATATTCTCAATTCATGAACCAAAGCAGACCCCGCGAGGGGCGAGACCAGGTGCCTAGGTAGAGTCAGCGTCTCCTGTTTGCATGCAACACCCGCTGCCAAAAAGTCTGGACGGACTGATCGATAGAAACACGTCCAAGACTTCTATAGGTTCAAAATTAAAAAGAGCTGAAAAGATGCTCCCTGATTGATTAAGTAACATATTATCAAGTGAGTAAAATCAAACAAAATACCGCCTCCTCCCACTATACATATACATATGTAAGACCATTGGAGCATTTTTCGTGTATTTTCAATATTGGAAGCCAATGGAAGGTAAACAAAATGCGGACTTAGAAGGGGGAAAATTGTTATACAACATTTCTTCTCTATGGGGAAAATCCATGCTAATATGAGGAAAGTCTAATATATAGCGGAATATCTCCAAGGGGAAGAAACCTCTTATATAGCAAATTTTCCTATGAGAAAACTACTGCATTACACCGGTTTATAATACACTTATAAAGTAAGATACTGTATACTGTCAAATTTTCGCCTCCATTTATATTTTGCCCTTTTCATCCATAGCCCAGAAGATGAATTTAAGACGGGACCAATAAAAGGAGCTGTTAAGATAAGGGCCGGATTTAGCCCTGAAAGCACTTGATTATTTCTCGGGCGTTGTCCTTCAACTTTAGATAAAAAATTAGTCAGGATCAAAAGATAAAGTATTAAAAGGTCCCTAGTAGGTATTTTATGCAAATAAATTTGGTGAAAGATGTTATGATTACGAGTTAAAGAGGTAGGGGTACAGACGACGGAAAACGTAGAATATCGAACGAAAATGCACAAACAATGCATTATTTTACACATTTTTTTATGTTTATTATACTTCTGTTACCTTTTCAAGTCTAAATTGGATAAGAGAAATTAACTTTGAGGTTATTATATCAATATAATCGGCAAACTCTGCAATCCGGAAACTGAAAAACGGTTTTATTTCGTTCTTCTCGGCCATTTATGTAGGTTTATGGCGCGAAATACACACGGTGTAGAAATGTACAACTTTCTCATTCATTTCCTTCTAAACGGTTAAATATTTGATCAGAACACACTCTGAATATATTGTTCCATGATATAAAATGAAAAAAAATTCAATGATAACCTATTTTATCGCTCTAGAGACACATTTAAAAATAGTCATCCATCCCCCCTTTTTTCGTTTTTCGCCTGTTGGACATTGTTCCCCCCTCGCTTCAGAACCCCACTTGGTCAGAAATTGTGTTTTATTGATATACACCTTTGGTGATAGTGGCATTGTAAAGCGAGGGGGGGGGGGAACGATGTTGTATAAAACTTTTCCGTTTTCCATTGATTTCTGTGTAAAAAACGCTTATTTTGACCCAAATATCGGTCTTATTTTGAATAAATTAAACCATCTGATAGCAGATTCATATGTGGACCAAGTTACTTGACATTTCTACCGAGAAAAGTTCTTAAATTTTGCATTTTGAAGTTTCGACTTTTCAAGGCAGATTTTACGCCTTATCTTAACAGCTCCTTTAACGTTAAGGATATCTTAACAAAACGGATGATTCGGCGAATTCAATTCTGGGCAAATCAGTCTCCATTCTAAATTGGTTCAAAATTAAATTGTGCGTATTGATTGATGAACTTTAATGATTAGTACCAGTATCATAGTAGCATTCCATCCATTAAAATATCAAAGCAGACAACGGACATCTGACAACGGACAGAATTTAGCAACATGGATTGACAACGGACTAATTTTAGAAAATCAAATTCAAGGAATTGTGGTCCCCCGCTTTTGGGTGTTTGTCTTTAAAGAAATGCTTACAGACATCCCCCCATTCTTAAGTTTTAATAATATATCTCATATATTATCAACATTCTAAATATGAAAGATTAACTCCAAGAAAAGGTCAAAAGGTACAAACTTTTGTTTTGTTTCCAAGGGACAGGGCTTATGAAAAGGTATGCACATGTGAAATATTTAAGACCTATGATTTAAATTAAAATCAAAAACTTATGGTCAAGTTTGAAGTTTTTAAATGTGGGTCAACCTCCATGGACAAGGTCACAAGGTCAGAATGTTGTTACCAACAGAAAGGTCTCATCACAAGGAATACACATGTGAAATGTGAAAGCCCTATTATTTTCCATTAAAAAGTTATGGACGAGGTTATAGTTTTTTGAAAAGTAGGTCGAACTCAAAGGTCAAGGTCACAAGGTCAAAAATTTTGTTATCCATGGAAAGGTCTTGTCACAAGGAATACACATGTGAAATATCAAAGCCCTATCACTTTCCATTCAAAAGTTATGGTCAAGGTTAAAGTTTTTAATAAGTAGGTCAAAGTCCAAGGTCAAGGTCACAATGTCAAAAATTTTGGTATCCATGGAAAGGTCTTGTCACAAGGAATACACATGTGAAATATCAAAACCCTATCACTTTCCATTCAAAAGTTATGGTCAAGGTTAAAGTTTTTAAGAAGTAGGTCAAAGTCCAAGGTCAAGGTCACAAGGTCAAAACTTTTGGTATCCATGGAAAGGTCTTGTCACAAGGAATACACATGTGAAATATCAAAGCCCGATCACTTTCCATTCAAAAGTTATGGTCAAGGTTAAAGTTTTTAATAAGTAGGTCAAAGTCCAAGGTCAAGGTCACAAGGTCAACAATTTTGGTATCCATGGAAAGGTCTTGTCACAAGGAATACACATGTGAAATATCAAAGCCCTATCACTTACCATTCAAAAGTTATGCACAAGGTTAAAGTTTTTGTGACTGACGGACAGACGGACGGACGGACGGACAGACGGACAGACGGACGAACCGGTTTTAATGTCCCCGCGCTTTCGCGAAAGCGGGGGACAAAAAGTCCAAAAAATATGTCCAAAATTGAATTCGTCATCATGACACTACCAGAGGAGCATTACATAGACTTGATATTTATTATTAGTATATTTCTGGAATAAGATAACCTGAGTATTCAAAGATTTCAAGAAAAAGGAAGAATGACACATGTGCAGGACGTGGTGATCAAAGGACGCCAACTCGATCTCCTCTTTTCAAACTGTATATCAGTACCAGAAAAGCATATAAACCAATAGCTTAGTGTTATGACTACCCCCATTGAATTTTCGAGTGTATTACCTCTAAAATTTCAACGTTTATTACAAAATCATACTTTCCACACATGCTCATTGTCACGACAACGGATGGTTTCCTTCATATCCTCACCTGTGGCATAATGTCAACGGACGGTTTTAAGCGCAGAACTTTAAATACCTCTTACAACGGTACTGTAAGGCGACGTAACGTGTTCCTGCCCGTGTGTTTACTGCATCCTAAAGTATCCTTTTTTAAATAATCTCTAACTTTTTAAAACATTATGAAACAACTGTTAAAACGCGGAATGCAATGTACGCTGTCTTAAATAAATATGGTGAATAATGAGGTCCAGGGTCATCGGGCCACACGATTGGAGTTGAGAAAAACTGTGAATATATATTTATCTTCACTCGATTTATACATTTTGGGGCCTGTGGATGTCACGGATGTAACGTCATGAAAATCCTGCGATCACTATAGCCGAGATCGCTACGCGAAACTCGCCTAATAAAAAGATGGCGTACGTAATACAATTCGTGCTCTGCCGCCAAGAGTTGATGTATGTTATCACTCGAGGAGTCCGACTGACATTCAGAGAGGACAGGTGGTGGGGGCCATGTCTTCTCTAATGAGGTTTGGACAGGGCCCGTCATGAAGTCCCGTCGTCACAGTCAGTAAAAGTGCAAGTTTTAAGAATGAGCTGGTACAAGACTGTCAATTGGTCAAGTACCAAGCCTAGTGTCTGTCTGGCGACATTTGGAACACCAACGCACAACAAAGAAACAGCTAACACAAAGGACTACACATAACCAACGAGACCAATGGGCAATCGGTGCCGACTGAAAATATGGGGGGGGGGGGGGGTTATTGAAAAAAAAAACATGTAAATAAAAAAAATCATCGATATATGTACCTACCATTTCATCTCTTTCATTTCTAAAAGCGAATGGAGAATTATTTTTCACTTCATGTCTTTTAGAACCATTCCAAAACTCCTCATTTGAATATGGATACGCTGTTTTATGAAGCATTCTTTCAAATTCATCTTCATTGGCAATTTCACAATGATATGTGATCAGAAGTAAGGTCCTGAAGTCTTCTAATGTAGGCTTTATGCTTGGCACTCTACCTGCTATCAACCTCCAAGCCTGAAAAGGACAAAAAAACTAATATATTTCAGGTCATAAAAGGGCCGTTTTAAGCCCTTAATCTCGTGCCGTATTTCTTCCATATGACGGTACATATGCAGACAAAAGATAATCATTATTGAAATACAAGTTAAAAGTCATGTTTGTAAAACATTAATGCCCCCTACCCCTTCTGTGATTAAAGTCCGTCACAACTTTATACTTGCATTGATACAACCTATGGGGGTATAAAGTAACAGTGTAATGAAAAAAGTCAAAGAAGTATAACTGTCAGGAGGACCTGTATGTACAGCATTTATGCTTTGTTAATGCTCTTCTTCTAATAAACTTCTACAAGGTAATTAATAGTATTCTATTAAATAATCACATTCTACAAACCTGATAGTTTGCTTTGTTCCGAAGACTTTAATTTTTATAGCACTCATGTGAATCACTTCCCAGAGATACTGAACAGAATGTTGGTAAATTTTCCAACCAAAATTCAAGGGGCATAACTCTGTCAAATTTTTTTTGATCGGATTCGAAGTGCAAGGGGCATAACTCTGTCAATTTTTTTTTGATCGGACAGAAATATAAACTTGACCTAGATTTTCATTTGTCCCCTCTTCTTCAAAGGGGGGGGGGGATAAAATTTTTTGATTGAACCCAAATATGAACTTGACCTAGATTTTTATTTGATGTGTCTGAAAACAAAATTTCATTTCAATATGTAACTCCATTCAAGAGATATTGAACGAAAACCCTGAAATTTTGGTATTTTTGAAGTGCAAGGGGCATAACTCTGTCAAAATTTTGTTCATCGGACCTAAATATGAACTTGACTTAGTAGATTTTCATTTGATATGTCTGTATACAAAATTTCATTTCAATATGTAACTCCACTCAAGAGATATTGAACAGAAACCTTGAAATTTTGGTATTTTTCGAAGTGCAAGTGGCATTACTCTGTCAAAATTTTGTTGATTGGACCCAAATAAAAACTTGACCTAGATTGTAATTTGATGTATCCGTATACAAAATTTCATTTCAATATGTAACTCCACTCAAGAGATATTGAACGGAAACCCTGAAATTTTGGTTTTTTTCGAAGTGCAAGGGGCATAACTCTGTCAAAATTTTGTTGATCGGACCCAAATATACACTTGACCTAGATTTTCATTTGATGTGTCTGTATACAAAATTTCATTTCAATATGTAACTCCACTCAAGAGATACTGAACAGAAACCCTGAAATTTTGGTATTTTTCGAAGTGCAAGGGGCATAACTCTGTCAAATTATTTTCGATCGGACCTTAATACGAACTTGACCTGGATTTTCGTTTGATGTGTCTGTATACAAAATTTCATTTCAATATGTAACTCCATTCAAGAGATATCCCACCCATCCTGCTACGTCTTTCGGTACCCTTTCTCGACATAGTAACTTTCATACTTTTTGGCATATTACATTGTTTTGATTTAGGATTTAGGATCACTGATGAGGGTTAAGTACCCGAAACGTGCATGTCTGGTCCATGTTGCCAATTTATTTGTTCTTAAATGATGCTATTCAATTTGAAGACGTTTACATTGAACGGAAACCCTGAAATTTTGGTATTTTTCGAAATGCAAGGGGCATAACTCTGTCAAATTTTTTTTGATCGGACCAAAATATAAACTTGCCCTAGATTTTTGTCTGATGTGTCTGTATACAAAATTTCATTTCAATATGTAACTCCATTCAAGAGACATTGAACGGAAACCCGGAAATTTTGGTATTTTTCGAAACGGAAACTGATGTCGCGGACCGACCGACCCATAGCGGCAAACCTATATGTCCCCTCTTCTTCGAAGGGGGGCATAATAATGTATTTGAAGGCTTTTTGTATGTTTTACTTTTCGATGAAATACTCTCAAGACTCTAAATGAAGGTCCAAAGAGGTAGGGGGTACTAGGGTAATAAAACTGATAATATCGACCATAAACGTGGAAATTTTAGAATATTTTGCATGAAATGGATAAATATTAACTAAAAGGTATCAAATACATCTACATTGTTTCGAAAGTTGTGTTTCCTTTAATCGGTAAATAATGAAATCCGGAACTCAAAATACGGTCTTATTTTGTATGTAATGGCTATAATAGTAAGCTTTATAGCGCGAAATACACATTAGCGGAGAAATCCACATCTGCTTATTTCGTTCCTAAATGTTGTACTTTTCATTCGATAGTAAAATGTATTTAGAACACATATTTTGATATATCAAGGTGAAAAAATAGTCAAATATTCCATATTTAATGATATTAAAGATCGATTCTTTAACAAATGCACTCCCTTCCTTTTTTTGCTTTTTCATCTTTGGGGTAGTGTCCCCCCCCCCGAGATACAGAAGCCCACTATTCCAGAAATGCAACGTAAAACAAGCGATGTTTATTTATGAATTATGAAAAATATATGGGTGACAGAAAACTAATCAATCAACCCTTTGTACAGGGACAGGGAAAAACCATTTTGTAATCACAGATTATGAAGCTCACATCGTGGCAGCAAAATTCAATTCAAACATATTTCTAAGTAAATGTCTATTGGCTTTTAAAGGCAAAATCATTCAAGCGGAAAAGGTAGGTCAAGGTCATTTTATGAAAGTTTGATCAAAGATACATCCAATATGCAAGTTTGGTATATGTAGCACTTATACTTTGCTCAATATTGGCTATTGAAGGCAAAATCACTCAAGCGGAAAAAGTAGGTCAAGGTCATTTTATGAAAGTTTGATCAATGATACATCCAATATGCAAGTTTGGTACATGTAGCACTTATAATATGCTCAATATTGGTTTTAAAGGCAAAATCACTCAAGCGTAAAAATTAGGTCAAGGTCATTTTATGAAAGTTTGGTCAAAGATACATAGATATGAAAGTTT
Organism: Pinctada fucata; assembly: GCA_028142955.1. NCBI lineage: Eukaryota > Metazoa > Mollusca > Bivalvia > Pterioida > Pteriidae > Pinctada > Pinctada fucata. The sequence continues at coordinate 34,247,213 of AP027115.1, forward strand.
AGTACATGTAGCACTTATACTTTGCTCAATATAGGCTTTTAAAGGCAAAATCACTCAAGCGGAAAAAGTAGGTCAAGGTCATTTTATGAAAGTTTGATCAAAGATACATCCAATATGCAAGTTTGGTACATGTAGCACTTATACTTCGCTCAATATTGGCTTTTAAATGCAAAATCACTTAAGTGGAAAAAGTAGGTCAGATGCTGCATCTGATGCATGGGTTCACCTCAGCATCCAAAGATGAATTACTTGTGCAAGTTTGGTAACTTTAGCATCAGTACTTTGCCAAATACTGCGCTACCCCAAACTTTTTAACCGGAGGCGGACGCGGACACGGACGCGGACGCGCGGGGGTATAGCATAAGCTCACTCAACTTCGTCGAGGTGAGCTAAAAAGGGGTGATAGACTCTATAATTCTGATTTCCTACTTTGAGGTAAGTATTAAAGGACTCACACAAATGGCATCATGAAATCCTCTCTGTCTGTCTTTAAGTGATGAGTTCAGAACAATGGATAAAATACTGCCGCTATGTTTTTCTCCAACTTCATCCAAAAGAAAGGGTATTAAATCTATTAATATTTTGCTGTCTATTCCTTGAGCAAATAAATTCATCAAAGCTTTGTGCGTCGCACCATGTATCTGTATACCTCTATCCTGAATATCCCTCAGAAGTGTCTTTGCAATTTTCAAAATTTCTTCCCTCCTTGAGAATTGGGAATTGATACATGCCTTGATAATAGCACTATATGTATGCGTGTTTGGTTCAGGTCCATGCTGTGACATCTGGAATTATAAATCAAATGTAAACCATAACTAAAGAAAGGAAAGTGTGCAAGTGTCCAAGGGCCATATCTAAGGTCTAACCTTTTCGACAACAAATCCCTTTCTTCATTTACATCTATATATTATGATCTTTCATTGTCACTGAAATCCATCAAATGGTTTGGGAGAAGAAGCGATAACAAGGTATGACATTGAAAATGCATGAAAAATCTAAGTCCAAGGGCCATAACTCAGGTCTTATTTTTTCGACAGCAATCCCCTTTCTTCATGCACATCTACATATCATGATCTTTCATTGTATAAAGTTTCATTGAAATCCATCAAATGGTTTTGGAGGAGTTGCGATGACAAGCTTTGTCTACAGACGGACGGACATGCTGAATCCAGTATACCACCCTTCTCCCTAACTTCGTTGCGGAGGTATAAAAAGTAGGAAAAGTAGGATAAAGTAGTAAATAGTAGGAGCAGTAGAAAGCCAGCATACGCTCGACAGGTCTTTGACCAGTAGTGTTAAAAAAATAATTAATGGTTTGTTAATTTGACTTGAAGAAATGAAAAACAAAATTCAAATAACAATATGAAATCATGGAAAGATTATACTAAAACTCAATGGTTCTTGTGTTTATATCTATACGTAGCTTGTATCTTTAGAATGTGAATCCTAGTTAGCCTATATTGATATCATTTCATATATTCGACAAGGATTTATTTTGTAAGGCAACTAGGTTCAAATCGTACACTATCTTTTTTGTGCCATTCTGAAATGTAAATAAACAATAGGCCCAAGGGGGGGGGGGGGCACATCTGAGTTGCAAACAAAAGAATGATAGTGAACAATTTGTCAGAGGACTTTAAGTACTTGCTTCCAGTAAGGCTTCGTTAAATTCTGTGTAGCAGCTTAAGAGGAAATGTCAAAGATGTATCATCCAATCAGATCCCTGGGCGGCCATATTTGTTGACCGGTCGGCATGAAAAAATAAACTTGGAAGAGGACCTTGAGTACTAAATTCCTGTAAGGAATTATGAAATTCTGTGCAGCGGTTGCAGAGCAGAATTCAAAAAAGTGTAAGCCAATCAGAGCATTGGGCGGCCATATTTGTTAAACGATCTCCACGAAAAACACAAATTTGGTAGAGAACTTTGGGTACTTACTTCACTTCTTTTGCTTCCTGTAAGGTTTCACGAAATTCTGTGTAGCGGGTGCAGAGGAGATGTCGAAAATGTGTCAGCCAATCAGAGCCCTCGGCGGCCATATTTGTTGACCGATCGGGACGAAAAACACAAACTTGGTAGAGGACCTTATGTACTTGCTTCCTGTAAGGTTTTATGAAATTCCGTGCAGCAGTTGCAGAGGAGATGCCGAAAATGTATCAGCCAATCAGATCCTCGGTAGCCATATTTGTTGACAGATCGGGACGAAAAACACACACTTGGTAGAGAACCTTGAGTTCTTGCTTCCTGTAAGGTTTCGTGAAATCCCGTGCAGCGATTTCAGAGGAGAAGTCAAAAATGTTAGAAAGCTAACGAGAGACAACGGACGCCGCGCTATGACAATCTTCGCTCTGGTGAGCTAAAGAAAAACAGTTATGTCTAAGACACAACTTCAACTTCTGCTCGAGCGACGAGCTGTTGGTACTGGAAGCTGACATGAGTGATCCCTCCTTTTATCCCTGTTGCATTGTATTTGAAAGCATAACAGGCTTTAGTCCCAGTCAGCCAGTCACTGAAATACTGAGTACATATATGCATAAGAATCGATTATGATTACGAAAAAAAAAAACCCAACTTATTTCTCTCCGATGAACACATGACCCAAGTCACGTGACTGTTACAGAACAATAAGAAACTTGCTTGCTGGAATAGAATAAAAGCATGTAAATCTGTAAATGAAATGTGGTCAAATTTCAAAGATAATTTCATGAAAATAGTCGATAAACACATGCCAGTCAAAGAGCGTCGGATAAGAGCGGAATCCGAAAAGTGGATTAATGGTGAAGTTCTGTCCAAAATTCGTCAAAGGGATTATCTCCATCGACAGGCTCTTAAATCTCGTCAAGAATCGGACTGGGTCTTATATCGATCAGCCAGAAACCGAGTTGTTAAAACGATTAATGAAGTGAAACATGAATTTGTCGACGATGCTATCAACCAATGTAGTAACAAACCAAACGATATGTGGGCGCGTTTAAAAGAGTTTCTGCCCTCACACTCATCATCCACATCAGCATCATACCTTGAGATTGACGGTGAAGAAAGATCGGATCTTCGATCAGTAGGGAATGCTTTTAATGAATTTTTTTGTGGCATAGGCCATAAATTTGCTAAAGATCTTGATGATTCCCTACCAAATATTGAACAATTAATGCCGAAAGGTTCATTCACTATTCCAAATGTCACGTTAGAATTTTTGAAAAAAAGAAATTAAGAAAATGTCTTGCTCTAAGGCTATGGGCCTCGATTAAATATCTGTTAAATTTCTAAAAATGAGTATTGATGTTGTAGGTGATATTTTATGTTTCATAATGAACTGTTCCATACAAGAAGGGAAAGTTGTTGATGAATGGAAAAGAGCTAGAGTTACTCCTCTTTTTCAATCGGAAGAAGCGATACATTATATATACATTATATAACTTCTTGAAATTCTAAAACGTGGGTCCCACCGTGGGGTATCACGTGATACGCAAATGATATGTTCCACGGGAATCCCCTTTGATTAAACCAAGTTAAAACCGTCTAAATCTTCTTTATATGAACTTATTTTAGGCCTATCATATGGGCATTATTATCAATTATATGATGGTAATCTATTCTGGTCAAGAATAGACATATATTTGGAGAACACTTAAACAGAAAATTTTGTATCTGTCCGTGGACCATATCATAAGATGTGGTGATCATTGAAAAATTTCCGTGGACCATATCATAACATGTGGTGATCATTGAAAAATTTCTGTTTAAGTGTTCTCCGAATACACGTCTATTCTTGACCAGAATAGATTACCATAATATAATCGATGATAATGGCCATATGATAGGGCTAAAGTAAATTCATATCAAGTAGATTTAGACGGTATTTACTTGGTTTAATCAAAGGGGATTCCCATGGAACATGTCATTTGCGTATCACGTGATACCCCACGGTGGGTCCTGTAGCATAATATCCCACCCATTGCAACGGGGTCTTGTTGGAGATCTCCCTTCTTTCGTACTTGCAACATAGATCACAATGTGTGAAGTGGAAAGGTATTCTATCTGAGCAAAGAGAGGTCTCTATTGGAGTCCCTCAGGGCTCTCTTTTAGGGCCTTTGTTTTTCATTTTATTTGTTAATGATTATCCAAAATATCTTCAACACTCTTCTGTTACAATATATGCTGACGATACCACACAAGATGTTACTGACAAGTCATTAGATGTAAACGTCTTCAAGTTGAATAGCATCATTTAACTACAGATAAATTGGCAACATGGACCAGACATGCACGTTTCGGATACTTAACCCTCGTCAGTGATTCTCACATCTAAACAATGTAATATGCCAAAAAAGTGTGAAAGTTACTATGTCCAAAAAGCGTTATAGAATTAAAGTTAAAAGAAGATTTATTAAAGAGTGTGAAATGGATGAGGGATAACAAACTTACAATGAATCTAAAGAAAACACAATGCCTTTTAATTGGAACATCACAGAAATTCTCCAAATGTAGAGAGTTATGTGTTAAAGTTGGAGAAGCTGTGATTGAAAATGTGAAATGTGCAAAACATTTAGGTATTTATATTAATGAATGTCTTACTTAGTCTTATCATACAGATGTTTTATTCAAGAAATTAAGCCAAAAAATAGGTGTTTTAAAGAGGCTAAGTACTTTTATGTCCAAAACGGCATTACTCAAAATTTATAATTCTATAGTTTTTCCACATTTTAATTATTGTTGTGCTGTGTGGCATAACGCAAAAAACAAGACACATACAGAAAGGTTTTTAGCTTTGTAAATGAAATACATACAAGAAACACAAGACAGAGAGCAGTAAATCTTATTTATGTCGGGAGAGCAGGAACAGAATATTTTAGAATATCTTTTATCATTTCGGGTGTATCTTTATGGAACTCTTTACCTGATTTTATTAGAAACTCTACAACAATGTCATCTTTTAAACATAGTGTAATCAAAGATTACAAAGCTCACCTCATGGCAGCATTCTACCATGGCAGGAGTCAAAGAATACAGTTTTGAATTTGAAAACCTGTCCTACTGAGAACCAACAAAAATGATACCACACAAAAACAGAATATAATAGGGAAGTAGAGTATTTCATTTATTGACCCAAATTTTCCTATCATGTGCACTCAAGCAGAAAATATAGGTCATGACCTACATTTGAACGTAGATTCGTGATCTACTCTTAAAGACGCATCATCTGTGCAAGTTTGAACTTCCTAGCACTTATGATAGAGAAATAAAACTTCTTAACATTGATACCAAATCTTCCTAACATGTTCACTCAAGCAGAAAATATAGGTCATGACCTATATTTGAACAAAGATTCGTGATCTACTCTTAAAGACGCATCATCTGTGCAAGTTTTAACTTCCTATACTTATAATAGAGAAATAAAACTTCTTAACATTGATACCCAAATCTTCCTATCATGTGCACTCAAGTGGAAAATATAGGTCATGACCTACATTTGAACGTAGATTCATGGTCTACTCTTAAAGACGCATCATCTGTGCAAGTTCGAACTAGCACTTATAATACAGAAATAAAACTTCTTAACATTGATACCCAAATCTTCCAAACATGTTCACTCAAGCGGAAAGTATAGGTCATGACCTACATTTGAACGTAGATTTGTGATGTACTCAAAAAGACGCATCATCTGTGCAAGTTTGAACTTCCTAGCACTTATAATAGAGAAATAAAACTTCTTAAATACTAGTGCGGACGCGGACGCGGGCGCCGACGCGGACGCCGACGACAGGGTGATAGCATAAGCTCCCTCTCACTTCGTGAGGTGAGCTAAAAACGGGTATCTGAAGCATTACTTTCACTCTTGAATAACTATAATGATGTTGTTTTACAGGTATGTATTTTTGTAAATTAACTGTGATATTTAGGTTTTATTTCATTAAGGTGATATAATCTAATTTTCTTCATATGTACATATTTTTAAGACAGGACCACATTGTAAACTAGTTCATCTTGTAGCTTAATGTACTATCCTGTATAAAGGAGATAAAAAAATAAATTAAAACAAGAGGCCCAAGGGGGGCCACATCGCTCACCTGAGTTGCAGACAAAGGGTTAAAAGTCACAAAAATACTTCTACAGATCAAAGCCCTTGACAGCCATATTTGTTGACCTATCAACAAGAAAAACACAAACTTGGCAGAGGACCTTGAGTACTTGCTTGCTGCAAGGCTTCGTGAAATTCTGTGCAATGGTTGCAGAGGAGATGTCGAAAATGTGTCGGCCAATCAGAGCCCTCGCCGGCCATATTTGTTGACCGATTGGCACGAAAAACACAAACTTGGTAGAAGATCTTGAGTACTTCCTTCCTGTAAAGTTTCATGAAATTCTGTGCAGCAGTTGCAGAGGAGATGTCGAAAATGTGTCAGCCAATCAGAGCCCTCGGTGGCCATGTTTGTTGACCAATCGGCACGAAAAACACAAACTTGGTAGAGGACCTTGGGTACTTCCTTCCTGTAAAGTTTCATGAAATTCTGTGCAGCGGTTGCAGAGGAGATGTCGAAAATGTGTCAGCCAATCAGAGCCCTCGGTGGCCATGTTTGTTGACCAATCAGCACGAAAAAACACAAACGTGTTGGAGGACCTTGAATACTTCCTTCCTGTAAAGTTTCATGAAATTCTGTGCAGCAGTTGCAGAGGAGATGTCGAAAATGTGTCGGCCAATCAGAGCCCTCGGCGGCCATATTTGTTGAATGATCGGCACGAAAAACACAAACTTGGTAGAGGACCTTGAGTACTTCCTTCCTGTAAAGTTTCATGAAATTCTGTGCAGCGGTTGCAGAGGAGATGTCGAAAATGTGTCAGCCAATCAGAGCCCTCGGTGGCCATGTTTGTTGACCAATCGGCACGAAAAACACAAACTTGGTAGAGGACCTTGAGTACTTCCTTCCTGTAAAGTTTCATGAAATTCTGTGCAGCGGTTGCAGAGGAGATGTCGAAAATGTATCAGCCAATCAGAGCCCTCGGCGGCCATATTTGTTGACCGATCGGCACGAAAAACACAAACTTGGTAGAGGACCTTGAGTACTTCCTACCTGTCAAGTTTCATGAAATTCTGTGCAGCGGTTGCAGAGGAGATGTCGAAAATGTGTCAGCCAATCAGAGCCCTCGCCGGCCATATTTGTTGACCGATCGGCAAGAAAAACACAAACTTGGTAGAGGACCTTGAGTACTTCCTTCCTGTAAAGTTTCATGAAATTCTGTGCAGCGGTTGCAGAGGAGATGTCGAAAATGTGTCAGCCAATCAGAGCCCTCGGCGGCCATATTCGTTGCACGAAAAACACAAACTTGGTAGAGGACCTTGTGTACTTCCTTCCTGTTAAGTTTCATGAAATTCTGTGCAGGGGTTGCAGAGGAGATGTCAAAAATGTTAAAAGTTTACACCAGACGGACGACGACGACGACGGACGACGGACGGCGCGCTATGACAAAAGCTCACTTGAGCTTCGCTCAGGTGATCTAAAAAAACACGAGCCACAGGTCTAAAGATACAAATGTTCGTATTCTGAGCCATTTGTCTGCCCAAAGAGAATTCAGCCTCTATTGACAAAACGTAAACCTCCTCTTTCCTTTCCAGCTCTTAAAATCTACATGCTGTTTTTCTTAATTAAATATTTTCATGTATTGCACAGAATTCTATGTACGTAATCTAATATCCACAATGCTGCATTGAACTTTAAAAACTTAATGCTGACATTAGTTATGAAATGACATTTATGAAATGACTTTAATGTCAGGATACCTAAAAATACTGATATTTCCCCAAGTTTTAAAGGGCATAACTCCGCTTAAAATTGAACGACATGACCAATATTCGATCTTGATCTGTATTTCTTGTTTTAATAAAACACCGCTAAAGACGGTATGGCCGGATTGCAAAGTAAGTTTTTGTCACCAACTGGGTCAAGGTCACTAAGTCAAATATTACAGCATACATTGAGAGGTCTTGTCAGAGTCAACCTACATGTATAATATAAAGTTTCTACTGTATACAGTTCCTTAGATTTTGCTTAAACCAGGAACTTTAACCAAAGTCTTTAACTTGGTCAAAGTCCAAGGTCAAGGTCACTAGGTCAAATGTTACGGCATAAATTGAAAGGTCTCGGCATGGGCAACCTAAATGAATAATATAAGGTTTCTACTGCATACAGTTCCTTAGATTTTGCTTAATCCAAGAACTTTAAGCAAAATCTTTAACTAGGTCAAAGTTCAAAGTCAAGTCACTGGGTCAAATGTTACGGCATAAACTGAAAGGTCTCATCATGGGCAACTTACATGTATAATATAAAGTTTCTACTGCTTACAGTTCCTTAGATTTTGCTTAAACCAGAAACTTTAACCAAAATCTTTAACTAGGTCAAAGTCCAAGGTCAAAGTCACTAGGTCCAATGTTACGGCATAAATTGAAAGGTCTCATCATGGGCAACCTAAATGTATAATATAAGGTTTCTACTGCATACAGTTCCTTAGATTTTGCTTAAACCAGAAACTTTAACCAAAATCTTTAACTAGGTCAAAGTCCAAGGTCAAGGTCACTAGGTCAAATGTTACGGCATAAATTGAAAGGTCTTGTCATGGGCAACCTTCATGTATAATATAAAGTTTCTACTGCATATAGTTGCTTAGATTTTGCCTCAACCAGAAACTTTAACCAAAATGTAGACGACAGACGGACAGACGGACGGACGGACAGACGGACGGACGGACAGACGGACATCGTCAATCTATAGACCGGAATTGCTTTGCAATCCGGCCAAAAATTGTATCCAAGAAATTAATTGATTATCTATGACGGTTTCCTTCTAAATGTCCGGAAATCATCAGGTAGGAAAGACGGACGGACATTAGCATCACTACAATATCATGGTTATAGTTGATTGCGTATTTATTTGTTACATCCTGGCCAAAAAATGGCGGGGGTATTGAATTTGATGCAATATATAAATAAAACAATTGTCCCTCATCTCTTTGTTACGGTGTTAGAGTAATACGGGGGTGTCTTTATAATAAAAATAGCAATCCAAGGAATGCTTGTGTCGCCTGCGAAGCGGTTTGATTATTATTCTAGAAAGTGGATCAAAATAATTGGTATCAGTAGAAAAGTCTTGTCAAAATGAAATTCATTTGAAATATCAGACCTCTTAATTACAAATTAAAAGATATGATCATTCTCAAATTTTCAGAAAAGAGTGTCAATCATCCAGGTCAAGGTCGCTTCGTAAAAATTGGTAACAAAAAAAGTCTAATCATAAGAAATATTAAAGATCTATCACCAACCAAGTAAAAATATTCTTAGAAAAGAAGGTCAAATAGCTAGGTCTAGGTCAAAAGGTAAAAAATTATGGTATGTGTAGAAAGGAATACACGTGTGAAATATCAAAGCCCCATCACCTACCAATCAAAAGATATATCCATTCTTATTTTTTTTAAAAGTATGTCAAATATCTTGGTCAAGGTCACAAGGTCAAATATTATAGTCTGGGTAAAAAGTTCTTGTCACAAGGAATACACATGTGAAATACCAAAGCCCTATAACTTACCAATCAAAAGATATATACAATCTTAAATTTTTGAAAAGTAGGTCAAATATGTAGGTCAAGGTCAATAGGTCAAAAATTATGGTTTGTGTAGAAAGGCGTTGTTACAAGGAATACACATGTGAAATATCAAAGCTATATCACTTACAAATCAAAAGACATAGCGAATCTTATCTTTTTTCCAAAAGTGGGTCAAATATCTAGGTCAAGGTCACAAGGTCAAAAATTATGGTATGTGTAGAAAGGCCTTGCCACAAGGAATACACGTGTGAAATATCATTGTCCTAACACTTACCAATCAAAAGATATATCCATTCTTAATTTTTTTTGAAAAGTAGGTCAAATATGTAGGTCAAGGTCAATAGGTAAAAAATTATGGTATGTGAAGAAAGACGTTGTTACAAGGAATACACATGTGAAATATCAAAGCTTTATCACCAACCAATCAAAAGATATAGCGATTCTTACCTTTTTTTCCAAAAGTAGGTCAAATATCTAGGTCAAGGTCACAAGGTCAAAAATTATGGTATTTGTCAAAAGATCTTGCTACAAGGAATAAATGTGTGAAATATCAAAGTCCTAACATTTACCATTCAAAAGATATATTCATTCTTAATGTTTTTGAAAAGTAGGTCAAATATGGAGGTCAAGGTCACTAGGTCAAAAATTATGGTATGTGTAGGAAGGTCTTGTCACAAGCAATACACATGTGAAATATCAAAGCCCTATCACTTACCAATCAAAAGTTATGGGCTGTGACACCCAAAGTGTGACAGACAGACGGACGGACTGACAGACGGACGGACAGACGGACAGCGGACAAAGTGATCCCTAAGTGTCGCTATGCTTCGCAGGCGACACAATAAAACGGAAGTGTTCCAACCCTATACCTTCATGAAGAAAATTCCAAACCAATTTTTCCTGCACCAGACACGTGTTTCGATTATTAAATTCTCATCAGTTATGCTTCCAGCGGGGCCAACAAACTTCATTTCAGTAGCGCCCTCTTTAATGCTTTGAATTTAGATTTGTACATTTACTTTAAAGAGAGTGCGCGGCTCCAAATTTCCTGGTCGTCTTGAACGTTTTCCGTTAAGTTCGTCAGAGAAAAGCATCCTCAAAGCAATTCCTATGATTTCACAACCTCAATACATTTTGATGGTTGGTAGTCCATGTTTAATCTAAGTGTAACAATACAACACTCACCAACTCATATATGCCAAAGACCTTGTCCAATCCAATGTACCCATTTCTTCCTATAATGAGTAGAACTTCATTGCAGAGGTTAATTTTTGGCACAGAAACTTTAGTTTCGATCTGTTTACCTTGCCTTTTTGAAAGAATCATTGCGTCTATCTTTTTCAAATCTTCTTCAATCTGAAATAGAGAAACATAGTGTAATCAAAGATTACGAAGCTCACCTCGCGGCAGCAAAGTTCAATTAAAACATATCTCTAAGTACATGTATAATAAGAAAATCACTCAAGTGGGAAAAAGTAGGTCAAGGTCATTTTATGAAAGTTTGATCAAAGATACATCCAATATGCAAGTTTGGTACATGTAGCACTTATACTTTGCTCAATATTGGCCTTTAAAGGCAGAATCGCTCAAGCGGAAAAAGTAGGTCAAAGTCATTTTATGAAAGTTTGATCAAAGATACATCCAATATGCAAGTTTTGTACATGTAGCACTTATACTTTGCTCAATATAAGCCTTTAAAGGCAGAATCGCTCAAGCGGAAAAAGTAGGTCAAGGTCATTTTATGAAAGTTTGATCAAAGATACATCCAATATGCAAGTTTGGTACATGTAGCACTTATACTTTGCACAATATTAGCCTTTAAAGGCAAAATCACTCAAGTGGAAAAAGTAGGTCAAGGTCATTTTATGAAAGTTTGATCAAAGATACATCCAATATGCAAGTTTGGTACATGTAGCACTTATACTTTGCTCAATATTAGCCTTTTAAGGCAGAATCGCTCAAGCGGAAAAAGTAGGTCAAGGTCATTTTATGAAAGTTTGATCAAAGATACATCCAATATGCAAGTTTGGTACATGTAGCACTTATACTTTGCACAATATTAGCCTTTAAAGGCAAAATCACTCAAGTGGAAAAAGTAGGTCAAGGTCATTTTATGAAAGTTTGATCAAAGATACATCCAATATGCAAGTTTGGTACATGTAGCACTTATTCTTTGCTCAATATTGGCCTTTCAAGGCAAAATCACTCAAGTGGAAAAAGTAGGTCAAGGTCATTTTATGAAAGTTTGATCAAAGATACATCCAATATGCAAGTTTGGTACATGTAGCACTTATACTTTGCTCAATATTGGCCTTATAAGGGAAAATCACTCAAGCGGAAAAAGTAGGTCAGATGCCGCATCCGATGCATGGGTTCACCTCAGCATCTCAATATGAATCACTTGTGCAAGTTTGGTTACTGTAGCATCAGTACTTTGTCAGATACTGAACTACCCCAAAAACTTTAACCAGACATTGACAAAGTCATTCAACCGGAAAATGTAGGTCAGATGCTGCATCCAATGCATGGGTTCACCTCAGCATCCCAAGATGAATCACTTGTGCAAGTTTGGTTACTGTAGCATCAGTACTTTGTCAGATATTGAGTTGCCCAAAAACTTTAACCGGACGCGGACGCGGACGGGGACGCGGACGCCGGGGTTATAGCATAAGCTCATCTCAACTTCGTCGAGGTGAGCTAAAAACTAGTCATGTTTGTTGCCCCCGCCGTAACAATTTTAATTAAACTTTAAAGTACGGTAAATAAACCTCAAAAAGGTGTTTATTTTGTTGCCCCACCGTAACAATTTTAATCAAAATCTATAATACTGTAAGCAAACCCCAAAAATGCCTTTTAGTCCAGCTGATTCGTGCAAATAATTGGATGAATCGTGCAAATTTTCAGGAAAGCATGAAACTTGGCATGATTGTTCTTTAGTCCATTCTTTACGATATTAGCTATGGACCCACCTCGAGAATTTAAAATGACCGCCTTTTTTCAAGATGGCTGCCAGTTTCAGGAAAAATTCTCATTATTCAATTGATAATTAAAATATTTTGACCTTTTATGTCAGGATTAAGTGAAAATTATTCATGAAAATGCTCGAATCTTCATTTCTGATATCTTTTATAATCCAGGGGTCAAAAGGAACCGTGATCTTAAATAAATTACGTCACATGACGTTACGTTACTTTCTCTGTACAAAGATATATCCTTTCTTGGCTGTTACAAGTCTTATAAAGTTGATATTGATAACAAATGAGCTTTTACAATTTCCATTTAGTAAATCATGATCCTGTTAGGAATTCATGACTATTGTTACGATAGTTGTAATGATGTATATTTACGTAAGTGAGCGTTATCTGAGCATTATCTGCAACACCCGCCGCGAATGATAAATAGAAAAGAGTTAATTCGGTGATGTCCAAATAGGCAAGGGACGTTCAATTTGAAAAAGTTGAATTCAAGAAAGATTAAATCAATCGTATCCATTAAAATGTTAAACGTCTTCAAATTCAATAGCATAATTTAAGAACAGCTAAATTTGCAGCATGGACCAGACATGAAGTTTCGGTTACTTAACCAATTACCCAATTGAAACGAAAAAGAAGTGTCCAATCTGGCTGCAAGATAATGAAATATATATAAGAATATGATAATAATACATATATTTCAAAATGATAATTACGCAATAATTACAATTCTGTTAAAGCTAGGATATGGTACCAAAGTCACCAACAGATAACTTTGCATTGTAAATAATGTCGAAGGGTTGCTATCGAAACGACAAAGAAGTGTCCAAACTTGCTACAATATAATAAGATATATATTGCTATAAAATATATATTGCTATAAAAATATATTGCTATATAATATATATTTCTTTATCCTTACACTTCGAAGGGTAAAGAAACCCCTCTTCAACTTTGTGGTCGCATATCTTATATAAAGGTAAACTGGCAAAAGGAATCTGTCTCTGCCAAATGCTTTAAGTGCATGTAAAGAACGGACCCATACATCCCACTACTTATCCACTTTTCCCGATTTCTACATTATCAGATCTTGCCCTAGAATTAAAAGCACACACTGTACTGAACAATGTATCAAACCTATCATAAATACTTTCATGTATCCATTAAGATTAATCTACTGTTTGAAAAGGACTGGTAAAAAGGAAACAAGGGTATCTATAACAACACTCTTCAGTTTCATCTAAGGAACTCTTAAATCAATTACGTCACATGACGTTACGTTACTTTCTCTGTACAAAGATATATCCTTTCTTGGCTGTTACAAGTCTTATAAAGTTGATATTGATAACAAATGAGCTTTTACAATTTCCATTTAGTAAATCATGATCCTGTTAGGAATTCATGACTATTGTTACGATAGTTGTAATGATGTATATTTACGTCCGCAATTTCCACATATTTATATAATAATCTTGTAGTTTCTACATGTATGTTCTTATTCCAAGGATATATTTTAAATGAATATCCATTTAAAATAATCAGGATATTACCGACTTCCTTATGAAAATTTTAAAATTAGTATGAATTTAAAAATGCACAAGTGTTTTTGAAAGTTTAATCCCGATACACAATGTTAAACGTCTTCCAATTCAATAGCATCATGAACCATTTGCAACTAAAGTGGCTGGTGGCCATTCTAAGTCGGCACTGATTACCCTAATGTAGTCTTTAACCTTTTTAAGTGATTTATTGTTTTACGTTCCTTGTCCCTTTTGCCTCTCTTATACGTAAAGGCATGTGCTGTTTCAGTGTTTAACTGTAGATGCTTCAACCTTGTCCTGTTGGAGATCCCTTCGTCTCCTTACCTAAGCTACGGACCCATTCCAAATAGCATAATATATCCGCCATTTCAATAACGGTCAATAAAATGTTTTAAGCTGCAGAAGTGAAGTTTCGGGTACTTAACCCTCGTCAATGATCCTCAATACGTCCAAACAATGTACCGAAAGAAGTAGCAGGATTGCTGAGATATGATGTTACAGGACCCACGCTTTAGAAATTTCAAGAACTTTTGATAACAGAATTTTTCGAATGCGTTGAAGAAACGATCAACCGAAGTTGATCAAACTCAGCTGCATGTGCCCATGGGGACTCCAGTGGTCCAACAACAGTGACATTCACCAAGTAGTACAAATGTTAAACGTCTTCAAATTCAATAGCATCATTTCAGAACAGATTTTAGCATGAACTAAACATGCACGTCTCGGGTACTTAATCCGAATAGCGTCAAACAATTTAAAGAGGGGATGGATTAGTTAATTTCGATGACTTTAAATGGTATTCATTTAAAATATCTATTTGGAATAATACCATATAAGTTACAAGAATTTCATACTAATAATGGTTAACCATGGCCTAAATATCGATCAAGTGACCATAATCCAGCGCATTTTCCTTACATTTCCTGTAAAATCTCGATCTCAGGCCAATTCAATAAATTATTTTGCTAAAATAGAATCTAATTCCATTCTTGATCGAAATATATGTACTACAAAACGAATTAGATTTTACTCTTTTCATTCTTTCCTAATCAAACGTGGAAATATTTCATTTCCATGTTTTCGGTGGTGACTGTATTTCACCGTTTTGACAAGTAGCCCTTTTGTACAAAAAACGATAAAAATGTGATTTTCGAAACATTGTTCCTTGCTCTATATCATTACAACTAACTTTACAATACTCTGAAATTCTGAATTCATAACAGCATGCATGATTTACTAAATGGAAAACACACGCACGAGCACTGTATATTATCTTTCATTTGATACCAATATCAACTCTTTACGATTTGTAACAGCCAAGGTAGGATACATCTTTGTACAGAGAAAAGTAACGTAACGTCATGTGACGTAATTGATTTAAGACCACGGCTCCTTTTGACCCCTGGATGATTAAATATACCAGAGATGAAGATTCGAGCATTTTCATGAATAATTTTCACTGGTTCCTGACATAAAAGGTCAAAATATTTTGATTGTGAAATGAAAAATGAGAATGAAGTTGATCGAAATTGGCTATATGTAAGGGTGAAACGGTTACACGTGTAAACGGAGCCGTTTCGTTTTGTGGCTGTAAACGTTTACATAATTTCTAAACGTGTACACGGACTTCTATTAATATACTTGGAAGATCGTCTTTAATATCTTTATAAGTCTTTAAAAAGTTAACCAAACACGTTGATTCCTTAGCGTAATCAGGCAACAGTGTTGATCATTTCTGAGATTACGTATTTAAACCGGAAGAAAAGCTGTGTAGCAGAGTCGATATCTCTGACAAAATTGTCACCCCTGCTACCGTCTCATTCACCGTCATTATTGCCTAAATATAGATAATCACGTCAAACACGGCGATTCCATAGCGTAGTCAGACAGCACGTCTTTTCTCATTCTTATAAGTATATTTTCACCGTCACTGCTGCCCCTTTCTCCACGTATACAATGTATGCTTTTGGATCCTGAATCCGAGGTTTTGTAACATGTACTTTTAAAATGTGGAACCTTTTCAAACACGTTTAAAATATGACAAAAGTTTGATTAATTACTGATGCAAAGTTTCCAGCTTTGTTTGAATCTTATAAAGTTGTTTTATCGTCTAGCGAAGCATCAGCAATACATAGCTTATGAATTAAAAATCTAGTCAGGCATTACTTGGTCTTATCTATATGAGTTAAAGAAGATATGTCAACTTTGACGACGTCCGCAAATAAACACTACAGGAAATCACTTTTCACAATAGAATAAAAAGAAGCGTTTAAACGTTTACGTTTCGCTTACAGCCTTCCGTGTACACGTTTAGGAAATTTAGTAAACGTTTCACCCTTAGCTATATGTGCCCTCGAGGACTCCTGGTCCACCAGCAGTGACACTCACCAAGTGGTACAAATGTCAAACGTCTTCAAATTCAATAGCATCATTTAATGACATAAATTTTCAGCATGGATCAGACATGAACGTCTCGGGTACTTAACCCTCGTCAGTGATCCTCAATCTTAACTAGAAGTCTCTGACGAGACTGACGCTCTCCTGATTGTTTAGTAAAATGCATAACTAAATGACACAACTATTTTCTACGACCAAAGGGTAAGGGGATAAAAAGTATATCAGACGCGCAAGTGTAACATTAAGCGTAAGTCTGAACATAATGCAAAAATCTTTTTATCAGACTTAGATTAAACATATTTTATTCAAGAAAACATTGAATTCGATCGGGCAACATGTATTTCAACATTATTAAAGCCCTCTCCTATTCTAGAAAGTAAACACAAGCATGTCATAAGAGGCGTCAATACCTCCGCCATCTTATGACGTCACTTTTTATCAGTCATACTTTTTATCAGTCATACATTTTTTATCAGTCATACTTTCTATGTAATAGTGTTCAGAAGATTACATACTAGTAGAATTGTATACTTCAAAATGACCACATCCATTTTCCAAGAACCTGGAGGTCAGGGTTTAAAACTAATTATCAAGTGGATAATCAAACCACATACCCTTTACATATGTATTATGCAATAAGAATTTATACTCTATCAATTTTGCACTCTAAGAATTGGTTTTCATAAGAATGCATAATATACATAAATATATAGGAGAAAAAAACCACATCCATTTTCCAAGACCCTTGGGGTCTGAATCTCACACAAAACTTAAGGTACATGTACACAACTAGACCATAGACCCATCATGTGACTTTATACTTTCTGAAAAAAGATGATCACAAAATTGCAGTAAGTTATATATATAGGAGAAAATGACCACATCCATTTTCTAAGACCCTGGGGGTAAGAGACTCAGATGAAATATCAGGTGAAAAATCAAATTCAAGGAATTGTGGTCCCCCGCTTTTGGGTGTTTGTCTTTAAAGGAATGTTTACAGACATCCCCCCATTCTTAAGTTTTAATAATATATCTCATATATTATCAACATTCTAAATATGAAAGATTAACTCCAAGAAAAGGTCAAAAGGTCCAAACTTGTGTTTTGTTTCCAAGGGACAGGGCTTATGAAAAGGTATGCACACGTGAAATATTTAAGACCTATGATTTAAATTACCATCAAAAACTTATGGTCGAGGTTGAAGTTTTTAAATGTGGGTCAACCTCCATGGACAAGGTCACAAGGTCAGAATGTTATTACCAACAGAAAGGTCTCATCACAAGGAATACACATGTGAAATGTGAAAGCCCTATCATTTTCCATTAAAAAGTTATGGACAAGGTTATAGTTTTTTGAAAAGTAGGTCGAACTCAAAGGTCAAGGTCAAAAATTTTGGTATCCATGCAAAGGTCTTGTCACAAGGAATACACGTGTGAAATATCAATGCCCTATCACTTTCCATTCAAAAGTTATGGTCAAGGTTAAAATTTTTAATAAGTAGGTCAAACTCAAAGGTCAAGGTCACAAGGTCAAAAAGTTTGGTATCCATGGAAAGGTCTTGTCACAAGGAATACACATATGAAATATCAAAGCCCTATCACTTACCATTCAAAAGGAATGGTCAATGTTAAAGTTTTTAATAAGTAGGTCAAAGTCCAAGGTCAAGGTCACAAGGTCAAAAATTTTGGTATCCATGAAAAGGTCTTGTCACAAGGAATACACATGTGAAATATCAAAGCCTTATCACTTTCCATTCAAAAGTAATGGTCAAGGTTAAAGTTTTTAATAAGTAGGTTAAACTCAAAGGTCAAGGTCACAAGGTCAAAAATGTTGGTATCCATGGAAAGGTCTTGTCACAAGGAATACACATGTGAAATATCAAAGCCCTATCACTTTCCATTCAAAAGTTATGGTCAAGGTTAAAGTTTTTAATAAGTAGGTCAAACTCAAAGGTCAAGGTTACAAGGTCAAAAATTTTTGGTATCAATGGAAAGGTCTTGTCACAAGGAAAACACATGTGAAATATCAAAGCCCTATCACTTTCCATTCAAAAGTTATGGTCAAAGATAAAGTTTTTAATAAGTAGGTCAAAGTCCAAGGTCAAGGTCACAAGGTCAAAAATGTTGGTATCCATGGAAAGGTCTTGTCACAAGGAATACACATGTGAAATATCAAAGCCCTA
The DNA here is from genome assembly GCA_028142955.1 of Pinctada fucata. Classification (NCBI taxonomy): domain Eukaryota; kingdom Metazoa; phylum Mollusca; class Bivalvia; order Pterioida; family Pteriidae; genus Pinctada; species Pinctada fucata. Next base: position 34,265,895 of record AP027115.1, read on the forward strand.
TCACTTTCCATTTAAAAGTTATGGTCAAGGTTAAAGTTTTTAATAAGTAGGTCAAACTCAAAGGTCAAGGTCACAAGGTCAAAAATTTTGGTATCCATGGAAAGGTCTTGTCACAAGGAAAACACATGTGAAATATCAAAGCCCTATCACTTTCCATTCAAAAGTTATAGTCAAGGTTAAAGTTTTTAATAAGTAGGTCAAAGTCCAAGGTCAAGGTCACAAGGTCAAAAATGTTGGTATCCATAGAAAGGTCTTGTCACAAGGAATACACGTGTGAAATATCAAAGCCCTATCACTTTCCATTCAAAAGTTAAGGTCAAGGTTAAAGTTTTTAATAAGTAGGTCAAAGTCCAAGGTCAAGGTCACAAGGTCAAAAATGTTGGTATCCATGGAAAGGTCTTGTCACAAGGAATACACATGTGAAATATCAAAGCCCTATCACTTTCCATTCAAAAGTTATGCACAAGGTTAAAGTTTTTGTGACTGACGGACAGACAGACGGACAGATGGACGGACAGACGGACGAACCGGTTTTAATGTCCCCGCGCTTTCGCGAAAGCGGGGGACAACAACTAGATCAGAAACCTGTATAATGCAAAAATAATTAACTTTCTATCATTTTTATTTTCTGAGAAATAATGACCACAAGATTCCATAGAGGTATATTGAAGAAAATGACCACACCCGTTTCATAACACCTCAGAGGTCAGAAGCTCAGATGAAATATCAGGTGCACAACTTGATCATAGACATTTAATACTGCAAAAAAAAAAAATCAATTTTCTATCATTTATACTGTCCGAAAAAAAAAATAACCACAAGATTGCATAGTGCTATATTGAAGAAAATTACCACACCCATCTCCTAAGACACCAGGGATCAGGAGCTCAGATGAAATATCAGGTGCACAACTACATCATCAACCTTTAATATTGTAAAAAGAAGTAACTTTCTATCATTTATACTTTCTGAGAAATGGTGACCACAAGACCAGAGTTATATAGGAGAAAATGACCACACCCATTTCCTGAGACCCCAGGGGTCAGGGGCTCAAACAAAATATCACATGCACACCAAAATCATAGACCTTTTATATTGCAAAAAGAAGTAACTTTCTATCATTTATACTTTCTGAGAAATGGTGACCACAAGACCAGAGTTATATAGGAGAAAATGACCACACCCATTTCCTGAGACCCCAGGGGTCAGGGGCTCAAACAAAATATCACATGCACACCAAAATCATAGACCTTTTATATTGCAAAAAGAAGTAACTTTCTATCATTTATACTTTCTGAGAAATGGTGACCACAAGACTACAAAATTAAATAGAATTTAAAGACGTTTAACATTTGAACCACTTGATGAGGTTCACTGCTGGTGGACCAGGAGTCCCCGAGGGCACATGTAGCCAAGTTCGATCAACTTCGGTTGATCGTCTGTCTCTTCAACGCATTCGAAAATTTCTGTTATCAAAATTTCATGAAATTTTTTAAATGTGGGTCCTGTAGCATCATATCCCACCCTTCCTGCTACGTCTTTCGGTACATTTAAAGACATACAAAATTTCACACTCTTTGGTCATGTTACATTCTTTAGATTGAGGATCACTGACGAGGGTTAAGTACCCGAAACGTGCATGTCTGGTCCATGCTACAAATTTATCTGCTTTTAAATGATGCTATTGAATTTGATGACGTTAAAAATTTGACCCACTTGGTGAGAGTCACTGCTGGTGGACCAGGAGTCCTCGAGGGCACATGTAGCCAAGTTCGATCAACTTCGGTTGATCGTCTGTCTCTTCAATGCATTCGAAAATTTCTGCTATCAAAATTTCATGAAAATTCTAAAATGTGGGTCCTGTAGTATCATATCCCACCCATGTGCGGATCCAGAGGGGGGGGGGACCGGGCGTCTGGACCCCCCCCCTGAGATTTCCGGAGGTGGGGTCCAGCTTTGGCCAATTTCTAATTAAAATGGGTCTAAAAATGCATGAAAGGGCTTTGAAACCTAAAATTTCGGCTCGCTTCGCTCGCCATTTACAAAAACAAAACTATTTTTCTGCAAAATTCCTTAATTATTTTCAATTTCAATTCTTCATACTAAGTAATTTTATATAATTGTCTTGGGTCTCAGGAACTCATATTTTCAACAGTCCCTTACTTCATAGGATGTAATCTCCTTCATCTTTTTCAAGGTTTTGTCATTTTAAGATGTCTGATTATTTGGGAAAATGACACATCTCTGATCTTTTACTCTCATGAAATATAGACAAAATGTGAATAAAAAAAAAAAAATCGCGGCTCGCTCCGCTCGCCGATATCAGGAGTAAATCAAAGGTCTGAAGGCCCTGAAAGATACTCCACTTAGAATTTGCTGTAACATCTTATTTCACTGTAAGTGTTGATGTTGTAATATTTGGTTACACGATATATGCACATGTAAAGTGTTCATACTTATGAAAAATATCTGGGACAATGAAAGAATTCTGGGACAAAAATTGAAAAATTCCGAGACACATTCCGAGACATTTTTTCTGACTTATCAATAAAATGTTGTCATGTACCTAATCTAGTCTCGTAATCCCGTGTCTCGTAACGTATAGGCATTAAATTTTGCATGCAATAAAGACTCGTCGTTTTTTTTTCCGGTTAGGTCCGTTGAGTTCGTCTAAATTCGATACATCTCCCGAAGAGCGGAATTTCATTGCATTAAAAGTCGATAGATGTAGGTTCGCATTAAATCACTTCCCAGTTTTATAGCTTACATTTCTCAGCAGTTGTCAGCGCTCATCCTGAACGTCATTTATGATCTCAATATATTCGGATATATTTTTTCTCCGACGTTCCGTTGCCATGGTAACCAAGGTTTTATATAGAAACACCTTTAAACAAGGCATTTTTATCCATCCCGTTACCATGGAAACAAATGTTGAATGTATATGTCATTTTCCGAAAAGATTAATTATATCCTCTTAAGTTGATACAATTTGATTTTTCGATCTTCCTTCTTTCTGTGTGTCATGTAAATTTGCTTCAACTTCAAGAAAAATTGCTTATTCAAAATGAGCCATTTTCGGCCAATTTAGGCCTTATTTTGCCTATATTTTACTTACTTTTGACAAGAGTAATAATGCAATCGCACAAGATTTGAAACACAGTTGACTATTTACTGAAAAGTATTATCCTAGGACTTCATGGGAATCGAAGGAAATTTATCTAGAAGTGAGATTTTTCTGTTTACATGCCTTTGAAATAGGTTACCATGGCAACATTTGGTACGAAGGTGTAAATACCTGTCGTAAGTAAAAAGCTAATTTCTAAAGATGTATGCCTGCTATCGTTACAAAACTTGGTATGTAGATGTATTAAAGACCATTTGATGCTATTATGACCTTGAGAAAATGTCAAGGTAATTTGCTCAATTTTCAAGGTCATTGAAAACTATTTGCTATTTTCAGGCCAAATTTTGTGGTTTTTAACTAAAATGAGACATGATTAACAGTAAACAGTATGGAACCTTGGTAAAACAATCAATTATCGGTGAAAGTATGATAAATGTATTATTTGTTGGGATGAGTATCAAAATTATCAAAGTCCACTGAAGCCCCAAAAAATGTCACATATTTTACGAGAAAATTTTAGAAAATCTCAATTTTATGCTCTTTTGAAAGTATGTCATACATAGAGGTGAAATACAATTTAACAAAACTGTGATGAATTCTACTTCTTATGATCGGTTGTTCAACTGTAAATATTAAAAATTAAAATATCTTATGAAATGAGTTAGAGAAATCAATTTAAATTAATTGGAAATCCTGATTTTTGTCTTAATTTCAGTCCAAAGTCAGAAATGACCTTGAGAATTGGACAGATGACCTTGAAATGATTTGAATGTCACTTAATAATGATAAATATAATCTGTATACAGGTATGCTATTTCATAATCATAGGACTCAAACATGAGGAAAAACAATGTTTTTAAATATGCGGTATATGGTAATATGGATTCCAAGTTGCTATAGCAACAGATTTTGATTGGCATTCATGACAAAATGGTGAGTTTCACCATAAATTTTATTTCTTGATTTTTTCCAGCTACAGACATTTATTTTGGCAAGGTGATGTTAAATACCCATAACATTCACCAAATAATGGTTTTCAACCTTCAAAATATTCAAAAACAGGCCAAAAATGACCCTTAAATTAGACCTTATTTTTGCTAAATTTTCACCTAATTTGACTGAATATCAACAACTTCCTGATAAGCCCCTCCCCCTAAAAAGTTATTCTTGTTAGAGTTGAACTTACAAAGAAAAGTTTTTGTGTTCATAAAGTAAATTTTGACCATGGTTTCCATGGCAACAGAATGCCACAATATGTCTTATCTCTTATATTTATGGGGGTGTCAAATAGATTGACCCCGTTACCATGGCAACCGTTGTTCAAATATAACAATATGGTTTGTTTTCATTGTTTTTACATTAAGTATGATGATTACAGAAAATTTCATCAAAATCCATGACATGACGTGGCCAGCTGTTTTAGGTTTTTACAGAGAATCCATATTAAGTGTTTTAAAGAATTTTTTCCCTTTAGATTGATAAACAGATACATTATCTTCAGCGATCGACTGTTACCCAGAACATGAGGCGCGGCGGGTATTTTTATCAGAAAAAATAGCAATCCAAGGAATGCTTGTGTCGCCTGCGAAGCGGCTTATTCTCGAAGGTGGATCACATGGTTCAAAATTACTGATCTCACTACAAAAGTCTAATGAAATTCATATCCTCTTACTTACCAACTGAAAGATATGGTCAATCTCAAATTTTCAGAAAATAGTGTCAATCAACTAGGTCAAGGTCACTGCGTAAATATTTTGGTAACAAAACAAAGGTAACATCATATGAAATATATGCGTGAAATATTAAAGCCCTATCACTTAGCAATCAAAAGATATACGCAATTCTAAGAAAAAAGGTCAAATATCTAGGTCAAGGTCACTAGATCAAAATTTATGGTATGTTTAGAAAGGTCTTGTCACAAAGAATACACATATGAAATATCAAAGCCCCATCACTAACCATTCAAAAGATATAGCGAATCCCACCTTTTTTGAAAAGTAGGTAAAATATCTATGTCAAGGTCACAAGGTCAAAAATTATTGTATGTGCAGAAATGTCTTGTTACAAGGAATACACAAGTGAAATTTCAAAGCCCTATCACTTACCAATCAAAAGATATATACAATATTAATTTTTCTTAAAGTAGGTCAAATATGTAGGTCAAGGTCAGTAGGTCAAAAATTATGGTATGTGTAGAAAGGTCTTGTTACAACCAATACACAAGTGAAATTTCAAAGTCCTATCACTAACCATTCAAAAGATAATGCAAATTTCAACTTTTTTGAAAAGTAGGTCAAATATCTAGGTCAAGGTCACAAGGTCAAAAATTATGGTATGTGTACAAAGGTCTTGTCACAAGGAATACATGTGTGAAATATCAAAGCCCTATCCCTTACCAATCAAAAGATATAAGCATTCTTATTTTTTTCGAAAAGTAGGTCAAATATGTAGGTCAAGGTCACTAGGTCAAAAATTTTGGTATGTGTAGAAAGGTCTTGTCACAAGGAATACACATGTGAAATATCAAAGCCCTATCACTTACCATTCAAAAGTTATGGGCTGTGACACCCAAAGTGTGACAGACAGACAGACGGACTGACTGACGGACGGTCGGACAGACGGACAACGGACAAAGTGATCCCTAAGTGTCGCTATGCTTCGCAGGCGACACAAAAACGTCTCGTCAGCGGAAAATATTACAGCGTGCAGTGATATATCTGAGAAACAACCAATCGGCCTAATATTCATGACGATGTTAAGCCGACAATTACATGATTCTCTTTGAACACCGAAAAAAAAAAACAACAAAATGGCTTTGCCCTTTATGCGATTTGATGTGTAAGTGTGGATCCAGAAGGGGGGGGGGGTTCCAGACGACCCCTGGATTAATTTTTTCTATGAATGTACATATTTCATTTTTGCTCTTAAAAAAAACTCGGACTTTAGAACCAGCCCTGAAAAAAATCCTGGATCCGCCCATGAACTTTATATGCCTTATTATTTTTTTTACATGATTCATCTTTGTCTGGATACGCGTCCTTGATAAATCGATTTTTTTTTGCGGACCTGTTTAGAACCGTTTGAAATACCAGAACAAGGCGCTAGTATTTTTTTTTTTTTTTGGGCATTATATCGGATGTCTTTGGTTGTTTATCTGAAAATCTAATCGTAAATGACTATTATTTTTTCCGATCACATAACTTCATAGGCAATGTACTATACAAGAAGCCATATTTATAGTTTTAAGAGCTACGGAAAGGAGTTGTTTATTTATATTGAAATATTGAATCTTTACTTGAGACTATATTTGGTTAATGCGTTTGTTTGAAAGAAAGAACACTTGTAAAATAATTTGAAAAAAGAAACTAATTAATGAACAAATGAACATTTCATAAAATAATCAACTACTGGTATCTAAATTAGTGGCAAATGTCGTTATATTCAAAAGAGTCAACTGATTGAACTTTTGTTTAGTACTCGCGGGACAGTAAAAATCGTTTGCCTATATCTATATCGGAGAGAGAGAGAGAGAGAGAGAGAGAGAGAGAAAACAAATTCATTTTATTTTTCGATAAAGGCCGGTTTCTTTTGACGGTGAAAATGCATAATTCCGATGTTGATTGAAGTTAGTCGTTGGGGGCCAAAAATCTGTACTCATAATCAATTTAAAATTGAAGTTTTTCTCTGATCTACTTTCTACCTTGTAAACAATAACGTATTGATAAACATGTAATTGTCCTGAATTGAAAAAATAAACATATCTTTTACAAAATAGCGATGATACTCATCAAATTCAAATAGCTATGAAATATCCATACTTCTGAAGTCCGTGAGATAATGATTGACAGCTGACCCGAATTGGTAAAAGGCGGTGCTTAGAGTTGTTGAGTCAGACGTTGTTTTAGTATCTGATGAGAACATAGCAGTACTGTGTCTGCATTACAATATAATACGCATTGAAAAATTCAGAATTGTTGCGTATCAATAAATATTTACCTTGCAAGCTAATCACAGAACGTGCGCGCATGAATGATAATCATTAAATGTCAAACGGTGGGCGGAGCATCGATAGAGCGCAGATGTAAAGTAGTCCCAAATCGATAACAATTCAAAAAGATCAAATTTCATCTTGAAAATCTCAACTAATTTTATATTAATTCTATCATTCTATCAAAACAATCGATTCTGATATAAATTTTCCACACGCAAGTTTTGATGTCGAGAAACTGCTGACACAATCTGGAACTATTTCTCGCTGCGCACCGGCAACTTGCAACAAGGTCATAGGCGGCACAGGCTTGCAATATAACCTTGCCGTCATCGCTATTTTCCTACGCCATTTCACGCAATGATAAATCCCGAGAGGCATCGCAGGTACGGCATGTCGTCACAGTGACGTCATTCGGACTTCTGACGTAAACATCACAAAAGATTTAAAGGTAGAGGCACATATTTGAGCGTTTAGGGGCGTGTAAATGGACAATGAAGGAAACGATTCTTCTCTTGATGAAGGAAAATTTACAAGACTCACGTCTAAAGACGGTAGGTTTCGATTTATGGCCAGAATTTGTATTTTCATTGGAGACTTCTCGCTCAGCTGATCGTGTTGGCAACGTACGAATGAAGAAAGAATCCTTGATACTGCATGGCATTGCATTGAAACAAAGACAATGCTTGTACATAATATACCTCATAAACCTAGTTATACTTAGTGGTATATACTTGCAATATTTTTTTAACAAATACGAAGAGTCAGTTTCAATCTGCAAGAATCTTGCAGACAAACAATAGGCGATGACGGCAGAGGTAGATTTCAAAGTGAAGAAAAGCGGAACTGAAATCGGACGCATGCGTGGGAGACTGGCGCACCGGAAGAGACGGTACCTCGAAACGACATGAGAATCGCGAATACAGTAAGAGACTCCTTCAAAAGGAGTATCTTAAAAATCTAATTCAAGGAATTGTGGTCCCCCGCTTTTGGGTGTTTTCTTTAAAGAAATGCTTACAGACATCCCCCCATTTTTAGGTTTTAATAATATATCTCATATATAATCAACATTCTAAATATGAAAGATTAACTCCAAGAAAAGGTCAAAAGGTACAAACTTTTGTTTTGTTTCCAAGGGACAGGGCTTATAAAAAGGTATGCACATGTGAAATATTTAAGACCTATGATTTAAATTAAAATCAAAAACTTATGGTCGAGGTTGAAGTTTTTAAATGTGGGTCAACCTCTATGGACAAGGTCACAAGGTCAGGTTGTTGTTACCAACAGAAAGGTCTCATCACAAGGAATACACATGTGAAATGTGAAAGCCCTAACATTTTCCATTAAAAAGTTATGGACAAGGTTATAGTTTTTTGAAAAGTAGGTCGAACTCAAAGGTCAAGGTCACAAGGTAAATAATTTTGGTATCCATGGAAAGGTCTTGTCACAAGGAATACACATGTGAAATATCAAAGCCCTATCACTTTCCATTCAAAAGTTATGGTCAAGGTTAAAGTTTTTAATAAGTAGGTCAAAGTCCAAGGTCAAGGTCACAAGGTCAAAAATTTTGGTATCCTTGGAAAGGTCTTGTCACAAGGAATACACATGTGAAATATCAAAGCCCTATCACTTTCCATTCAAAAGTTATGGTCAAGGTTATAGTTTTTTGAGAAGCAGGTCAAAGTCCAAGGTCAAGGTCACAAGGTCAAAAATTTTGGTATCCATGGAAAGGTCTTGTCACAAGGAATACACATGTGAAATATCAAAGCCCTATCACTTTCCATTCAAAAGTTATGGTCAAGGTTAAAGTTTTTAATAAGTAGGTCAAAGTCCAAGGTCAAGGTCACAAGGTCAACAATTTTGGTATCCATGGAAAGGTCTTGTCAAAAGGAATACACATGTGAAATATCAAAGCCCTATCACTTACCATTCAAAAGTTATGCACAAGGTTAAAGTTTTTGTGACTGACGGACAGACGGACGGACAGACGGACGAACCGGTTTTAATGTCCCCGCGCTTTCGCGAAAGCGGGGGACAAATATTCAATGTTATAAATAATCATCTCGATCGAATCAAGACAAATTCATATTTCATATCTAAAACCATTTCTTCATAAAAATAAACGTGAAAGGAAAACTAACAATACTCCCCCCCCCCCCCTCAGAATTGCCCCCTCCCCATCATGTGCACTGATATATATGTACCTACATGATACTGTCAATATCTAGGTAGACTTCCTAAAATTTTGTATCCCCTCTGACCAAAAATGCTGGATCCGCGCATGCCCATCCGTTCTGCTACGTCTTTCGGTACATTTTAAGACATACTAAATTTCACACTCTTTGGTCATATTACATTCTTTAGATTGAGGATCACTGACGAGGGTTAACTACCCGAAACGTGCATGTCTGATCCATGCTGCAAAGGACAAGGTACAGTAAGGGCCTTATTTGGACCCTCATAGAAATGAATGAATTTTATCTAAAACAAAGGAGTATGAAGTCTACTTACCGAAAAACCTATATATCATACCATGCTTTATCGTTTCGATGTTTTAAGGTCAATTTTTAAGGTCAAGGTTATGGCTTAATTAATCAAGGAATAGAACGAAACCATTATAGTACGGGATGTATCACTTGGCTGGCTGCAACCCTTCCACCTTCATCCTCAAAATTGGCCTAACCTTGCAGCATTTTTTTGTTCTTTCAATTGAAAAAAGTTTCATCAAAATTTCTATTGAACAAGAGGCCCAAGGGGGCCACATCGCTCACCTGAGGAGACTGTATGTATGTTTTCAATCAAAGTCAAGACCTGAAGGAAATCGCTTTTAGTGAAGCTTTGAGAAGGACAAGGTGTACAAGTTACTTCCTGTAAAGTTCAGTGACATTCTGTGCAGTAGTTTAAGAGGATAAGTCAAAAATGTGTCATTCAAATAGAGCCTATACAGGACATCTTGGATTTCCAATCGGCTCGAAAAACACAAACTAAGTAGAGGGCAATTAGTACTTGCGTCCTGTGAAGTTTCAAGAAATTCTGTGAAGCAGTTTTAGAGGAGAAGTTGAAAATGTGTCAGCCAATCAGAGCCTGTGGCGGCCATCTTGAATTTCCGATAGGCCCCAAAAACGCAAACTTGATAGAGGGTATGAGTACTTGCATCCTGTGAAGTTTCATGAAATTCTGCGCAGCGGTTTCAGAGGAGAAGTCGAAAATTTGTCAGCCAATCAGAGCCTGTGGCGGCCATCTTGGATTTCTGATCAGCTCGAAAAACACAAACTTGGTAGAGAGCAATCAGTACTTGCTTCCTGTGAAGGTTTGTGAAATTCTATGCAGCCGTTTGAGAGGAGAAGTCGAAAATGTGTCAGTCAATCAGAGTCTGTGGCAGCCATCTTGGATTTCCGATTGGCTCGAAAAACACAAACTTAGTAGAGGGCATTGAGTACTTGCTTCCTGTGAAGTTTCATGATATTCTGTGCAGTGGTTATAGAAGAGAAGTTGAAAATGTGTCAGCCAATCAGAGCCTGTGGCAGCCATCTTGGATTTCCGATTGGCTTGAAAAACACAATTTGGTAGAGGGCATTGAGTAGTTGCTTCCCGTGAAGTTTCATGAAATTCTGTGCAGCGGTTTCAGAGGAGAAGTCGAGAATGTGTCAGCCAATTAGAGCCTGTGGCGGCCATCTTGGATTTCCAATCGGCTCCAAAAACACAAACTTGGTAGAAGGCATTGAGTACTTGCTTCCTGTGAAGTTTCATGAAATTCTGTGCAGCAGTTTCGGAGGAGAAGTCAAAAATGTGTCAGCCAATCAGAGCTGTGGCGGCCATCTTGGATTTCTGATCGGCTCAAAAAACACAAACTTGGTAGAGGGCATTGAGTACTTGCTTCCTGTGAAGTTTCATGAAATTCTGTGACGCAGTTTCAGAAGAGAAGTCAAAAATGTGTCAGCCAATCAGAGCCTGTGGCGGCCATCTTGGATTTCCGATCGGCTTGAAAAACACAAATTTGATAGAGGGCATTGAGTACTTGCTTCCTGTGAAATTTCGTGAAATTCTGTGCAGCGGTTGCCGAAAAGATATCGAAAATGTTAAAAGTTGACGTCGGACGGACGGACGATGGACGGACGACGTGCTATGACAATAGCTCACTTGAGCTTCGCTCAGGTGAGCTAAAAACAACAATACTTGTAGGGGACCATGATTTCTTCTTTCCTACCAAGTTTAACGAAAATCTGTTCAGTGGTTCTGGAGAAGAAGTTGAATATGTATGAAAATCATCCCCCCTTCTTCTTGAGTAATCTAAGTAACCCGAGAGAGATAGTTATACAGAAGCTAAAGCAAAATAACAGACCCCCTCCCCATCCTTTCACTGTGTTATTGATAACATTGATCTGTTCTTACATTAATATTTTGAGCTGCTCTCAATATTGTAATTTCATAGTTGTATATCTAAGTCTTCACAAGATAAATTTGAAAATACTTATTCATCTTTTTAAAATAATTTAGTTTCCTTTTCCATACCTATTTAATAATTCAAAATATATAACATTCAAATGAATTGATAATCCAAAAATTTAAACCTCAAAAACATAAATCTATATTAAAGAAAGACAACTTTTGCATACATGAACATGTACCAACTTATACGAAACTAAAGTTACCAGGGTACCAGAACTTGAACTTACAAGCCTTGGGTCCATGTTCACAGTAAACATATCTATTCATGATTGAAAAAATACTCATAAAAATCTGTTCAGCAGTTCTGGAGAAGAAGTTGAATATGTATGAAAATCACCCCCCCCCCCCTTTCCTTTTCACATAAGAAAATAATTCATAAAAAATCAAAAAATTAAAATTTCAGTATGAAATACATATCAAAGCATTAAGTAACTTAAATGTGATGAATTTGTAGTAAATGAATGTGTAAAACCATACACATATTGAGTTATTTAAAGAAATAGTGCAAAAATGTGCATTTCCGACAGAGTCCGAAAAGACGTCAATAACGCGTCAAAAACTTGACTTCCGAGTGGAACCAAAAACAACAACACTTCTTAAGACATCTCTCTAGATCATTCTGATGCTTTCAGTTTGTCGATACGTGCTTTCGTTCTGAAGAAGAAGTTTGTCAAAGGAGGGTACCCCCTGTGACCTACTTTTGCCTCTGGTGGCGCCACCTATTGATGGATCTGGACGAAAAACAACATCACTTGTAGGGGACCATGAGTACTTCATTCCTACCAAGTTTCATGTAAATCTTTTCAGTGGTTCTGGAGAAGAAGTTGAATATGTATAAACATAGTGTAATCAAAGATTACGAAGCTCACCTCGCGGCAGCAAAGTTCAATTAAAACATATCTCTAAGTACATGTATAATAAGAAAATCACTAAAGTGGGAAAAAGTAGGTCAAGGTCATTTTATGAAAGTTTGATCAAAGATACATCCAATATGCAAGTTTGGTACATGTAGCACTTATACTTTGCTCAATATTGGCCTTTAAAGGCAGAATCGCTCAAGCGGAAAAAGTAGGTCAAGGTCATTTTATGAAAGTTTGATCAAAGATACATCCAATATGCAAGTTTGGTACATGTAGCACTTATACTTTGCTCAATATTGGCCTTTAAAGGCAAAATCACTCAAGTGGAAAAAGTAGGTCAAGGTCATTTTATGAAAGTTTGATCAAAGATACATCCAATATGCAAGTTTGGTACATGTAGCACTTATACTTTGCTCAATATTGGCCTTATAAGGTAAAATCACTCAAGTGGAAAAAGTAGGTCAAGGTCATTTTATGAAAGTTTGATCAAAAATACATCCAATATGCAAGTTTGGTACATGTAGCACTTATACTTTGCTCAATATTGGCCTTTAAAGGCAAAATCACTCAAGTGGAAAAAGTAGGTCAAGGTCATTTTATGAAAGTTTGATCAAAGATACATCCAATATGCAAGTTTGGTACATGTAGCACTTATACTTTGCTCAATATTGGCCTTATAAGGTAAAATCACTCAAGTGGAAAAAGTAGGTCAAGGTCATTTTATGAAAGTTTGATCAAAGATACATCCAATATGCAAGTTTGGTACATGTAGCACTTATACTTTGCTCAATATTGGCCTTTAAAGGCAAAATCACTCAAGTGGAAAAAGTAGGTCAAGGTCATTTTATGAAAGTTTGATCAAAGATACATCCAATATGCAAGTTTGGTACATGTAGCACTTATACTTTGCTCAATATTGGCCTTATAAGGTAAAATCACTCAAGTGGAAAAAGTAGGTCAAGGTCATTTTATGAATGTTTGATCAAAGATACATCCAATATGCAAGTTTGGTACATGTAGCACTTATACTTTGCTCAATATTGGCCTTTAAAGGCAGAATCGCTCAAGCGGAAAAAGTAGGTCAAGGTCATTTTATGAAAGTTTGATCAAAGATACATCCAATATGCAAGTTTGGTACATGTAGCACTTATACTTTGCTCAATATTGGCCTTTAAAGGCAAAATCACTCAAGTGGAAAAAGTAGGTCAAGGTCATTTTATGAAAGTTTGATCAAAGATACATCCAATATGCAAGTTTGGTACATGTAGCACTTATACTTTGCTCAATATTGGCCTTATAAGGTAAAATCACTCAAGTGGAAAAAGTAGGTCAAGGTCATTTTATGAAAGTTTGATCAAAGATACATCCAATATGCAAGTTTGGTACATGTAGCACTTATACTTTGCTCAATATTGGCCTTTAAAGGCAAAATCACTCAAGTGGAAAAAGTAGGTCAAGGTCATTTTATGAAAGTTTGATCAAAGATACATCATATATGCAAGTTTGGTACATGTAGCACTTATACTTTGCTCAATATTGGCCTTATAAGGCAAAATCACTCAAGCGGAAAAAGTAGGTCAGATGCTGCATCCGATGCATGGGTTCACCTCAGCATCTCAAGATGAATCATTTGTGCAAGTTTGGTTACTGTAGCATCAGTTCTTTGTCAGATACTGAATTACCCCAAAAACTTTAACCAGACATTGACAAAGTCATTCAACCGGAAAATGTAGGTCAGATGCTGCATCCGATGCATGGGTTCACCTCAGCATCCCAAGATGAATCACTTGTGCAAGTTTGGTTACTGTAGCATCAGTACTTTGTCAGATACTGAGTTGCCCAAAAACTTTAACCGGACGCGGACGCGGACGGGGACGCGGACGGGGACGCGGACGCGGACGCCGGGGTTATAGCATAAGCTCATCTCAACTTCGTCGAGATGAGCTAAAAATCACCCCCCCCCCCCCCCCTTTCCTTTTCACATAAGAAATAAAGCCTACGCTCACGCAGCAAGATACGCCCGTTGGGATTTTTTTCACAACACCAAAATATTTAAGTCCCATAACTCCATAAGGACAAATTGGATGAACCTAGCTTAAAATCGAAATGCGGCTTCCTATTCAAAGTCTGATCAAAATGTACAAATATCATGAAAATCTGTTGACACATATTCAAGTTATTGCGTTCCATGCACCTATATTTTGCCCTTAGCTTAACATGTATGTGCATATAACCCCCCCCCCCCCCCATTACACATAATTTCTGGATTATGTGACAAAAAATTGAAGAACCCCTTATATATGTGAAAGAACATCCTTTCTACTTGAAGTATACAAAATTTCAAAACATTTCAACCAGAAATAGATTTTTAAATAATTTTTAACTATTTTAGTATATTTTCACTGTATTTTAAAATATCTAAGTCCAATAACTCTGTAACGACATATCGAATGAACCTGAAAATCGAAAGGCGGCTTCCTCTCCACAGTCCAATCAAAATGTATGAATATCATGAAAATCCGTTGACGCATATTCAAGTTATTGCGTTCCATGCGCCTATATTTTGCCCATAGCTTAACATGTATGTGCATATAACCCCCCCCTTCCTATTACACACAATATCTCGCTTATGCGACCAAAAAATTAAAAACCCGTTACATATGTCAAAGAGCATCCTTTCTACCTTAAGTATACAAAATTTCAAAACATTTCGACCAGAAATAGATTTTTAAATAATTTTTAACTATTTTAGTATATTTTCACTGTATTTTAAAATGTCTAAGTCCCATAACTCTGTAACGACATATCGAATGAACCTGAAAATCGAAAGGCGGCTTCCTCTCCACAGTCCAATCAAAATGTATGAATATCATGAAAATCCGTTGACGCATATTCAAGTTATTGCGTTCCATGCGCCTATATTTTGCCCTTAGCTTAACATGTATGTGCATATAACCCACCCCTCCCCCCTTCCTATTACACACAATATCTCGGTTATGCGACAAAAAAATTAAAAACCCGTTACATATGTCAAAGAACATCCTTCCTACATGAAGTATACAAAATTTCAAAACATTTCGACCAGAAATAGATTTTTAAATAATTTTTAAATATTTTAGTATATTTTCACTGTATTTTAAAAATCTAAGTCCCATAACTCTGTAACGACATATCGAATAAACCTGAAAATCGAAAGGCGGCTTCCTCTCCACAGTCCAATCATAATGTATGAATATCATAAAAATCCGTTGACGCATATTCAAGTTATCGCGTTCCATGCGCCTATATTTTGCCCTTAGCTTAAAATGTATGTGCATATAACCCACCCACCCTTCCCATTACACACAATATCTCGGTTATGCGACAAAAAAATTAAAAACCCGTTACATATGTCAAAGAACATCCTTTCTACTTGAAGTATACCAAATTTCAAAACATTTCGACCAGAAATAGATTTTTAAATAATTTTTAAATATTTTAGTATATTTTCACTGTATTTTAAAAATCTAAGTCCCATAACTCTGTAACGACAAATCGGATGAACCTGAAAATCGAAAGGCGGCTTCCTCTCCACAGTCTGATCACTATGTATAAATTTCATAAAAATCCGTTGACGCGTATTCAAGTTATTGCGTTCCATAGGCGGACGGACAGACGGACAGACGGACGGACGGACAGACGGACGGACGGACAGACGGACGGACGGACGGACTTCGCCATACCATAATACGTCCCGTCAAATGACGGGCGTATAAAAAATTAATAAAAAATCAAAAAATCTAAATTTTAGAATAAAATACTTATCAAAGCATTTAGTAACTTAAATATGATAAATATGCAGTAAATGAATGTGTAAAATCATACACTTATTGAGTTATTTAAAGAAATATTGCAAAAATGTGCATTTCTGACGAAGTCCGAAAAGACGTCAAAAACGCGTCAAAAATTTGACTTCCGAGTGGAACCAAAAATAACAACACTTCTTAAGACATCTCTCTAGTTCATCCTGATGCTTTCGGTTTGTCGATACGTGCCTCCGTTCTGAAGAAGAAGTTTGTCAAAGGAGGGTACCCCCTGTGACCTACTTTTGCCTCTGGTGGCGCCACCTGTTGATGGATCCGGACGAAAAACAACAACATTTGTAGGGGACCATGAGTATTTCATTCCTACCAAGTTTCATGAAAATCTTTTCAGTGGTTCTGGAGAAGAAGTCGAAAATGTTGAAAAGTTTACGACGGACGACGGACGCCACGCTATGACAATAGCTCACTTTGAGCCTATGGCTCAGGTGAGCTAAAAAGTGATGTTTTTGGAGGAAAAACATGTTTTTTAGTGCAAAATCACTGAAAATCGGAAAACTTTTATAATTTGTAAATGGACGATGATTTAAATCAAAGCACTAAAGGTACTGAGTGCGAATAGCCAGAATAATATCACTTATAATGTATGACAAAATATTGTGTTTTCAAAGTTATATTTGTTCCTGAACACCTTCGTTGGCCAGTTTATGGACGTATAAAGACAGAACTAAAATGCATTATGTCCAAATAAGATTATTTGTCTCTATAGTTTCTTTGACTTCAATCTCCGAAGGATAGATACTGCTGAGGTAATCTGCAAATTTTGGATTATTGATGGACAACACATCGTCTATGTATCTGTACGTGAAATTAAAGTCAGATGCTAAGTATCTTCTCCCCTAAGAGACCAAAGATTGAATGAATTCAGCTTCGTACGAGTAAAGGAAAAGTCGGCAAGGAGTGGGGCACAATTGGTCCCCATTGGAATTCCGACAATTTGCTGGAAGACTTTTCCTCCAAACACCACAAAAATGTTGTCAATCAGAAAGTTTAACATCTGAATAAAACAGAAGAGGGGATCTCCAACAACACCAGGTTGCGGCACCCACAGCGAAACCCCAAAACACCCAATGCAAAAACACAAAGCAGACAAGAACAGAAAGAGACGCATAAGGGACAAGGAACGTCAATGCACAACAAAGAAACATCAAATACATTTCAAAGGACTACACATAAACCAACGCACAAGACAGAAACATCAAACACAAAGGACTACACATAAACCAACAAGACCAATGGGCAACCGGTGACGACTTAGGACGGTCGTCTGCCATGAACAGAGCAGAAGGTGTGGTTATCCTGGACTACATGCGCACATCCCTCCCACTTTTCCGATTACCAAGAGGTCTCGAATACCGTACAATTGTGGTGTAAAACAACCTCCTCACTGCCAGATGACCACACACAAACAAGACCGAAAAACGCAGGCAAAACAGATGAATATGTAAATGGAATTCAAAAGAGGGCATACCTAATACAGTCCGTGCTCTACCGACTGTAGCGAGCTCATGTATGTTATCACCCGAGGAGTCCAACTGACATTCAGAGAGGGCAGGTAGTCAGGCCCTGTCTCCTCTAAAGAGGTTTGGACAGGGCCCGTCATGGAGTCCCGTCGTCACAGTCAGTCAGAGTGCAAGTTTAAAGAATGCGCTGGTACCAGACTGTAGATTGGTCAAGTACCAAGCCTAGTGTCCGTCTGGTGACATTAGGATCATATTCACGGTAAAAAAGGCGTTTGATGATTCTGACGCATTTTCAATAGCGATGTTGTCTATCTTTGATCCTTTTTATCTTGTTAATTATGTCACCATAAAATGTAGGTTTTGAAATACCCAAAGTAATATACTCTGTTGCCTGTATTGGTCCGAATTTCAAAATATTGCAAAAAGAGTTCATACCCTTTATATTGCAAAAAGAGCTAAGTCTCCATCAGATACTTACAGAGAGTTATATAGGAGAAAATTACCACATCCATGACCAAGACCATGGGGGTCTGGGGCTCATACAATATATCAGGTGCATAACGACACCACAGACCATCATATTGCAAAAAGAATTAGGTCTCCATCATTTATAGTGTCAGAGGAGTTCGGAGCATAAGATTACATGGAATTTTAAAGGACAAAATGACCACACACTTTTTCTAAGACCCTTGGGGTCAGGGCTTCAAACAAAATATCAGGTGCACAACGACACAACAGACCCATCATAATGCAAAAAGAATAAGGTCTCCATCATTCATAGTGGCAAAGGAATTGCGAGCACAAGATTACAGACATATATAGGAGAAAATGACCACACCCATTTCCTAAGACCCTTGGGGTCAGGGGCTCAAACTAAATATCAGGTGCACAGCTAGACTACAGATCCATTATGTCGCAAAAGGAATAAAGTCTCCATCATTTATAGTGGCAGAAGAGTTGCGAGCACAAGATTACATATACTTATATAGGAGAAAATAATAAAGCAAAACATATAAATAATGGTTCATCTAAACATGTGATCAAAGGGTTGACTTTCAACCAAACAAGTGTATCAAACAGAATAGCATCAATTGAAATATACTCATCTAGAACACTTTGAATACCAATCATCATAACCCCACCCTGCTTCATTTTGTCTTAGATCTAGGGATAAATGAACATGAAATACCAGAATTAGGATAATCATAGTGAATTTCTGTCCAGCATTAAGTTAAGCAAAAAATATCATTAGAAGAAATGAAATTGAGAAAAGGTCATCTCCTCAAGACAAGTGTATGTAATACCTTACTCCCTTTGTCGGATGTCATACACAAAACTCTCCAGTGAGTGACGTAGTGGAGAGTATATACGACAAGATCAGAGTCCACCGACTTTAAGACTATATAAACAGTCTCTGGAAAACATCGTTCACGTGATACATGATTTGCAGTAAGGGTGCCCCTTACATTAATCTAATTGCCTCTACTAGGTCAATATATACAGCGTTCTTCCTATAAGTCAAATTCATTTCACAAATTTACAGAGATAACCTTACCTGGTCTTTGCGTTTAAGCTTTTCTCTTCCAGTTTTTGACATGCCAAAATAATCCTTGATGGATAATTCTTGTTCTTCAGTGTCGTTTAGATATTTTACATAGCTATAAGAGAAAATCATATTGTAAAATTCCACATTAATGTGCAGCAGAAAAAGAATAAAACAATGAAATGATTTCATACACTAAATTCAATTTATTTAAAATTGTACACCAAACCTTTCATTATTGATAGCTAGCATGCCAGAAATTATAAAGCCTATGTTTGTGAAACGAGAATGCCCCCGTTGGCATCTTTGTTAGTATAAACACCATTTTCTGTTAAGTATGTGAGAGGTCAGTGTCAGCGAAATGTTGGTATCAATGGAAAGATCTTGTCACAAGGAATACACATATAAAATATGAAAGCCCTATCACAAACCATTCAAAAGTTATGCCCAATGTTAAAGTTTTTGAAAAGTATGTCAAAGGTCAAGGTTATGGTCACGATGTAAAAATTTTGGTATCAATGGAAAGGTATTGTCACAAGGAATACACATGTGAAATATGAAACCTCTATCACCAGCTTCCATTCAAAAGTTATGCGCAATGTTAAAGTTTTTCGGAAAACAGACAGACAAACAGACAGACGGACAGGCCAAAAACTATATGCTCCCGAATCTTTTATTCCAGGGGCATAAAAAACAAAGATTTTTCGGTTTTGCTTTTATTCATATTAAAGTATACTGAAATCAATGAATGCTTTTGAATGGTATAAATTTCATCTTAATACATGTAACGTAGTCAAAATCGTTTTAATCCAATATCAATTCAAGTGAGTTGTGCAGCAATTGGGCCAATTTGTTTTCCAAAAAGCAGTGTACAATGTATCAAACCTCATGACCCAGTGATGCCACTTGAACAAATAATTTTCAGTTAATATGCTGAAATGCGGCGCTTCTTGCCTATACATATTTCAACAGGCGAGAAGGAGCGTCGCATTTCAGCATACGCTGTTCAACAACTCAAGTGGTTTCGCTAGGTTTCGCAGTTTGATGCATCATATTCTGGTGTATGATGCTTTTAGGGAAACAAATTAAAAGGCCCATGATATTGTTTAGCTTGTCCAACTAGCAGACCTACGACGTCGTTATTTACTGTTAACTAATTGTTTAACCTCGTCATAGGTCTGTTACACGGACAAGTTGTTAGCAGAGAGAGTTCATGAAATGTATCGGTTGCATCGGATTTGCCGACAAAAAGTTATTTAGTCCGATAAAAACTCATGTTGTATCTATTATTTGAACAGATAAAAATTCCCAAATGTCTTACCACAGGAACCTGTCGTTTTATGAGAGAAAATGTTTTATTATTCGCAACCTCAGGCCTCTGTGTTCCTCTTAGAAATATTATACATACAAGATGTCGAACACAGTGGCTTACTTAGGTTGTGAATAATAATTTATTTTCTCTTTTAAAACAACAGCTTCCTGTGGTCCAACATTATTTATTTTCAAGAATTTCAGATATTAAATGTCCTATTCTCAAAATCCAGAGGAAAAGATTACTCATTAGACGTTCAGGCTTTCTACTGTACCTTGATGAAAAAGTAGGAAAAAAGTAGGAGTAGTCAATGAAAAAAAGTAGGAGAAAAATAGGAAAAAGTAGGAATTAATAGGGGAAAAGTAGGAAATTTTCTAACACTTTTAGCGACAATTTTCAGTAAGCATGACACACAAATCACAGTAAGCAATGATTGTATACTGGTAATGTTCATCTTTGATGAAATCACAGAGAGAAATAAGGAAACATTGAATTTTCATGTAAAATATTTAGAATGGGCGAGCGAAGCGAGCCCGAAATTTTTAAAAAGAATTTGAATCAGATGTCGATGACAAGTAAAGCAAGTAATTTTTTACTTCTGAGATGAAAAAGTAAGAATAGTAGGAGGTTTTGAAGAAAAAGTTGAAAAAGTAGGAATAGTAGGAGGTTTTGAAGAAAAAGTAGGAAAAAATAGGATCAAAATAAAAAAGCAGGAAAAGTAGGAAATAGTAGGAAAAAGTAGGAACAGTAGAAAGCCTGGTCCTTTCTTCAGGAAATCACTCCGTAAAATCTAAGAGAGTCTAAGACAGAGGAAATTCGAGCAAAGTTTATAAATGATAACAAGTATATGCAAGTGTTCCAAGAACATGAATGATAACCATTATGAAAGTGTTCCAAGTATAATGCACATTCAATAAAATTCTATTCTATATCTATATTTGCACTGTATCTCCTGAAATGTATCGCAGTACTAAAGGGTTGTGGGAGAATTGAACCGATCAAATCTAAAGTACGGCGACTTTGTTTACAGTTGTAACTTTTCGCGGGGATTCCCCTCTGTTTTGACTGGTGAACAGTACTGAATAGAAGGTGTTACACCATTGGTAAAAAATATTGGAAAAGTATTCTTAGCATACTGAATCGATAAAATATGAGCAGTAGTCGTGATAAATTTAACTTCGAACTTGATCTTGTCTTTTATGCAATCTACAGATCGATTTGAAAATATGTAAAATTTGGAACATTTTCGATGAGAATGGAGAGTTTCTGTAAAAAAAGTGAAATTTGCGAAAAAAGGACATGCATGACCCCCCTTTTTCTTTTCATTTCTATGCGTGCCAATTAAGATTCGCGAGCGAAAAAGACCAATTTTACAGACTTCCAGGCATTTCAAGTCAGTCTTAACTTTTGGTGAAATAGTGTGCACATTTTTATTTCCTGTAGTTATACCTACCAAGGGGGCATGGAGGTATTGAACCAATCAAATCTGTAACACAAGATATATGGCGACTTTGTTTACCATAGATACAGAAATAAAACAGAGAAAATGATCATTAAATAGGGAAATTGTTATGAAATATATGTATGGAAAAAGTCAACATCTTAAAAATAAATTCGGAGTATATTTGATAGCGTATGTGGCCAAGTTAATTTGACGTACGAAAATAAGTACACAAAGCCAAACTAGCTTGTCTCTTTTAAAAAATCATTAAAAATATAAAAGTTCATATTTTGATAAAATTTTTTCACAGTTTCATTTGTAATGATCAATTTAAAAAGAAAAAGAAGAAAAAAATTGAAAAAGGGAAAAAAAAATTTGTTGGGGTCCCGCCGGGATTTGAAACCACTCCCCATTGGTCCATTGGGCATGGAAAACATACTTATACCTATGTACAATCTTAAAAAACAAGAGCCCCAGGAGGGCACAACGCTCACCTGATACCCATGCATGCTCTAATTGACATACTGACATTGAATAAGACGTAAAATTGATAGTGCCAGTATCACGATTTGAGCCCACATTCTTTCTAAAAAGATTTTTGCCGGATGCAGACAAGATCTTTTTTTACAGCCTTTAAAAGTACAAACAAGAAGAAATAGTCACATTTCAAAACATTATCTTTTTTTACTGATTTGAAAAGACGGATAATGTGATCCAAAGTCATATGCCCAGCTAGTGTACATGTATAGTTCAATTATTCAACATCAAAAAAATCATTTTGTAAAATTCCACATTCATGTGCAGCAGGTGATGAAAAAACAGACAAAAAAGAATAAAACAATGAAATAAACTTAATATTCTGGTGTATGCTGCTTTTAGGGAAACAAATTAATAGGCCCACGATATTGTAAAGCTACATGTACAACTAGCAGACATACGAAATCGTTATTTACTGTTAACTATGTTTCGCCTAGTGATAGGACTGTTACACGGACTAATTATTAGCTGACAGAGTTCATGAAAAGTATCAGCTGCATCAGACTTGCTGATAAAAAATTATTTGGTCCGATAAAAACTCATGTTGTATCTATTATTTGGATAGATAAAAATTCCCAAATGTCTGACCACAGGAACCTGTCGTTTTATGAGAGAAAATTTTTTATTATTCACAACCTTAAGCCTCTGTGTTCATCTTTAGAAATGTTATACATTGAAGATGTCGAACACAGTGGCTTGAGGTTGTGAATAATAATTTCTTTTCTCTTTTAAAACAACAGCTTCCTGTGGTCCAACATTTCATTGAAATATTTCAAGAACTCTGAACTGAATTATTTTTTTTCAAGAATTTCAGATATATCAAATGTCCTATACATTCTCTAAATCCTCAGGAAGAGAATTTACTCATTAGATGTTTCTTCAAGAAATCGTTCATTATACTTCATCTAAGAGAGTCTAAGACAAAGGAAATTCGAGCTAAGTTTATAAAGTGTTCCAAGTACATGAATGATAACAAGTATGAAAGTGTTCCCAGTATATGCACATTAAATAAAAATCTATTCAAATACCAGTACTATTTCGTTTGCATGATAGATTCTATTAATCTCCTGAAATGTATCACGTGTACAGTATCACGATTTGAGCCCACATTCTTTCTAAAAAGATTTTTGCCGGATGCAGACAAGATCTTTTTTTACAGCCTTTAAAAGTACAAACAAGAAGAAATAGTCACATTTCAAAACATTATCTTTTTTTACTGATTTGAAAAGACGGATAATGTGATCCAAAGTCATATGCCCAGCTAGTGTACATGTATAGTTCAATTATTCAACATCAAAAAAATCATTTTGTAAAATTCCACATTCATGTGCAGCAGGTGATGAAAAAACAGACAAAAAAGAATAAAACAATGAAATAAACTTAATATTCTGGTGTATGCTGCTTTTAGGGAAACAAATTAATAGGCCCACGATATTGTAAAGCTACATGTACAACTAGCAGACATACGAAATCGTTATTTACTGTTAACTATGTTTCGCCTAGTGATAGGACTGTTACACGGACTAATTATTAGCTGACAGAGTTCATGAAAAGTATCAGCTGCATCAGACTTGCTGATAAAAAATTATTTGGTCCGATAAAAACTCATGTTGTATCTATTATTTGGATAGATAAAAATTCCCAAATGTCTGACCACAGGAACCTGTCGTTTTATGAGAGAAAATTTTTTATTATTCACAACCTTAAGCCTCTGTGTTCATCTTTAGAAATGTTATACATTGAAGATGTCGAACACAGTGGCTTGAGGTTGTGAATAATAATTTCTTTTCTCTTTTAAAACAACAGCTTCCTGTGGTCCAACATTTCATTGAAATATTTCAAGAACTCTGAACTGAATTATTTTTTTTCAAGAATTTCAGATATATCAAATGTCCTATACATTCTCTAAATCCTCAGGAAGAGAATTTACTCATTAGATGTTTCTTCAAGAAATCGTTCATTATACTTCATCTAAGAGAGTCTAAGACAAAGGAAATTCGAGCTAAGTTTATAAAGTGTTCCAAGTACATGAATGATAACAAGTATGAAAGTGTTCCCAGTATATGCACATTAAATAAAAATCTATTCAAATACCAGTACTATTTCGTTTGCATGATAGATTCTATTAATCTCCTGAAATGTATCACGTGTACAGTACTAACACGGTGGGTAATCTCGCAACGCAGAACAATTTACTTTTCTATATTTTTTTCGCAAAATAGATAATTTGTTACAAAAAGGGAAATGTGATGCAGTGTAATAACGCCCCAACTATGAGTTGCATCCAAAATAAGGTGGATATCAGCTTTTTATAACGCACAAACACGATCAGCGTTCTACTTTCGCTTCCATCTACACCAATCATGCCGATAGTTTTTTCGGCTTTATAAAAGGATATTACCTCTCTTACTTTCAATCAAACTCGTATCTAAGGCATCCTTACACTGTATCACATTCCCCTTTTTGTGAAAAATAATTTGTAATACACGAAATTTTATATAAACCTAGTGTTGTGCGTTGCGAGATTACCCACCCTGACTACGTGACTATTAAATGGGCGTGGAGGAACCAATCAAATCTGTAACACAAGATATATGGCGACTTTGTTTACCATAGATACAAATTTGTTGGGGTCCCGCTGGGGTTTGGAGCCACTCCCCATTGGTCCATTGGGCATGGAAAACATACATTATACCTATGTACAATCTTAAAAAATATTCCTTAAAATCAAAAGTGGATATCTTGACAAAATTCTTTCACTTGAAGGGTACCATGCATGAGTACCTCATACCTACAACATGTCATGACAATCTGAAGAGTGGTTATAGAAAAGAAGCAGAAAATGTATGAAAATCAACCCCCCCCCCTTCCTTTTTACATAAGAAAAAAATTCATAAAAAATCAAGAAAATAAAATTTAAGCAAAAAATACATATCAAAGCATTAAGTAAATTAGATATGATAAATATGCAGTAAATGAGTGTGTAAAATCATACACTTTTTGAGTTATTTAAAGAAATAGTGCAAAAATTTGGATTTCTGACTAAGTCCGAAGAGACGTCAAAAAAGCGTCAAAAATTTGACTTCGGAGTGGAACCAAAAATAACAACACTTCTTAAGACATCTCTGTAGAGCATCCTGATGCTTTCGGTTTGTCGATACGTGCTTCCGTTCTGAAGAAGAAGTTTGTCAAAGGAGGGTACCCCCTGTGACCTACTTTTGCCTGTGGTGGTGCAACCTGTTGAGGGATCCGGACGAAAAACAACAACACTTGTAGGGGATCATTAGTACTTTATACCTACCAAGTTTCATCAAAATCCCTTTAGCCATTCTTGAGAAGAAGTCGAAAATGTGAAAAGTTTACGACAGACACACGACACACGACACACGACAGACGACAGACGCCGGACGCCGGACGCCGGACGCCGGACGGATCGCTATGACAATAGCTCACTAGAGCCTTTGGCTCAGGTGAGCTAAAAAAGCAAAAATTTAAAGGCAAAATCACTCAAGCCACTCTGAGCTACCCCAAACTTCTTAACCACATCAATCAAGCGTAAAATGTAGGTCAGATCCAGCATCCGATGCATGGGTTCTCCTCAGCATCCAAAGATGAATCACTTGTGCAAGTTTGGTTACTGTAGCATCATTACTTTGTCAAATACTGAGATACCCCATACTTCTTAACCGGACACGGACGCGGACACGGACACGGACATGGACGCGCAGGGGTATAGCATAAGCTCACTCTACTTCGTGGAGGTGAGCTAAAAATGTGCATTTCTGACTTAGTTCGAAATGACGTCAAAAACACGTCAAAAAGTTGACTTCAAAGTGGAACCAAAAATAACAACACTTCTTAAGGTATCCGTTGTACAAATGAGTCATTTTACATAGTGTTATATTCATCTCTATTGTAAAGTATAGTAAATTTTATGCCTGGTAAGGTACTATAAACTATATATTTTCTGAAAGGTAATGATGCCCTGAGTACAGACATAAGACTCCCAGGTCTTAAAAAATCAAAGGGGAAAAACTCTTGTACAACGTTGTTATTTTGCATATGTTATAGAGAAAATAGACAATTTAAATGCTTCATCAGTTATTCCTCTTTGTTTTTCTGGCCCCAAAATTATTATTTCTGAGCAGTGGGCATTATAACCTTTCAGAAAATATATAGTTTATAGTACCTTACCAGGCATGGAAAAATGCCCTATTGTACATCGGATACCTTAAGACATCTCTCTAGATCATCCTGATGCTTTCGGTTTGTCCATACATGCTTCCATTCTGAAGAAGAAGTTTGTCAAAGGAGGGTACCCCCAGTGACCTACTTTTGGCTGTGGTGGCGCCACCTGTTGACGGATCCGGACGAAAATCAACAACACTTGTAGGGGACCATAAGTACTTCATGCCTACCAAGTTTCATCCAAAGCCCTTCAATGGTTCTGGAGAAGAAGTTGAAAATGTGAAAAGTTTACGAGGACGTGCAATAATGGACGACAACGACGACGAACATGGACGGATTGCTTTGACAATAGCTCACTTGAGCCTTTGGCTCAGGTGAGCTAAAAACCCAAGCCCCTCCCCCCAAAATATCAAAAGGACTGTGCCTAACCGGATGTGACAGTTCTGCCGAACAGGGGAGGCTGGTTTTGCATGCAAGCAGGACAAAAACAATACCAATTTTGTCAAAATCCACCAAAATACAAGCGAATTAGAAGAGTTTGAAGACCGAAACCACACTTGGTACTATTTGAGTTAACCAGTGTTGACGCCAGGAATATGATGAAGACAAACAATTATTGAGCCTCCTTAAGCCTTTGGCTCAGATGAGCTAGAAACAATGATTTTTAATCAATTATACCTCCAGTAACTACTTATTCCAGTTGTTTCCATTTCCACTGTACTATGCTCAGTATCGTCATCTCCACTTAGATTTCCAAACATTTCATGATCAGTTGATTTCTCTGTATTGTCAAAATTGATTGACGCTTCTAAAATTCCCGCTTGCAGTCTTGCATTTGCTTTTTCAAATCTTTCATTGATTTCATCGTGTGAAGTCCATTTTCCAAGTTTTTCAAACTTTACAGACTTTCCTTCACTGCTAGTTGACTTGAAATAATTCTTAGATTTGTTTTCGAATTTTTGGAAATTTGTTCTATGTGAGGAAAGGCCAAAAGCACGTATTAAAGTGGAACAAACTGAATACGATAATCTTTCCTTTGTCCATAATAGAGATGACATATTTGGAAACAGCATGCTAAGCAGGTATCTGAAAATAACAAGAAATGGAGATTAAAATTTCATTCTTAAACTGTCAAAAGAAACTGGAAAGGCAAGGCAGAATTTGTCAATTAATAGATAAATAGTAACTCATTCTTATACTGAATATATGTTGACAAAGAAGAATGGAAATATTTGGAAACATGCAGAGCTTATATTATTAATTTTAAAGTTACCTAGTCATCTAGTGACCTATTACGGGATAACACAAGGTTACTATGTTTTATACCCAGCAAGCACACGGTGTCTAACCCACATACTATAAATTCTGGAAGTTGTTGTTATTCTGCATCGTAAGTCGAATGAAAATCAGCTTCCTGTCTACAAAACTTTGCCAGAATGTAGATAGCTTTGACTGTTATTCTTAATTAGACACATATCTAAACTGTGTAGACATTAGTGAAAGTCACCATGAAGAAAGAATTCCCCAAAACTTTGTTTAATTTCTATATTTTGAATAACGCAGCATGACATAGCCCCTAGAGGTCAATTTATCTTTGAATGTAAGGTGGTATCTCGTTATTTCTCAAAGATGAGTTACAGATGAATACATTATATTGCCGAAGTGCTTTTGATGATAAGCATTTCTGTTTTTCGAAAATTTGAGAATTAAAGAAAATTTGCCACTGTATCATTAGAAAAAGGATCAGATTTTTTTCCCTGAAATGTGTCCCCCCCCCCCCCCCCCCCCCCCCCGCCCAATTTGACACTTAGTTTTTTTAAATTGTCAACTTTGACTCTTTTAAGAAACTCTCTCGGCACTAGTTACAAATGTAGAACTCTTGGATTAAGACAAAATTACATGCTGATCTTGTCTTTAAATATTCGTTCTCGGCGATTTTTCCTCTATTTCTCATATTCTTTAAGTTTTATGTTTTGTTTCGTTTCATTTCCATCTATTTTGTTTCGTTTCGTTGATCTGTTTTGTTTCGTTTCGATCTGTTTCGTTTCGATTCGATTTGTTTCATTTCGTTTTGATTTGTTTCGTTTCGTTTCGATTTGTTTCGTTTCGTTTAGATTCGTTTGTTTTTGTTTCGTTTCGCACTTTACAGGGACCCACTTCAATGTCCGTTTCTTAGGTTTCTAGTTTAGTAATTTGTGTTCCGGGTAGTGTTGTACATTTGAAGACTTTTAAGAATCGATTATTGGAAAATAATCGGAAAGAGCAAACCGATCGATTATTGATTTAAATCGGAAAACAAAAGTCCAATATGGAACAACATAAAAGATAGAAAAATTGTATTTTTCTGCATAAAATTGAGAGAACTTTGGTTTAAACAATATTAATTCAAGAAATTAAGTAATTTGCTGAAAACAAAATATAAATCATTCAATTTCAAAGTGTCTGCCTGTTTACATACAAGAAAACAAGTTACGGTTTATGTTACAAGTTAAAAGAGGAAAATAAATACCTTTACACAAAATACCTTTCTTCCAGCGACAATCGATTGTAAGAAAATGAAATCGATAATCGGAATCGAAAGAGTTTTAGCGATCGACAATCGATTGTCGGCGACAATTGGTTCATCACTAATTCCGGGCATCGCGACTGAAAGTTTATAACAAATTAATACATGAATTCAGGTATTGTCGTTTTTTCGGATAACTGATTTTGGCGGTTCCCACACATTTTAAAAAATCCTTCTTTCTACGAAATTTCCTCTATTTTCTAGTATAAAATCATTATGTTTTCTTATAGAACTGAAAATAGGTCATGGATCATTGTTACATAACAATTGAAAATAATATGAATAACAGAAATGAAATAAAACGAAGATTTTACGGAGAAAAGCTACTAACTGATTTTAATGGGAGTTTCGCCGAACTTTGTCACGTGACAGAGAGAAGTGGCATTATTTCTCCACATGCTGCTGATCAAGGTAGAAATAACTATGTCACAAATATATAGGAGGATAACAGAATTTTAACCTCTTTAGAGAATGTCAGTCGGACTCCTCGGGTGATAACATATATGAGCTCGCTACAGCCGACAGAGCACGGACTGTATTAAGCACATCCTCTTTTTATATCCATTTACATTTTCATAGGTGTTGCTTGGACCCACGTTTTACGGTCTTGTTTGAGTGTGGTCATCAAACAGTGAGGAGGTTGTTTTACACGGGTCCATAGAATAACCGGAATGACACCTATTAACCGAAATGACGGGGTAATAACCGAAATGACGCATAAATTAACCGAAATGACACATATTTTCGTTAGATAAAGACATTTTCCTTATCACAATAGTCTGTTTCATTAAATAATGCATGAATTATATGTATAAAACATATATATCTTGAAGAAAAGACTTTAGGCTTGAATTTCCTCTGATTTTTTTGCATCACTTGGTACCAATGGCAACGATTGCAACAGTGGCCACATATCGAGTACTATTCTGACTAGAATTCAAATATGTTCATCTTTTATCATTATCATGATCGATGATTTTCAGATAAATCCATTACTTATTGATGTCAAATAATTATGAAAACTTAAAGTTGCAAGTCCTTCAACCCGTACGAAAAAATCTGCCCTGTTTTCTTAGACGTATTTTAGGCGTATAACTAGACAAATTCAGTCTAACTGAGTATCATAGACGGAATTGGTGTGCTTAGACGGAATCTAGACGGTATATGGACCGAAATATGTAAATTAGTTCTCCTAAGCTAGACGGAATACACCTAAAATTTAGACGTAATACGTCTTCAGGAAAATTCTGTTTGTATGGCTAACTTAGCCTGTATACGCTTTATACTCTTAACCGGAATCCGTCTAAGCAATGGTTCAGAGCTAGTTATAGCACTAGGCGTATTCCGTCTAAATCTTTAGACGTATTACGTCTAGTTCAGTTCTGCAGGTTAGTACTTAGAGGTCACCTGGACTCCATGTGACTCAAATCTGTAAAAATAATACTTGAAAGACAATTGCACAGGTTTCAATGGATTTAATAATTTATCTACTTTCTTCTAATTTGCTGAGCAATTATTGACTAAAAATATCGAACTATTGTGTCCTCAAATGTTATTATTATTTCATCTGTTGATAATTTCCAGATCAAAGGTCTGAAGGCCCTGAAAGATACTCCACTTAGAATTTGCTGTAACATCTTATTTCACTGTAAGTGTTGATGTTGTAATATTTGGTTACACGATATTTGCACATGTAAAAAAGTGTTCATACTTATGAAAAAATCTGGGACAATGAAAGAATTCTGGGACAAAAATTGAAAAATTCCGAGACACATTCCGAGAAATTTTTTCTGACTTATCAATAAAATGTTGTCATGTACCTAATCTAGTCTCGTAATCCCGTGTCTCGTAACGTATAAGCATTAAATTTTGCATGCAATAAAGACTCGTCGTTTTTTTTTCCGGGTAGGTCCGTTGAGTTCGTCTAAATTCGATACATCTCCCGAAGAGCGGAATTTCATTGCATTAAAAGTCGAAAGATGTAGGTTCGCATTAAATCACTTCCCAGTTTTATAGCTTACATTTCTCAGCAGTTGTCAGCGCTCATCCTGAACGTCATTTATGATCTCAATAGATTCGGAAATATAACAATTAATTCTTTTAAAAGAGTGTTTACATAATTACCATTTCACGTATATATAAAGAGACAGAAAAAGAGAAGTATACAAACTTATTTTATCAGAAGTATATGCCCATGCGAACAGGCCGGCCTTTTAATATCTCAGCGGCACATGCCCGAGCTGTCAACGGGTACAATTGTTTTACAGTTTCGTTAAAAAATATTTACAATGCGTGAATAAAGTCTAGACATTCATTTTTATTTTGCCACGGACTAGTTCGAACCAATCAGAGAACGTAAATCTCGTCACGTGCACACAGTCTAAATTTCAATAGACCGTCAGCCATTCCGTCATTGCCGTATAAATGAATTCGCATGTAAAAGGAGTCATGAAACGCCAATTTCCTGCAACAAAAAAAAAAACTTTCTTTGGGCTTGATTTGTTTGAACATATTTCATTTCCAACTCAATGAAACGGGATCAGGTGTTAAGTTTTTACAACATTATTGAGTGCCCTCTCCCTACAATATTGATATAATAAACATAATATAATACAGTCAAGAATGACAGCATGACACATAAAACATTTGATCAACCCAACAAATCTCTGTAGACCCTAATGTATACTCTCTGATTAGCCGTTATCGTAAAATTATGCGTAACGTCGCGCTTTCAATACTGGACCCAGGTGTGATTACTGAAATATTTAAGTGTTTTAAAGAATTTTTTCCCTTTAGATTGATAAACAGATACATTATCTTCAGCGATCGACTGTTACCCAGAACATGAGGCGCGGCGGGTATTTTTATCAGAAAAAACGTCTCGTCAGCGGAAAATATTATAGCGTGCAGTGATAAATCGGCCTAATATTCATGACGATGTTTAGCCGACAAGTACATGATTCTCTTTGAACACCGAAAAAAAAAAACAACAACAACAAAATGGCTTTGCCCTTTATGCGATTTGATGTGTAAGTGTGGATCCAAAAGGGGGGGGGGGGGGGTTCCAGACGACCCCTGGATTAATTTTTTCTATGAATGTACATATTTCATTTTTGCTCTTAAAAAAACTCGGACTTTAGGACCACCCCTGAAAAAAATCCTGGATCCGCCGATGAACTTTATATGCCTTATTATTTTTTTTACATGATTCATCTTTGTCTGGATACGCGTCCTTGATAAATCGATTTTTTTTTTTGCGGACCTGTTTAGAACCGTTTGAAATACCAGAACAAGGCGCTAGTATTTTTTTTTTTTTGGCATTATATCGGATGTCTTTTGTTGTTTATCTGAAAATCTAATCGTAAATGACTATTATTTTTTCCGATCACATAACTTCATAGGCAATGTACTATACAAGAAGCCATATTTATAGTTTTAAGAGCTACGGAAAGGAGTTGTTTATTTTTATTGAAATATTGAATCTTTACTTGAGACTATATTTGGTTAATGCGTTTGTTTGAAAGAAAGAACACTTGTAAAATAATTTGAAAAAAGAAACTGATTAATGAACACATGAACATTTCATAAAATAATCAACTACTGGTATCTAAATTAGTGGCAAATGTCGTTATATTCAAAAGAGTCAACTGATTGAACTTTTGTTTAGTACTCGCGGGACAGTAAAAATCGTTTGCCTATATCTATATCAGAGAGAGAGAGAGAGAGAGAGAGAGAGAGAGAGAGAGAGAAAACAAATTCATTTTATTTTTCGATAAAGGCCGGTTTCTTTTAACGGTGAAAATGCATAATTCTGATGTTGATTGAAGTTAGTCGTTGGGGGCCAAAAATCTGTACTCATAATCAATTTAAAATTGAAGTTTTTCTCTGATCTACTTTCTACCTTGTAAACAATAACGTATTGATAAACATGTAATTGTCCTGAATTGAAAAAATAAACATATCTTTTACAAAATAGCGATGATACTCATCAAATTCAAATAGCTATGAAATATCCATACTTCTGAAGTCCGTGAGATAATGATTGACAGCTGACCCGAATTGGTAAAAGGCGGGGCTTAGAGTTGTTGAGTCAGACGTTGTTTTAGTATCTGATGAGAACATAGCAGTACTGTGTCGGCATTACAATATAATACGCATTGAAAAATTCAGAATTGTTGCGTATCAATAAATATTTACCTTGCAAGCTAATCACAGAACGTGCGCGCATGAAAGATAATCATTAAATGTCAAACGGTGGGCGGAGCATCGATAGAGCGCAGATGTAAAGTAGTCCCAAATCGATAACTATTCAAAAAGATCAAATTTCATCTTGAAAATCTCAACTAATTTTATATTAATTCTATCATTCTATCAAAACAATCGATTCTGATATAAATTTTCCACACGCAAGTTTTGATGTCGAGAAACTGCTGACACAATCTGGAACTATTTCTCGCTGCGCACCGGAAGAGACGGTACCTCGAAACGACATGAGAATCGCGAATACAGTAAGAGACTCCTTCAAAAGGAGTATCTTAAAAAAAGATTAATTGTATTAAATTAGTCCAATTAAATGAACAAAGTGTCCATTTATTTTTCACTCAGCCTAATATTCAGTCACTGATTACTGCCTCTGGAAAGTCTTCAATTTCCGTCTTGCGTAGCTTACTTTCTCTGATATCGCGTCAATAAAATCTAGGTCCTTCACTGACTCTTTGCTATTTTTATGACACCAAAGGTTGACATATTCTTCAAGAAAATGTTTTCAAAAACTTGAATTCTTCATTATTATTCTTGGTTTCATCATAATCAGTAGTTGGATACAATAAGATTTATTGTGCATCGTTTTCCTAAATTTTGGGACAAAATATGTCGTTTTTTTCTACAAAAATCAATGGAAACTGGAAACTATTTTCGAAACATTGAACCCCCCCCCCCCCCCCCCACTACAGAACGCAACTTTTACAGAAGGTGTATATCACTAATAGTATTATACATATCTTTTGCTAAAGTGGGGTTCATTAGTAAGGGGGGGGGGGGGCAATGCCCCAGAGACGAACAACTGTAAAATGGAGGGTGGCTTTTTTTTACAAATGTGCATGAAGTTTAGACGCAGATGTATTGTCGTAATATATCACAAACAGTTTGGTTTTTACTTAAAAAAAACTCTCAGTTCCTCCATACCTACAATTTCTCAAAACGTGCTTTATGTTTACTGAAATTTTTCATCTCCCTCTTATTCGAGTCAATGGACAAATGAAATACAAGTACTTTTAACACTAAGGACAATTTCCTAGAATAAAGTAAGTTTAGGTTACTTGGATAATATAAATGAACACAAATTGTGTAAAATATTACTGTTTTTTGTGTGCTTTTTGCCAGGGAAAATTTTGTATGAGTCTGGGAAAATCATTAAATATTTGGGAATTTCAATTCTTAAAATCTGTGGCCACCCTGAGACTTTACACAATGATTTTAAACATTTCCAATCTGTGACCTTGAAAATCAATAGGGCTCTTCCTTTTGTCATACAGTAAGCAATAAGCGCTTGGAGTTTGGTTAACTTGTAGGTTGGTTATTCTATGTACCATTTTACACCATAATTGTGCGTTCTTCGAGACCTCTGGGAAATCGGAATAGTGGGAGGGTTGTGCGCACATAATCCAGGATAATCACACCGACTGCTAGGCCACAATTAAAACCTAGGTAATCACAGATTACGAAGCTCACCTCATGACAGCAAAATTTAATTCAAACATATTTCTTAGTACATGTATATTGGCTTTTAAAGGCAAAATCACTCAAGCAGAAAAAGTAGGTCAAGGTCATTTTATGAAAGTTTGATCAAAGATACATCCAATATGCAAGTTTGGTACATGTACCAGTTATACTTTGCTCAATATTGGCTTTATAGAGCAAAACCACTCAAGCGGAAAAAGTAGGTCAAGGTCATTTTATGAAAGATTGATCAAAGATACATACAATATGCAAGTTTGGTACATGTATCACTTATACTTTGCTCAATATTGGCTTTTAAAGGCAAAATGACTCAAGCAGAAAAAGTAGGTCGAGGTCATTTTATGAAAGTTTGATCAAAGATACATGTAATATGCAAGTTTGGAACATCTAGCACTTGAACTTTGCTCAATATTGGCTTTTAAAGGCAAAATCACTCAAGCGGAAAAAGTAGGTCAAGGTCATTTTATGAAAGTTTGATCAAAGATACATCCAATATGCAAGTTTGGTACGTGTAGCAGTTATACTTTGCTCAATATTGGCTTTTAACGGCAAAATCACTCAAGCGGAAAAAGATACATCCAATATGCAAGTTTGGTACATGTATCACTTATACTTTGCTCAATATTGGCTTTTAAAGGAAAAATCACTCAAGCGGAAAAAGTAGGTCGAGGTCATTTTATGAAAGTTTGATCAAAGATACATGTAATATGCAAGTTTGGTACATGTATCACTTATACTTTGCTCAATATTGGCTTTTAAAGGCAAAATCACTCAAGCGGAAAAAGTAGGTCAAGGTCATTTTATGAAAGTTTGATCAAAGATACATCCAATATGCAAGTTTGGTACATGTAGCAGTTATACTTTGCTCAATATTGGCTTTTAAAGGCAAAATCACTCAAGCGGAAAAAGTAGGTCAAGGTCATTTTATGAAAGATTGATCAAAGATACATCTAATATGCAAGTTTGGAACATCTAGCACTTATACTTTGCTCAATATTGGCTTTTAAAGCCAAAATCACTCAAGCGGAAAAAGTAGGTCAAGGTCATTTTATGAAAGTTTGATCAAAGATACATCCAATATGCAAGTTTGGTACATGTAGCACTTATACTTTGCTCAATATTGGCTTTTAAAAGCGAAATCACTCAAGTGGAAAAAGTAGGTCAGATGCTGCCTGATGCATGGGTCCATCTTGGCATCCAAAGATGAATCACTTGTGCAAGTTTGGTTACTGTAGCATTAGTACTTTGTCAGATACTGAGCTACTCCAAACTTCTTATCCAAATCACTCAAGCAGAAAATGTAGGTCAGATGCTGCATCCGATGCATGGGTTCACCTCAGCATCCAAAGATGAATCACTTGTGCCAGTTTGGTTACTGTAGCATTAGTACTTTGTCAGATACTGAGCTACCCCAAACTTCTTAACCAAGTCACTCAAGCGGAAAATGTAGGTCAGATGCTGCATCCGATGCATGGGTTCACCTCAGCATCCAAAGATGAATCACTTGTGCCAGTTTGGTTACTGTAGCATTAGTACTTTGTCAGATACTGAGCTACCCCAAACTTCTTAACCAAGTCACTCAAGCGGAAAATGTAGGTCAGATGCTGCATCCAATGCATGGGTTCACCTCAGCATCCAAAGATGAATCACTTGTGCAAGTTTGGTTACTATAGCATAAGTACTTTGTCAGATACTGAGCTACCCCAAACTTCTTAACCAAGTCACTCAAGCAGAAAATGTAGGTCAGATGCTGCTACCGATGCATGGGTTCACCTCAGCATCCAAAGATGAATCACTTGTGCCAGTTTGGTTACTGTAGCATTAGTACTTTGTCAGATACTGAGCTACCCCAAACTTCTTAACCAAGTCACTCAAGCGGAAAATGTAGGTCAGATGCTGCATATGATGCATGGGTTCACCTCAGCATCCAAAGATGAATCACTTGTGCCAGTTTGGTTACTGTAGCATTAGTACTTTGTCAGATAATGAGCTAC
Source organism: Pinctada fucata (assembly GCA_028142955.1). Taxonomy (NCBI): domain Eukaryota; kingdom Metazoa; phylum Mollusca; class Bivalvia; order Pterioida; family Pteriidae; genus Pinctada; species Pinctada fucata. The sequence continues at coordinate 34,302,959 of AP027115.1, forward strand.
CCCAAACTTCTTAACCAAGTCACTCAAGCGGAAAATGTAGGTCAGATGCTGCATCCGACGCACGGGTTCACCTCAGCATCCAAAGATGAATCACTTGTGCCAGTTTGGTTAACGTAGCATTAGTACTTTGTCAGATACTGAGCTACCCCAAACTTCTTAACCAAGTCACTCAAGCGGAAAATGTAGGTCAGATGCTGCATCCGATGCATGGGTTCATCTCAGCATCCAAAGATGAATCACTTGTGCCAGTTTGGTTACTGTAGCATTAGTACTTTGTCAGATACTGAGCTACCCCAAACTTCTTAACCGGACGCGGACGCGGACGCGGACACGGACGCGGACGCGTGGGGTTATAGCATAAGCTCACTCAACTTCGTCGAGGTGAGCTAAAAATTGTTTGTCTCCCCTCCCCCCGGGTCTGTTTTTTCCAAGTGACCCGGCAGGCGGGTACTTTTTTTTTTTTTTTTGCTGCCAGATCTACGTGTATCAAATATGTTTAAAGTTGTTTGAATCCAAATTGCACATTACTGGACTCCTTACAGCTGCGCAGTCACACTCTGTGTATCTAATTGATATGATGAAGACTAAGAGCTGGCATTCGGTGATTTCTCACCTCTTACTTCGGGAAAAATCGCCGCCTGCTTTCCATAAAACATAGGGTAACAAGTTAAAAGTCATGTTTGTAAAACATTAATGCCCCCCTACCCCTTCTGTGATTAAAGTCCGTCACAACTTTATACTTGATTTTCATTTGATGTGTCTGTACACAAAATTTCATTTCAATATGTGAATCCACTCCAGAGGTATTGAACAGAAACTGATGTCATGGGCCGACCGACAGACCGATAGACAGAAAGTCAGACAGCGGCAAAGCAATATGTCCCCTCTTCTTCAAAAGGGGCATAAAAATTTTTGATTGAACCCAAATATGAACTTGACCTAGATTTTTATTTGATGTGTCTGAAAACAAAATTTCATTTCAATATGTAACTCCACTCAAGAGATATTGAACGGAAACCCTGAAATTTTGGTATTTTTCGAAGTGCAAGGGGCATAAATATGTCAATATTTTGTTCATCGGACCTAAATATGAACTTGACCTAGTAGATTTTCATTTGATGTGTCTGTATACAAAATTTCATTTCTATATGTAACTCCACTCAAGAGATATTGAACGGAAACCCTGAAATTTTGGGGGTTTTTTCGAAGTGCAAGGGGCATAACTCTGTCAAAATTTTGTTGATCGTACCCAAATATACACTTGACCTAGATTTTCATTTGATGTGTCTGTATACAAAATTTCATTTCAATATGTAACTCCACTCAAGAGATATTGAAAAGAAACCCTGAAATTTTGGTATTTTTCGAAGTGCAGGGGGCATAACTCTATCAAATTTTTTTCTATCGGACCTTAATACGAACTTGACCTGGATTTTCATTTGATGTGTCTGTATACAAAATTTCATTTCAATATGTAACTCCATTCAAGAGATATTGAACGGAAACCCTGAAATTTTGGCATTTTTTGAAATGTAAGGGGCATTACTCTGTCAAAATTTTTTTGATCGGACCTTAATACAAACTTGACCTGGATTTTCATTTGATGTGTCTGGATACAAAATTTCATTTCAATATGTAACTCCATTCAAGAGATATTGAACGGAAACCCTGAAATTTTGGTATTTTTTTAAATGCAAGGGGCATAACTCTGTCAAAATGTTTTTGATCGGACCCAAATATGAACTTGACCTAGATTTTTGTTTGATGTGTCTATATACAAAATTTCATTTCAATATGTAACTCCACTCAAGAGATATTGAACGGAAACCCTGAAATTTTGGTATTTTTTGAAATGCAAGGGGCATAACTCTGTCAAAATTTTTTTGATCAGACCCAAATATGAACTTGACCTAGATTTTCGTTTGATGTGTCTGTATACAAAATTTCATTTCAATATGTAACTCCATTCAAGAGATATTGAACAGAAACCCTGAAATTTTGGTATTTTTCGAAATGCAAGGGGCATAAATATGTCAAAATTATTTTGATCGGACCTAAATATGAACTTGACCTAGATTTTTGTTTTATGTGTCTGTATACAAAATTTCATTTCAATATATGAATCCATTCCAGAGATATTGAACGGAAACCCTGAAATTTTGGTATTTTTCAAAGTGCAAGGGGCATAACTCTGTCAAAATTTTTTTGATCGGACCCAAAAATGAACTTGACCTAGATTTTTGTTTGATGTGTCTGTATACAAAATTTCATTTCAATATGTAACTCCATTCAAGAGATATTGAACGGAAACCCTGAAATTTTGGTATTTTTCGAAATGCAAGGGGCATAACTCCATCAAAATTTTTTTGATCGGATCCAAATATGAACTTGACCTAGATTTTTGTTTGATGTGTCTGTATACAAAATTTCATTTCAATATGTAACTCCATTCCAGAGATATTGTACGGAAACCCTGAAATTTTGGTATTTTTCGAAATGCAAGGGGCATAACTCTGTCAAAATTTTTTTGATCGGACCCAAATATGAACTTGACCTAGATTTTTATTTGATGTGTCTGTATACAAAATTTCATTTCAATATGTGAATCCATTCCAGAGATATTGAACGGAAACTAATGTCGCGCACCGACCGACATACCGACAGACCGACCGACAGACCAACCGACAGACCAACCGACCGACCGACCGACCGACCGACCGACCGACCGACCGACCGACCGACCGACAGCGGCAAACCTATATGTCCCCTCTTCTTCGAAGGGGGGCATAATCAAAGATTACATAGCTCGCCGTTGCAGGTTTTTGTCAAAAATCAAATAACTTCCAAAATACAAAAAGTATTGTCATAAGAATTCTATGCATCTAATGTTAGTCTCATCCGTTAGAGAGCTAAAGATACAGCGAAAGTATGAGTAATTGAATAGTTAATGGTTAAGGTCAAAGTCCAAGGTCAACGTCACTGGGTCAAAGGTCATGGTCTCAAATGAAAGGTTCCATCAGAAGAAATCTACATGTACATGTGAAATATAAAAGCCACACCCCTTATAGTTCAAGAGATATAGCCCAGGTTAAAGTTTTTGAAAAGTAGAACAAAGTCCAAGGTCAAGAGGTCATGATTTCAAATGAAAGATATCATCATAAGGTATCTACTTGTGAAATATGAAAGCCCTACCCCTTATGGTTGAAGAAATATAGCACACTTTAAGGTTTTTGAAAAGTAGGTCAAAGTCCAAGGTCAAGGTCACTAGGTCAAAGATCATGGTTTCAAATGAAAGGTCTCGTCACAAGGTATCTACGTGTGAAATATGAAAGCCCTACCCCTTATGGTTGTAGATATATAGCCCAGGTTAAAGCTTTTTCTACGGACGACGCCAAGGGTATGGCATTAGCTCCTCGGACTTTCGTCCCGGCGAGCTCAAAATATCCGTTGTGTCTCATTTTCTATCGCTGGTTAAGTATGAAATGTTTATTAATTACGTTGTCCTGTAAAACCTATTCTATATAAACAAAATTGTCCCAAGATACTCGATAAATATTTCCGCAACAGGTGCATCAAGTGTTTCAGCGTGGCATAACGGGTCATTTTACGGCAATAAGATGCACTATAGAACATCTCGACTTTATATTGAATTTGTATAGATATTGACCACACGCAACCACGAGTCACGGACTATAAATGACTGGCATTTTCCGGTGCATGATAAAGATGAAATAAGTTTGTATACCTTTCTTTCTCGGTCCGTTTATTGTATGTAATCAGCGTAAGTGAAAAATAATTATAATAACACATCAAAAATTTATTGTAATATTGAGTCTATTGATAATGACATTCACGATGCAAAAAATTAGCACGGACCGCTGACAACCGCTAGAGAAATGTAGGTCAATCATAATAACCGAGTACTTTGATTAGGTCAATCATAATAACCGAGTACATTGATCAGGTAATAGGTTTTCTTATTCACTCGATTTTATGCATTTAGATATTGTCTGAATTTTGGCCCACTCAGAGGATCCTTCCCAATAAGCGATGGGTCTTCATAGCGTTCAAACACCTATCCGTGAAACGAGATTTCATAAGTTGAGGAACTAAATTGGGCACATGCGTATACATATAAAGATGGGAGCCCACAATACCTGTCGCACTCGCAGAATTCGAAATTGGCACATGCTTGTTTGAAATTTTACATCCATAGACCGAGCACTCGTCTACCTTGACTTACGACAGAACATGCTCAATGTTCTCAAAAACTTTGGGAGGATATTTACAATAGACATGATAGAGATACGTAAACAGACGGTTCAAAGCCAACGGGAATGGGGGGACGGGGGTTTACAGCAAGATTTCTTATAATAATGCAAGAATGAAAAAGCTATTGAGTTGATTTACAATTCTATTTGGATACAATATTGTAATGTTGAAACTGAAAATGGACATAGCCGTGATTCGATTTCTGAAAAAAAAATATCGGACTTTTTGGCTATAAAAAAAATCTGACTCGGCAGCGTTTTTCCTGACCCAGTCGGGGCGAGGGGAAACAAGCAATTTTTTAATTATGGCCCTACTTACGAGGCAGATGGCCGTCTTAAGTCGGCACCGGTTGCCCATTGGTCTCGTTGGTTTATTTGTGGGTTTTTTATGTTTAATGTAACGTTTCTATGGTCTGAGTTGGTGTCCCTTTTGTGTCTCTTTCTGTGGGTGTTTGTTCTGAGTTTTTTTGCATTGGGTGTTATGAGGTTTTGCTGTGGGTGCTGCAACCAAAGGCGATTGTTTCATGCGAGCTCACACACCCCTACATACACCCACAGGCACATGTAGAAAGAGCATCAATATCATGTATGGTCATAAGAGAATACTGGTATCTTATAGAGAGACAAGGCTTCCGACGAATTTTCAGCAAGAAGTAGCATTTCTGCATTTTTTTGCATTTGAAGGGCAAAACGGGGTATGACTATAAAGATTGATTGGTATACTTCCTTAAAACATCAATAATTCACCCAAAAAGATCTCATAACACAGCCTAATCGTCTACCTAAGTTAGACTGTTTTTTTACTTTCTGTCTTGAACCTCCATTGCCAGATTAGCTTGTCTGAATCATCCAGGTGTTTTACTCTGCTTACAGTAAGCAGAGTAAAGCCTCTGAATGAATCAGTATTTGTCCAATCTGGCAATGGAGATTCAAGACAGAAAGTAGAAAACAGTCCAACTTAGGTAGACGATTAGGCTATGTTATGAGATCTTTTTGGGTGAATTCGGCATGGTCCATTTGATATTATGGGGGGGGCTTGGGTTTTTTGTTGGAGCAAGATTATTTTTTTCGCCCCGGACCGGGGCAAAATTATTTTTTTCTTGCAAAGTTGGAGCAAGGAAATTTTTTTAACATTTGATTTGAGTATTAAGAATATTTGTGTTTTTTTCAATAGAAATTCTTTATTTTTACTTAAATTACTCTTAACATTACTTTATTTTTATGTAAAACTTGTATTCACTTCTAAAGTGAGAGAGATAAAATATTTTTACAATATGCGATATATAATTTTCAGGAAAAAAATGTTTATAAGGTCATGTAACATATAAGAGGGCCTAATGCAAGTTTTAACATGTAGAAATGTAAACTAGTGAAAAACTTATTCAAATTCTCCTTCCAAGCTTGTACATAAAATTAGGCACTATGGTGATACATGTATCTATTAATAGTAATGTATTATATTGATAATGTATTTAAGCATTATTATTGTTTCAGTCAACTGCATAAGTTTGATATTTTAAAATATGAAGTTGCCATTACCGAAGAATACTATGGCGAGCGAAGTGAGCCAAAATTTTTTTATAGAAAGTAAAATCTGTGGCGAGCAAAGCGAGCCGAAAAATTTTCAGGAATTTTAAGCGTATTTTATGGTTATTCTTCAAATTCAGATTACTTGTAAGAGCAAGATTATTTTTTTCTGTCACGCCATAAGCAAATTAATTTTTTTCATCAAAATTCAGAGCAAAATTATTTTTTTTCGAAGAAAACCCAAGCCCCCCCCAGAATATCAAATGGACCGTGCCTTATTGATGTTTTTAGGAAGTATACCAATCAATCTTTATGGTCATACCCCATTTTGCCCTTCAAACATGACAAATGCAAATATTTCAGATGCTCCTTCTAGCTGAAAATTCGTCGGAAGCCTTGTCTTTCTATACATATACTATTCCCTTACGACCTGTAAAGGGGTATCATAGAAGATATTGACGCTCTTTCTACATGTGCCTGCAGTGCATACACCCACGACAAAGTTTTCAAAATCGTGTTTACCCAGTTTCCGAAGTGAGCCGCACGGACGCGGAAGAACAGGCCAAATTTTAATTCTTTTGTTGGTATTTACCAATTTGGTCTGTTCTTTGTCTACTGGTGTCGGAACAGTTTCCGGACGATTTTGAAGGTTTTTCGGGGATAACTCCATGAATGGAAAACATTCAAATTTCTCTCAAATAATGCTTAGTCCGACTTGCAGACCTACGACGGTGTTATCTGTTTTTTCGTCTTCGGTCTGACTGCTATGCATAGGCAAAACTTGAGAATTTCTGTGCAAAAAAATTTGGCAAATCAACCAAAAAATAACTCACCCAGTCCTCCTGCCCCTAAAAAATCCCCTCTAAGCCTGGTTTCACTTCTTCTTCTCTTCCGATTTTCCTCTGATCAACAATATTTTGTCATGCGCACGGAGGTGAAACCAGGCCTATAGGGGATTTTTAAGGGCAGGTGGACTGGATGACTTATTTTTTGGTTGGAGGGACTGTCATTTGTCAAAAAAGGGATCACTTGCCGAAATTTTTCTCGCACCGAAATTCTCAAGTTTTGCCTATGCATAGCAGTCAGACCGAAGACGAAAAAACAGATAACACCGTCGTAGGTCTGCAAGTCGGACTAAAATAATGCTATGCCCTTCGCACACATACTCATATTGAAAGAAAATATTAAATCTCTCAAGAAATATGGTTTCTAGACCGATTTTATGACCCTATATTTTGGCCATTTTTCGCAAATCACTGGAACAGTTTCCGGACACCTGATTTTAAATCTGTCAATCTCAATCAATTTTAGCCCAAACTGGATGATTTTTGGATATTGTTTCCTTCAATCCTTTCTACAAATGACTGTGTTACTGTAAAAATAATTTTGAAATTAGAACAGAAACTTCTCAAATCACGTAGATTAAAATAGTATGGTTCTCGGCAACTTCCCCCCGATGCGTGATATTAAACGGGGCAGAAAGGAACTTGGATTTAAAATTTTGTTTACATGATTCATTATTTGAATTCTCCATTCAAAAATCTACAAAATTGTCACAAAATTTTGTAAATAATTTTCTTCAAAGTACTTGAAAAGGGCTACTGTCCGGAAACTGTTACTGTCCGGAAACTGTTCTGACACCAGTAAAGCATATAGACTGAACTCGAAACTTTACCCGAAACACAACTTTTTCCCAATGAGCTATTCCATGTTCGAGGCAATTCTGGCGACAAGTGGACGGGATTTGTATCCTTCTTTCTGATTGGTTGGTTCTCCTAACTTTCACTGGATGACAGCACGTTTCCCCCATTTCTGTTTCGCCCCTACTTTATTCGCCCGACATTGAGATCGCGGCCCCGCAGTGTCTATCCAAATTTTCCCAATAAATCTAACTCAAAATTAATCTCACGAACGTTTTTTGTCTGGCGTAACGTTACATTTTGTACCATCGTTTATTTTCACGACAAGCTTCTTCTTCTTCTTCTTCTTGGATATAATTCACTCCACTTGACTGGAGTACCACTCAGATTGAGTGTAAAACAGGCTTAGCAACGGTGAAATTTTCCTATCACTTAAAACAATTAGTTACACCCCCCCCCCTAGTAAAATTTCATATAGTGCTTAAAATTTTTAGACCTCACTGGTTCTCCAACCTCTATAGTTGGTTTAAACAATATTTATTCAAGAAATTAAGTAATTTGGAACAGAATTAACATACAAATAAGATGTAGGATTGAGCAACAAGAAGAACTTATATTAAGCTCGCTCCTGGTAAAAATATATTTTCTAATGCATGAATTTACTGGCCTTTTAGAGAAAAATATAAATCACATGTGTTAATACTGTTTAGACCATAGTATATGAGAAAGAAAAATTCTAGATAGAAGAGTGACAAAGATGAAGTCTAAGAAAAGAAAAGTATTAAGATGAAGAAGAGGGTAATTTAATTTCTAGTCATTTCTGGATGACAGCACGTTTCCCCCATTTCTGTTTCGCCCCTACTTTATTCGCCCGACATTGAGATCGCGGCCCCGCAGTGTCTATCCAAATTTTCCCAATAAATCTAACTCAAAATTAATCTCACGAACGTTTTTTGTCTGGCGTAACGTTACATTTTGTACCATCGTTTATTTTCACGACAAGCTTCTTCTTCTTCTTCTTCTTCTTCTTGGATATAATTCACTCCACTTGACTGGAGTACCACTCAGATTGAGTGTAAAACAGGCTTAGCAACGGTGAAATTTTCCTATCACTTAAAACAATTAGTTACACCCCCCCCCCCCCCCCCCTAGTAAAATTTCATATAGTGCTTAAAATTTTTAGACCTCACTGGTTCTCCAACCTCTATAGTTGGTTTAAACAATATTTATTCAAGAAATTAAGTAATTTGGAACAGAATTAACATACAAATAAGATGTAGGATTGAGCAACAAGAAGAACTTATATTAAGCTCGCTCCTGGTAAAAATATATTTTCTAATGCATGAATTTACTGGCCTTTTAGAGAAAAATATAAATCACATGTGTTAATACTGTTTAGACCATAGTATATGAGAAAGAAAAATTCTAGATAGAAGAGTGACAAAGATGAAGTCTAAGAAAAGAAAAGTATTAAGATGAAGAAGAGGGTAATTTAATTTCTAGTCATTAATATGAAACATGGCAAAGCCATCAAAGCGCGCCAGCTACTAGTTAAACAATAAATTCTAGATGAATACTAGCTGATAAGTAAATTTATAATTGATTGTATAGCTTTAAAAAAAAATTTATTATAATAAGAAAAATATATATATACATGACTCCAATATAAACAGCACCGTGAAAAGGTAAAAACAACCACGTTCACTGTTTTTTTTTCTTTCTTTTTTTCAAGTGACACATTCGCCTTTGATCAAATTCAATGAACATCACTTGAAAAAAAAACTTAAGAAAAAATTTATATATACAATACCAAGGACTTATAAACTGTTTATAAGTCCTTGACAATACTGAAACATCACAAAAAGGTACATACAAGAGACTACAACTTGATGTACATGTATTTTGCCCCTGGTAAGTGGCAGATTTGTAAACTATGCAAGAAGTGTGAGAGTGGGTTTTCACTTAATGTTTTCCAATCTTAATATGGATTCTCTGTAAAAACCTAAAACAGCTGGCCACGGCATATCATGGATTTTGATGAAACTTTCTGTAATTATCATACTTAATGTAAAAACAATGAAAACAAACCATATTGTTATTTTTGAACAACGGTTGCCATGGTAACGGGGCCAATCTTTTTGACACCCCCATAAATATGAGAGATGAGACATATTGTGGCATTCTGTTGCCATGGAAACCATGGTCAAAATTTACTTTATGAACGCAAAAACTTTTCTTTGTAAGTTTAACTCTGACAAGAATAACTTTTTCGGGGGAGGGGGTTATCAGGTAGTTGTTGATATTCAGTCAAATTATGTGAAAATTTAGCAAAAATAAGGCCTACTTTTAGGGTCATTATTGGCCTGTTTTTGATTATTTTGAAGGTTGAAAACCATTATTCGGTGAATGTTATGGGTATTTAACATCACCTTGCCAAAATAGATGTCTATAGCTGGGAAAAATCAAGAAATAAAATCTATGGTGAAACTCAGCATTTTGTAATGAATGCCAATCAAAATCCGTTGCTATAGCAACTTGGAATCCATATTACCATATACCGCATATTTAAAAACATTGTTTTTCCTCATGTTTGAGTCCTATGATTATGAAATAGCATACCAGTATACAAATTATATTTATCATTATCAATTGACCTTCAAATCATTTCAAGGTCATCTGTCCAAATCTCAAGGTCATTTCTAAATTTAGACTAAAATTAAGACAAAAATCAGGATTTCCAATTAATTTAAATTGATCTCTCTTACTTATTTCATTAGATATTTTGATTTTGAATATTTACAGTTGAACAACCGATCAAAAGAAGTAGAATTCATCACAATTTTCTTAAATTGTATTTCACTTCTATGTATGACATTCTTTCAAAGGAGCATAAAATTGCGATTTTCTAAAATTTTCTCGTAAAATATGTGACATTTTTTGGGGTCTTCATTGGTCTCTGATAAATGTGATACTCATCCCAACAAATAATACATTTATCATACTTTTACCGATAATTGATTGTTTTGCCAAGGTTCCATACTGTTTACTGTTAATCATGTCTCTTTTAAGTGAAAAACCACAAAATTTGGCCTGAAAATAGCATATATTTTTAAATGACCTTGAAAATTGAGCAAATGACCTTGACATTTTCTCAAGGTCATGATAGCATCAAATGGTCTTTAATACATCTACATACCAAGTTTTGTAACAATAGTAGGCATACATCTGTAGAAATTAGCTTTTTACTTATGACAGGTATTTACACCTTCGTACCAAATGTTGCCATGGTAACCTATTTCAAAGGCATGTAAACAGAAAAATCTCACTTCTAGATAAATTTCCTTCGATTCCCATAATACTCTTCAGGAAATAGTCAACTGTATTTCAAATCTTGTGCAATTGCATTATTACTCTTGTCAAAAGTAAGTAAAATATAGGTAAAATAAGGCCTAAATTGGCCGAAAATGGCTCATTTTTAATAAGCAATTTTTCTTGAAATTGAAGTGAATTTATATAACACACAGAAAGAAGGAGCATCGAAAAATCAAATTGTATCAACTTAAGAGGATTTAAATAATCTTTTCGGAAAATTACATATACATTCAACATTTGTTTCCATGGTAACGGGATGCATAAAAATGCCTTGTTTAAAGGTGTTTTTATACAAAACCTTGGTTACCATGGCAACGGAACGTCGGAGAAAAAAATGATGCTTAAGTACTATAATGGTACATTAAAAGATAGAAAAAAGGCTAAATGACATTCTTAAAAGAATGTTGCAATGGAAACGACAAACTTTTTTGTCGTAACGACATATTTTTGTCGCGTCGAAGCTAATTATATACCATTACGCTTTACCGCGAACAACAGAAATGCCCATGTAAGCTATAATATTTTGAACAGATTTTGGTTGCTATGGTAACCACATTGTGGTAAATTTAAGTCATTTGAGATACTTTAACATTTTCAGAATATTTTGATACCTCTCATCATAATGTAAACCTCTTATCTATATGGCAAAGGTGCATCACATCCACAATGGTGTCACAGACTTAACGGCATTTTTCCTGCATAAATGAGCTAATACTGGAGCAACATCAATTTTCATGACAATCAAAAAAAATTTATTTTTGAATTAAACATGTCTATATTTGATTTTTAAGAAACAACAGAGTCAATGCCTTTTTATGATATAAATGGTAACCATAGCAACCAAATATGAAAATTTGAATTGAGGAGCATATGTGCGTATAAAGGAGTACATTTTTCTTTATGCGAGAAATTTTTTTTGTCGATATGTGTTTTTAAGGTCTTTCGCATCTTGCGATACCAGATATTTTGTGTTACGCACTATACTTTTGTCGCGACACACCGTCAAAGGTCCCATGATACCGTCAGGCCTTAACCCCAATGTTACATTACATGGCCATAATAAGAAATACATATATGATCAATAGGAGCTATTTATGATGCTTAAGTACTATAATGGTACATTAAAAGATAGAAAAAAGGCTAAATGACATTCTTAAAAGAATGTTGCAATGGAAACGACAAACTTTTTTGTCGTAACGACATATTTTTGTCGCGTCGAAGCTAATTATATACCATTACGCTTTACCGCGAACAACAGAAATGCCCATGTAAGCTATAATATTTTGAACAGATTTTGGTTGCTATGGTAACCACATTGTGGTAAATTTAAGTCATTTGAGATACTTTAACATTTTCAGAATATTTTGATACCTCTCATCATAATGTAAACCTCTTATCTATATGGCAAAGGTGCATCACATCCACAATGGTGTCACAGACTTAACTGCATTTTTCCTGCATAAATGAGCTAATACTGGAGCAACATCAATTTTCATGACAATCAAAAAAAATTTATTTTTGAATTAAACATGTCTATATTTGATTTTTAAGAAACAACAGAGTCAATGCCTTTTTATGATATAAATGGTAACCATAGCAACCAAATATGAAAATTTGAATTGAGGAGCATATGTGCGTATAAGGTTGCACTCCATAGTATTGGTCATTGAAAATTGAGCGTTTTGAATGAAAGGCATGCAATAGTTGACGTTATATTAATAATTTTATATTGCTCATACAATATTAAGCTACATATCAATAAAAAGTACTCTTATTACTGATTACTTCTATTATTCTTGATTTCATCTGAACAAATCCTGTCAGTCAGACATGCTGCTCAAAGTTATAGCAGTACATTAGAAGATGACATGGAAATGGGGCATGACCCCTCAAAGTGATTCAAATTTGACATCCTTCTCAAATGATTTTCTGAATAAACTGTATGTCTATTTGTTGTGTATATCTTATTCTATAATATGTGCAATTTATTTGAATTTTCACCTGATGCAATTCGAGAAATATGACGTCAAAGTTTTCTTACCTAAATACAGCATTCATTTCTTTGCCCAAGGCTAGTCACATGACCTCTTACTTTCACATCCGGTCATACTATACATATGTGGTATACAATGGAAATAATGTGCTTTTCTCAAGACAACAAGCTAGTTCTTTCTTCCAAATATCAAAAATCATAGTTATTTCAATAATAAAGCTCACATAATGAAGCTGGACCCCATCTGTCCCCTATTTAAAAAATGTTCCCTAGCCAAATTCCAAATGCGACACTGCGGATACTATGTAGTGTAACCTATAGGAGTACATTTTTCTTTATGCGAGAAATTTTTTTTGTCGATATGTGTTTTTAAGGTCTTTCGCATCTTGCGATACCAGATATTTTGTGTTACGCACTATACTTTTGTCGCGACACACCGTCAAAGGTCCCATGATACCGTCAGGCCTTAACCCCAATGTTACATTACATGGCCATAATAAGAAATACATATATGATCAATAGGAGCTATTTATGATGCTTAAGTACTATAATGGTACATTAAAAGATAGAAAAAAGGCTAAATGACATTCTTAAAAGAATGTTGCAATGGAAACGACAAACTTTTTTGTCGTAACGACATATTTTTGTCGCGTCGAAGCTAATTATATACCATTACGCTTTACCGCGAACAACAGAAATGCCCATGTAAGCTATAATATTTTGAACAGATTTTGGTTGCTATGGTAACCACATTGTGGTAAATTTAAGTCATTTGAGATACTTTAACATTTTCAGAATATTTTGATACCTCTCATCATAATGTAAACCTCTTATCTATATGGCAAAGGTGCATCACATCCACAATGGTGTCACAGACTTAACGGCATTTTTCCTGCATAAATGAGCTAATACTGGAGCAACATCAATTTTCATGACAATCAAAAAAAATTTATTTTTGAATTAAACATGTCTATATTTGATTTTTAAGAAACAACAGAGTCAATGCCTTTTTATGATATAAATGGTAACCATAGCAACCAAATATGAAAATTTGAATTGAGGAGCATATGTGCGTATAAAGGAGTACATTTTTCTTTATGCGAGAAATTTTTTTTGTCGATATGTGTTTTTAAGGTCTTTCGCATCTTGCGATACCAGATATTTTGTGTTACGCACTATACTTTTGTCGCGACACACCGTCAAAGGTCCCATGATACCGTCAGGCCTTAACCCCAATGTTACATTACATGGCCATAATAAGAAATACATATATGATCAATAGGAGCTATTTATGATGCTTAAGTACTATAATGGTACATTAAAAGATAGAAAAAAGGCTAAATGACATTCTTAAAAGAATGTTGCAATGGAAACGACAAACTTTTTTGTCGTAACGACATATTTTTGTCGCGTCGAAGCTAATTATATACCATTACGCTTTACCGCGAACAACAGAAATGCCCATGTAAGCTATAATATTTTGAACAGATTTTGGTTGCTATGGTAACCACATTGTGGTAAATTTAAGTCATTTGAGATACTTTAACATTTTCAGAATATTTTGATACCTCTCATCATAATGTAAACCTCTTATCTATATGGCAAAGGTGCATCACATCCACAATGGTGTCACAGACTTAACTGCATTTTTCCTGCATAAATGAGCTAATACTGGAGCAACATCAATTTTCATGACAATCAAAAAAAATTTATTTTTGAATTAAACATGTCTATATTTGATTTTTAAGAAACAACAGAGTCAATGCCTTTTTATGATATAAATGGTAACCATAGCAACCAAATATGAAAATTTGAATTGAGGAGCATATGTGCGTATAAGGTTGCACTCCATAGTATTGGTCATTGAAAATTGAGCGTTTTGAATGAAAGGCATGCAATAGTTGACGTTATATTAATAATTTTATATTGCTCATACAATATTAAGCTACATATCAATAAAAAGTACTCTTATTACTGATTACTTCTATTATTCTTGATTTCATCTGAACAAATCCTGTCAGTCAGACATGCTGCTCAAAGTTATAGCAGTACATTAGAAGATGACATGGAAATGGGGCATGACCCCTCAAAGTGATTCAAATTTGACATCCTTCTCAAATGATTTTCTGAATAAACTGTATGTCTATTTGTTGTGTATATCTTATTCTATAATATGTGCAATTTATTTGAATTTTCACCTGATGCAATTCGAGAAATATGACGTCAAAGTTTTCTTACCTAAATACAGCATTCATTTCTTTGCCCAAGGCTAGTCACATGACCTCTTACTTTCACATCCGGTCATACTATACATATGTGGTATACAATGGAAATAATGTGCTTTTCTCAAGACAACAAGCTAGTTCTTTCTTCCAAATATCAAAAATCATAGTTATTTCAATAATAAAGCTCACATAATGAAGCTGGACCCCATCTGTCCCCTATTTAAAAAATGTTCCCTAGCCAAATTCCAAATGCGACACTGCGGATACTATGTAGTGTAACCTATAGGAGTACATTTTTCTTTATGCGAGAAATTTTTTTTGTCGATATGTGTTTTTAAGGTCTTTCGCATCTTGCGATACCAGATATTTTGTGTTACGCACTATACTTTTGTCGCGACACACCGTCAAAGGTCCCATGATACCGTCAGGCCTTAACCCCAATGTTACATTACATGGCCATAATAAGAAATACATATATGATCAATAGGAGCTATTTATGATGCTTAAGTACTATAATGGTACATTAAAAGATAGAAAAAAGGCTAAATGACATTCTTAAAAGAATGTTGCAATGGAAACGACAAACTTTTTTGTCGTAACGACATATTTTTGTCGCGTCGAAGCTAATTATATACCATTACGCTTTACCGCGAACAACAGAAATGCCCATGTAAGCTATAATATTTTGAACAGATTTTGGTTGCTATGGTAACCACATTGTGGTAAATTTAAGTCATTTGAGATACTTTAACATTTTCAGAATATTTTGATACCTCTCATCATAATGTAAACCTCTTATCTATATGGCAAAGGTGCATCACATCCACAATGGTGTCACAGACTTAACGGCATTTTTCCTGCATAAATGAGCTAATACTGGAGCAACATCAATTTTCATGACAATCAAAAAAAATTTATTTTTGAATTAAACATGTCTATATTTGATTTTTAAGAAACAACAGAGTCAATGCCTTTTTATGATATAAATGGTAACCATAGCAACCAAATATGAAAATTTGAATTGAGGAGCATATGTGCGTATAAAGGAGTACATTTTTCTTTATGCGAGAAATTTTTTTTGTCGATATGTGTTTTTAAGGTCTTTCGCATCTTGCGATACCAGATATTTTGTGTTACGCACTATACTTTTGTCGCGACACACCGTCAAAGGTCCCATGATACCGTCAGGCCTTAACCCCAATGTTACATTACATGGCCATAATAAGAAATACATATATGATCAATAGGAGCTATTTATGATGCTTAAGTACTATAATGGTACATTAAAAGATAGAAAAAAGGCTAAATGACATTCTTAAAAGAATGTTGCAATGGAAACGACAAACTTTTTTGTCGTAACGACATATTTTTGTCGCGTCGAAGCTAATTATATACCATTACGCTTTACCGCGAACAACAGAAATGCCCATGTAAGCTATAATATTTTGAACAGATTTTGGTTGCTATGGTAACCACATTGTGGTAAATTTAAGTCATTTGAGATACTTTAACATTTTCAGAATATTTTGATACCTCTCATCATAATGTAAACCTCTTATCTATATGGCAAAGGTGCATCACATCCACAATGGTGTCACAGACTTAACTGCATTTTTCCTGCATAAATGAGCTAATACTGGAGCAACATCAATTTTCATGACAATCAAAAAAAATTTATTTTTGAATTAAACATGTCTATATTTGATTTTTAAGAAACAACAGAGTCAATGCCTTTTTATGATATAAATGGTAACCATAGCAACCAAATATGAAAATTTGAATTGAGGAGCATATGTGCGTATAAGGTTGCACTCCATAGTATTGGTCATTGAAAATTGAGCGTTTTGAATGAAAGGCATGCAATAGTTGACGTTATATTAATAATTTTATATTGCTCATACAATATTAAGCTACATATCAATAAAAAGTACTCTTATTACTGATTACTTCTATTATTCTTGATTTCATCTGAACAAATCCTGTCAGTCAGACATGCTGCTCAAAGTTATAGCAGTACATTAGAAGATGACATGGAAATGGGGCATGACCCCTCAAAGTGATTCAAATTTGACATCCTTCTCAAATGATTTTCTGAATAAACTGTATGTCTATTTGTTGTGTATATCTTATTCTATAATATGTGCAATTTATTTGAATTTTCACCTGATGCAATTCGAGAAATATGACGTCAAAGTTTTCTTACCTAAATACAGCATTCATTTCTTTGCCCAAGGCTAGTCACATGACCTCTTACTTTCACATCCGGTCATACTATACATATGTGGTATACAATGGAAATAATGTGCTTTTCTCAAGACAACAAGCTAGTTCTTTCTTCCAAATATCAAAAATCATAGTTATTTCAATAATAAAGCTCACATAATGAAGCTGGACCCCATCTGTCCCCTATTTAAAAAATGTTCCCTAGCCAAATTCCAAATGCGACACTGCGGATACTATGTAGTGTAACCTATAGGAGTACATTTTTCTTTATGCGAGAAATTTTTTTTGTCGATATGTGTTTTTAAGGTCTTTCGCATCTTGCGATACCAGATATTTTGTGTTACGCACTATACTTTTGTCGCGACACACCGTCAAAGGTCCCATGATACCGTCAGGCCTTAACCCCAATGTTACATTACATGGCCATAATAAGAAATACATATATGATCAATAGGAGCTATTTATGATGCTTAAGTACTATAATGGTACATTAAAAGATAGAAAAAAGGCTAAATGACATTCTTAAAAGAATGTTGCAATGGAAACGACAAACTTTTTTGTCGTAACGACATATTTTTGTCGCGTCGAAGCTAATTATATACCATTACGCTTTACCGCGAACAACAGAAATGCCCATGTAAGCTATAATATTTTGAACAGATTTTGGTTGCTATGGTAACCACATTGTGGTAAATTTAAGTCATTTGAGATACTTTAACATTTTCAGAATATTTTGATACCTCTCATCATAATGTAAACCTCTTATCTATATGGCAAAGGTGCATCACATCCACAATGGTGTCACAGACTTAACGGCATTTTTCCTGCATAAATGAGCTAATACTGGAGCAACATCAATTTTCATGACAATCAAAAAAAATTTATTTTTGAATTAAACATGTCTATATTTGATTTTTAAGAAACAACAGAGTCAATGCCTTTTTATGATATAAATGGTAACCATAGCAACCAAATATGAAAATTTGAATTGAGGAGCATATGTGCGTATAAAGGAGTACATTTTTCTTTATGCGAGAAATTTTTTTTGTCGATATGTGTTTTTAAGGTCTTTCGCATCTTGCGATACCAGATATTTTGTGTTACGCACTATACTTTTGTCGCGACACACCGTCAAAGGTCCCATGATACCGTCAGGCCTTAACCCCAATGTTACATTACATGGCCATAATAAGAAATACATATATGATCAATAGGAGCTATTTATGATGCTTAAGTACTATAATGGTACATTAAAAGATAGAAAAAAGGCTAAATGACATTCTTAAAAGAATGTTGCAATGGAAACGACAAACTTTTTTGTCGTAACGACATATTTTTGTCGCGTCGAAGCTAATTATATACCATTACGCTTTACCGCGAACAACAGAAATGCCCATGTAAGCTATAATATTTTGAACAGATTTTGGTTGCTATGGTAACCACATTGTGGTAAATTTAAGTCATTTGAGATACTTTAACATTTTCAGAATATTTTGATACCTCTCATCATAATGTAAACCTCTTATCTATATGGCAAAGGTGCATCACATCCACAATGGTGTCACAGACTTAACTGCATTTTTCCTGCATAAATGAGCTAATACTGGAGCAACATCAATTTTCATGACAATCAAAAAAAATTTATTTTTGAATTAAACATGTCTATATTTGATTTTTAAGAAACAACAGAGTCAATGCCTTTTTATGATATAAATGGTAACCATAGCAACCAAATATGAAAATTTGAATTGAGGAGCATATGTGCGTATAAGGTTGCACTCCATAGTATTGGTCATTGAAAATTGAGCGTTTTGAATGAAAGGCATGCAATAGTTGACGTTATATTAATAATTTTATATTGCTCATACAATATTAAGCTACATATCAATAAAAAGTACTCTTATTACTGATTACTTCTATTATTCTTGATTTCATCTGAACAAATCCTGTCAGTCAGACATGCTGCTCAAAGTTATAGCAGTACATTAGAAGATGACATGGAAATGGGGCATGACCCCTCAAAGTGATTCAAATTTGACATCCTTCTCAAATGATTTTCTGAATAAACTGTATGTCTATTTGTTGTGTATATCTTATTCTATAATATGTGCAATTTATTTGAATTTTCACCTGATGCAATTCGAGAAATATGACGTCAAAGTTTTCTTACCTAAATACAGCATTCATTTCTTTGCCCAAGGCTAGTCACATGACCTCTTACTTTCACATCCGGTCATACTATACATATGTGGTATACAATGGAAATAATGTGCTTTTCTCAAGACAACAAGCTAGTTCTTTCTTCCAAATATCAAAAATCATAGTTATTTCAATAATAAAGCTCACATAATGAAGCTGGACCCCATCTGTCCCCTATTTAAAAAATGTTCCCTAGCCAAATTCCAAATGCGACACTGCGGATACTATGTAGTGTAACCTATAGGAGTACATTTTTCTTTATGCGAGAAATTTTTTTTGTCGATATGTGTTTTTAAGGTCTTTCGCATCTTGCGATACCAGATATTTTGTGTTACGCACTATACTTTTGTCGCGACACACCGTCAAAGGTCCCATGATACCGTCAGGCCTTAACCCCAATGTTACATTACATGGCCATAATAAGAAATACATATATGATCAATAGGAGCTATTTATGATGCTTAAGTACTATAATGGTACATTAAAAGATAGAAAAAAGGCTAAATGACATTCTTAAAAGAATGTTGCAATGGAAACGACAAACTTTTTTGTCGTAACGACATATTTTTGTCGCGTCGAAGCTAATTATATACCATTACGCTTTACCGCGAACAACAGAAATGCCCATGTAAGCTATAATATTTTGAACAGATTTTGGTTGCTATGGTAACCACATTGTGGTAAATTTAAGTCATTTGAGATACTTTAACATTTTCAGAATATTTTGATACCTCTCATCATAATGTAAACCTCTTATCTATATGGCAAAGGTGCATCACATCCACAATGGTGTCACAGACTTAACGGCATTTTTCCTGCATAAATGAGCTAATACTGGAGCAACATCAATTTTCATGACAATCAAAAAAAATTTATTTTTGAATTAAACATGTCTATATTTGATTTTTAAGAAACAACAGAGTCAATGCCTTTTTATGATATAAATGGTAACCATAGCAACCAAATATGAAAATTTGAATTGAGGAGCATATGTGCGTATAAAGGAGTACATTTTTCTTTATGCGAGAAATTTTTTTTGTCGATATGTGTTTTTAAGGTCTTTCGCATCTTGCGATACCAGATATTTTGTGTTACGCACTATACTTTTGTCGCGACACACCGTCAAAGGTCCCATGATACCGTCAGGCCTTAACCCCAATGTTACATTACATGGCCATAATAAGAAATACATATATGATCAATAGGAGCTATTTATGATGCTTAAGTACTATAATGGTACATTAAAAGATAGAAAAAAGGCTAAATGACATTCTTAAAAGAATGTTGCAATGGAAACGACAAACTTTTTTGTCGTAACGACATATTTTTGTCGCGTCGAAGCTAATTATATACCATTACGCTTTACCGCGAACAACAGAAATGCCCATGTAAGCTATAATATTTTGAACAGATTTTGGTTGCTATGGTAACCACATTGTGGTAAATTTAAGTCATTTGAGATACTTTAACATTTTCAGAATATTTTGATACCTCTCATCATAATGTAAACCTCTTATCTATATGGCAAAGGTGCATCACATCCACAATGGTGTCACAGACTTAACTGCATTTTTCCTGCATAAATGAGCTAATACTGGAGCAACATCAATTTTCATGACAATCAAAAAAAATTTATTTTTGAATTAAACATGTCTATATTTGATTTTTAAGAAACAACAGAGTCAATGCCTTTTTATGATATAAATGGTAACCATAGCAACCAAATATGAAAATTTGAATTGAGGAGCATATGTGCGTATAAGGTTGCACTCCATAGTATTGGTCATTGAAAATTGAGCGTTTTGAATGAAAGGCATGCAATAGTTGACGTTATATTAATAATTTTATATTGCTCATACAATATTAAGCTACATATCAATAAAAAGTACTCTTATTACTGATTACTTCTATTATTCTTGATTTCATCTGAACAAATCCTGTCAGTCAGACATGCTGCTCAAAGTTATAGCAGTACATTAGAAGATGACATGGAAATGGGGCATGACCCCTCAAAGTGATTCAAATTTGACATCCTTCTCAAATGATTTTCTGAATAAACTGTATGTCTATTTGTTGTGTATATCTTATTCTATAATATGTGCAATTTATTTGAATTTTCACCTGATGCAATTCGAGAAATATGACGTCAAAGTTTTCTTACCTAAATACAGCATTCATTTCTTTGCCCAAGGCTAGTCACATGACCTCTTACTTTCACATCCGGTCATACTATACATATGTGGTATACAATGGAAATAATGTGCTTTTCTCAAGACAACAAGCTAGTTCTTTCTTCCAAATATCAAAAATCATAGTTATTTCAATAATAAAGCTCACATAATGAAGCTGGACCCCATCTGTCCCCTATTTAAAAAATGTTCCCTAGCCAAATTCCAAATGCGACACTGCGGATACTATGTAGTGTAACCTATAGGAGTACATTTTTCTTTATGCGAGAAATTTTTTTTGTCGATATGTGTTTTTAAGGTCTTTCGCATCTTGCGATACCAGATATTTTGTGTTACGCACTATACTTTTGTCGCGACACACCGTCAAAGGTCCCATGATACCGTCAGGCCTTAACCCCAATGTTACATTACATGGCCATAATAAGAAATACATATATGATCAATAGGAGCTATTTATGATGCTTAAGTACTATAATGGTACATTAAAAGATAGAAAAAAGGCTAAATGACATTCTTAAAAGAATGTTGCAATGGAAACGACAAACTTTTTTGTCGTAACGACATATTTTTGTCGCGTCGAAGCTAATTATATACCATTACGCTTTACCGCGAACAACAGAAATGCCCATGTAAGCTATAATATTTTGAACAGATTTTGGTTGCTATGGTAACCACATTGTGGTAAATTTAAGTCATTTGAGATACTTTAACATTTTCAGAATATTTTGATACCTCTCATCATAATGTAAACCTCTTATCTATATGGCAAAGGTGCATCACATCCACAATGGTGTCACAGACTTAACGGCATTTTTCCTGCATAAATGAGCTAATACTGGAGCAACATCAATTTTCATGACAATCAAAAAAAATTTATTTTTGAATTAAACATGTCTATATTTGATTTTTAAGAAACAACAGAGTCAATGCCTTTTTATGATATAAATGGTAACCATAGCAACCAAATATGAAAATTTGAATTGAGGAGCATATGTGCGTATAAAGGAGTACATTTTTCTTTATGCGAGAAATTTTTTTTGTCGATATGTGTTTTTAAGGTCTTTCGCATCTTGCGATACCAGATATTTTGTGTTACGCACTATACTTTTGTCGCGACACACCGTCAAAGGTCCCATGATACCGTCAGGCCTTAACCCCAATGTTACATTACATGGCCATAATAAGAAATACATATATGATCAATAGGAGCTATTTATGATGCTTAAGTACTATAATGGTACATTAAAAGATAGAAAAAAGGCTAAATGACATTCTTAAAAGAATGTTGCAATGGAAACGACAAACTTTTTTGTCGTAACGACATATTTTTGTCGCGTCGAAGCTAATTATATACCATTACGCTTTACCGCGAACAACAGAAATGCCCATGTAAGCTATAATATTTTGAACAGATTTTGGTTGCTATGGTAACCACATTGTGGTAAATTTAAGTCATTTGAGATACTTTAACATTTTCAGAATATTTTGATACCTCTCATCATAATGTAAACCTCTTATCTATATGGCAAAGGTGCATCACATCCACAATGGTGTCACAGACTTAACTGCATTTTTCCTGCATAAATGAGCTAATACTGGAGCAACATCAATTTTCATGACAATCAAAAAAAATTTATTTTTGAATTAAACATGTCTATATTTGATTTTTAAGAAACAACAGAGTCAATGCCTTTTTATGATATAAATGGTAACCATAGCAACCAAATATGAAAATTTGAATTGAGGAGCATATGTGCGTATAAGGTTGCACTCCATAGTATTGGTCATTGAAAATTGAGCGTTTTGAATGAAAGGCATGCAATAGTTGACGTTATATTAATAATTTTATATTGCTCATACAATATTAAGCTACATATCAATAAAAAGTACTCTTATTACTGATTACTTCTATTATTCTTGATTTCATCTGAACAAATCCTGTCAGTCAGACATGCTGCTCAAAGTTATAGCAGTACATTAGAAGATGACATGGAAATGGGGCATGACCCCTCAAAGTGATTCAAATTTGACATCCTTCTCAAATGATTTTCTGAATAAACTGTATGTCTATTTGTTGTGTATATCTTATTCTATAATATGTGCAATTTATTTGAATTTTCACCTGATGCAATTCGAGAAATATGACGTCAAAGTTTTCTTACCTAAATACAGCATTCATTTCTTTGCCCAAGGCTAGTCACATGACCTCTTACTTTCACATCCGGTCATACTATACATATGTGGTATACAATGGAAATAATGTGCTTTTCTCAAGACAACAAGCTAGTTCTTTCTTCCAAATATCAAAAATCATAGTTATTTCAATAATAAAGCTCACATAATGAAGCTGGACCCCATCTGTCCCCTATTTAAAAAATGTTCCCTAGCCAAATTCCAAATGCGACACTGCGGATACTATGTAGTGTAACCTATAGGAGTACATTTTTCTTTATGCGAGAAATTTTTTTTGTCGATATGTGTTTTTAAGGTCTTTCGCATCTTGCGATACCAGATATTTTGTGTTACGCACTATACTTTTGTCGCGACACACCGTCAAAGGTCCCATGATACCGTCAGGCCTTAACCCCAATGTTACATTACATGGCCATAATAAGAAATACATATATGATCAATAGGAGCTATTTATGATGCTTAAGTACTATAATGGTACATTAAAAGATAGAAAAAAGGCTAAATGACATTCTTAAAAGAATGTTGCAATGGAAACGACAAACTTTTTTGTCGTAACGACATATTTTTGTCGCGTCGAAGCTAATTATATACCATTACGCTTTACCGCGAACAACAGAAATGCCCATGTAAGCTATAATATTTTGAACAGATTTTGGTTGCTATGGTAACCACATTGTGGTAAATTTAAGTCATTTGAGATACTTTAACATTTTCAGAATATTTTGATACCTCTCATCATAATGTAAACCTCTTATCTATATGGCAAAGGTGCATCACATCCACAATGGTGTCACAGACTTAACGGCATTTTTCCTGCATAAATGAGCTAATACTGGAGCAACATCAATTTTCATGACAATCAAAAAAAATTTATTTTTGAATTAAACATGTCTATATTTGATTTTTAAGAAACAACAGAGTCAATGCCTTTTTATGATATAAATGGTAACCATAGCAACCAAATATGAAAATTTGAATTGAGGAGCATATGTGCGTATAAAGGAGTACATTTTTCTTTATGCGAGAAATTTTTTTTGTCGATATGTGTTTTTAAGGTCTTTCGCATCTTGCGATACCAGATATTTTGTGTTACGCACTATACTTTTGTCGCGACACACCGTCAAAGGTCCCATGATACCGTCAGGCCTTAACCCCAATGTTACATTACATGGCCATAATAAGAAATACATATATGATCAATAGGAGCTATTTATGATGCTTAAGTACTATAATGGTACATTAAAAGATAGAAAAAAGGCTAAATGACATTCTTAAAAGAATGTTGCAATGGAAACGACAAACTTTTTTGTCGTAACGACATATTTTTGTCGCGTCGAAGCTAATTATATACCATTACGCTTTACCGCGAACAACAGAAATGCCCATGTAAGCTATAATATTTTGAACAGATTTTGGTTGCTATGGTAACCACATTGTGGTAAATTTAAGTCATTTGAGATACTTTAACATTTTCAGAATATTTTGATACCTCTCATCATAATGTAAACCTCTTATCTATATGGCAAAGGTGCATCACATCCACAATGGTGTCACAGACTTAACTGCATTTTTCCTGCATAAATGAGCTAATACTGGAGCAACATCAATTTTCATGACAATCAAAAAAAATTTATTTTTGAATTAAACATGTCTATATTTGATTTTTAAGAAACAACAGAGTCAATGCCTTTTTATGATATAAATGGTAACCATAGCAACCAAATATGAAAATTTGAATTGAGGAGCATATGTGCGTATAAGGTTGCACTCCATAGTATTGGTCATTGAAAATTGAGCGTTTTGAATGAAAGGCATGCAATAGTTGACGTTATATTAATAATTTTATATTGCTCATACAATATTAAGCTACATATCAATAAAAAGTACTCTTATTACTGATTACTTCTATTATTCTTGATTTCATCTGAACAAATCCTGTCAGTCAGACATGCTGCTCAAAGTTATAGCAGTACATTAGAAGATGACATGGAAATGGGGCATGACCCCTCAAAGTGATTCAAATTTGACATCCTTCTCAAATGATTTTCTGAATAAACTGTATGTCTATTTGTTGTGTATATCTTATTCTATAATATGTGCAATTTATTTGAATTTTCACCTGATGCAATTCGAGAAATATGACGTCAAAGTTTTCTTACCTAAATACAGCATTCATTTCTTTGCCCAAGGCTAGTCACATGACCTCTTACTTTCACATCCGGTCATACTATACATATGTGGTATACAATGGAAATAATGTGCTTTTCTCAAGACAACAAGCTAGTTCTTTCTTCCAAATATCAAAAATCATAGTTATTTCAATAATAAAGCTCACATAATGAAGCTGGACCCCATCTGTCCCCTATTTAAAAAATGTTCCCTAGCCAAATTCCAAATGCGACACTGCGGATACTATGTAGTGTAACCTATAGGAGTACATTTTTCTTTATGCGAGAAATTTTTTTTGTCGATATGTGTTTTTAAGGTCTTTCGCATCTTGCGATACCAGATATTTTGTGTTACGCACTATACTTTTGTCGCGACACACCGTCAAAGGTCCCATGATACCGTCAGGCCTTAACCCCAATGTTACATTACATGGCCATAATAAGAAATACATATATGATCAATAGGAGCTATTTATGATGCTTAAGTACTATAATGGTACATTAAAAGATAGAAAAAAGGCTAAATGACATTCTTAAAAGAATGTTGCAATGGAAACGACAAACTTTTTTGTCGTAACGACATATTTTTGTCGCGTCGAAGCTAATTATATACCATTACGCTTTACCGCGAACAACAGAAATGCCCATGTAAGCTATAATATTTTGAACAGATTTTGGTTGCTATGGTAACCACATTGTGGTAAATTTAAGTCATTTGAGATACTTTAACATTTTCAGAATATTTTGATACCTCTCATCATAATGTAAACCTCTTATCTATATGGCAAAGGTGCATCACATCCACAATGGTGTCACAGACTTAACGGCATTTTTCCTGCATAAATGAGCTAATACTGGAGCAACATCAATTTTCATGACAATCAAAAAAAATTTATTTTTGAATTAAACATGTCTATATTTGATTTTTAAGAAACAACAGAGTCAATGCCTTTTTATGATATAAATGGTAACCATAGCAACCAAATATGAAAATTTGAATTGAGGAGCATATGTGCGTATAAGAGTACATTTTTCTTTATGCGAGAATTTTTTTTTGTCGATATGTGTTTTTAAGGTCTTTCGCATCTTGCGATACCAGATATTTTGTGTTACGCACTATACTTTTGTCGCGACACACCGTCAAAGGTCCCATGATACCGTCAGGCCTTAACCCCAATGTTACATTACATGGCCATAATAAGAAATACATATATGATCAATAGGAGCTATTTATGATGCTTAAGTACTATAATGGTACATTAAAAGATAGAAAAAAGGCTAAATGACATTCTTAAAAGAATGTTGCAATGGAAACGACAAACTTTTTTGTCGTAACGACATATTTTTGTCGCGTCGAAGCTAATTATATACCATTACGCTTTACCGCGAACAACAGAAATGCCCATGTAAGCTATAATATTTTGAACAGATTTTGGTTGCTATGGTAACCACATTGTGGTAAATTTAAGTCATTTGAGATACTTTAACATTTTCAGAATATTTTGATACCTCTCATCATAATGTAAACCTCTTATCTATATGGCAAAGGTGCATCACATCCACAATGGTGTCACAGACTTAACGGCATTTTTCCTGCATAAATGAGCTAATACTGGAGCAACATCAATTTTCATGACAATCAAAAAAAATTTATTTTTGAATTAAACATGTCTATATTTGATTTTTAAGAAACAACAGAGTCAATGCCTTTTTATGATATAAATGGTAACCATAGCAACCAAATATGAAAATTTGAATTGAGGAGCATATGTGCGTATAAGGTTGCACTCCATAGTATTGGTCATTGAAAATTGAGCGTTTTGAATGAAAGGCATGCAATAGTTGACGTTATATTAATAATTTTATATTGCTCATACAATATTAAGCTACATATCAATAAAAAGTACTCTTATTACTGATTACTTCTATTATTCTTGATTTCATCTGAACAAATCCTGTCAGTCAGACATGCTGCTCAAAGTTATAGCAGTACATTAGAAGATGACATGGAAATGGGGCATGACCCCTCAAAGTGATTCAAATTTGACATCCTTCTCAAATGATTTTCTGAATAAACTGTATGTCTATTTGTTGTGTATATCTTATTCTATAATATGTGCAATTTATTTGAATTTTCACCTGATGCAATTCGAGAAATATGACGTCAAAGTTTTCTTACCTAAATACAGCATTCATTTCTTTGCCCAAGGCTAGTCACATGACCTCTTACTTTCACATCCGGTCATACTATACATATGTGGTATACAATGGAAATAATGTGCTTTTCTCAAGACAACAAGCTAGTTCTTTCTTCCAAATATCAAAAATCATAGTTATTTCAATAATAAAGCTCACATAATGAAGCTGGACCCCATCTGTCCCCTATTTAAAAAATGTTCCCTAGCCAAATTCCAAATGCGACACTGCGGATACTATGTAGTGTAACCTATAGGAGTACATTTTTCTTTATGCGAGAAATTTTTTTTGTCGATATGTGTTTTTAAGGTCTTTCGCATCTTGCGATACCAGATATTTTGTGTTACGCACTATACTTTTGTCGCGACACACCGTCAAAGGTCCCATGATACCGTCAGGCCTTAACCCCAATGTTACATTACATGGCCATAATAAGAAATACATATATGATCAATAGGAGCTATTTATGATGCTTAAGTACTATAATGGTACATTAAAAGATAGAAAAAAGGCTAAATGACATTCTTAAAAGAATGTTGCAATGGAAACGACAAACTTTTTTGTCGTAACGACATATTTTTGTCGCGTCGAAGCTAATTATATACCATTACGCTTTACCGCGAACAACAGAAATGCCCATGTAAGCTATAATATTTTGAACAGATTTTGGTTGCTATGGTAACCACATTGTGGTAAATTTAAGTCATTTGAGATACTTTAACATTTTCAGAATATTTTGATACCTCTCATCATAATGTAAACCTCTTATCTATATGGCAAAGGTGCATCACATCCACAATGGTGTCACAGACTTAACGGCATTTTTCCTGCATAAATGAGCTAATACTGGAGCAACATCAATTTTCATGACAATCAAAAAAAATTTATTTTTGAATTAAACATGTCTATATTTGATTTTTAAGAAACAACAGAGTCAATGCCTTTTTATGATATAAATGGTAACCATAGCAACCAAATATGAAAATTTGAATTGAGGAGCATATGTGCGTATAAGAGTACATTTTTCTTTATGCGAGAATTTTTTTTTGTCGATATGTGTTTTTAAGGTCTTTCGCATCTTGCGATACCAGATATTTTGTGTTACGCACTATACTTTTGTCGCGACACACCGTCAAAGGTCCCATGATACCGTCAGGCCTTAACCCCAATGTTACATTACATGGCCATAATAAGAAATACATATATGATCAATAGGAGCTATTTATGATGCTTAAGTACTATAATGGTACATTAAAAGATAGAAAAAAGGCTAAATGACATTCTTAAAAGAATGTTGCAATGGAAACGACAAACTTTTTTGTCGTAACGACATATTTTTGTCGCGTCGAAGCTAATTATATACCATTACGCTTTACCGCGAACAACAGAAATGCCCATGTAAGCTATAATATTTTGAACAGATTTTGGTTGCTATGGTAACCACATTGTGGTAAATTTAAGTCATTTGAGATACTTTAACATTTTCAGAATATTTTGATACCTCTCATCATAATGTAAACCTCTTATCTATATGGCAAAGGTGCATCACATCCACAATGGTGTCACAGACTTAACGGCATTTTTCCTGCATAAATGAGCTAATACTGGAGCAACATCAATTTTCATGACAATCAAAAAAAATTTATTTTTGAATTAAACATGTCTATATTTGATTTTTAAGAAACAACAGAGTCAATGCCTTTTTATGATATAAATGGTAACCATAGCAACCAAATATGAAAATTTGAATTGAGGAGCATATGTGCGTATAAGGTTGCACTCCATAGTATTGGTCATTGAAAATTGAGCGTTTTGAATGAAAGGCATGCAATAGTTGACGTTATATTAATAATTTTATATTGCTCATACAATATTAAGCTACATATCAATAAAAAGAACTCTTATTACTGATTACTTCTATTATTCTTGATTTCATCTGAACAAATCCTGTCAGTCAGACATGCTGCTCAAAGTTTTAGCAGTACATTAGAAGATGACATGGAAATGGGGCATGACCCCTCAAAGTGATTCAAATTTGACATCCTTCTCAAATGATTTTCTGAATAAACTGTATGTCTATTTGTTGTGTATATCTTATTCTATAATATGTGCAATTTATTTGAATTTTCACCTGATGCAATTCGAGAAATATGACGTCAAAGTTTTCTTACCTAAATACAGCATTCATTTCTTTGCCCAAGGCTAGTCACATGACCTCTTACTTTCACATCCGGTCATACTATACATATGTGGTATACAATGGAAATAATGTGCTTTTCTCAAGACAACAAGCTAGTTCTTTCTTCCAAATATCAAAAATCATAGTTATTTCAATAATAAAGCTCACATAATGAAGCTGGACCCCATCTGTCCCCTATTTAAAAAATGTTCCCTAGCCAAATTCCAAATGCGACACTGCGGATACTATGTAGTGTAACCTATAGGAGTACATTTTTCTTTATGCGAGAAATTTTTTTTGTCGATATGTGTTTTTAAGGTCTTTCGCATCTTGCGATACCAGATATTTTGTGTTACGCACTATACTTTTGTCGCGACACACCGTCAAAGGTCCCATGATACCGTCAGGCCTTAACCCCAATGTTACATTACATGGCCATAATAAGAAATACATATATGATCAATAGGAGCTATTTATGATGCTTAAGTACTATAATGGTACATTAAAAGATAGAAAAAAGGCTAAATGACATTCTTAAAAGAATGTTGCAATGGAAACGACAAACTTTTTTGTCGTAACGACATATTTTTGTCGCGTCGAAGCTAATTATATACCATTACGCTTTACCGCGAACAACAGAAATGCCCATGTAAGCTATAATATTTTGAACAGATTTTGGTTGCTATGGTAACCACATTGTGGTAAATTTAAGTCATTTGAGATACTTTAACATTTTCAGAATATTTTGATACCTCTCATCATAATGTAAACCTCTTATCTATATGGCAAAGGTGCATCACATCCACAATGGTGTCACAGACTTAACGGCATTTTTCCTGCATAAATGAGCTAATACTGGAGCAACATCAATTTTCATGACAATCAAAAAAAATTTATTTTTGAATTAAACATGTCTATATTTGATTTTTAAGAAACAACAGAGTCAATGCCTTTTTATGATATAAATGGTAACCATAGCAACCAAATATGAAAATTTGAATTGAGGAGCATATGTGCGTATAAGGTTGCACTCCATAGTATTGGTCATTGAAAATTGAGCGTTTTGAATGAAAGGCATGCAATAGTTGACGTTATATTAATAATTTTATATTGCTCATACAATATTAAGCTACATATCAATAAAAAGTACTCTTATTACTGATTACTTCTATTATTCTTGATTTCATCTGAACAAATCCTGTCAGTCAGACATGCTGCTCAAAGTTATAGCAGTACATTAGAAGATGACATGGAAATGGGGCATGACCCCTCAAAGTGATTCAAATTTGACATCCTTCTCAAATGATTTTCTGAATAAACTGTATGTCTATTTGTTGTGTATATCTTATTCTATAATATGTGCAATTTATTTGAATTTTCACCTGATGCAATTCGAGAAATATGACGTCAAAGTTTTCTTACCTAAATACAGCATTCATTTCTTTGCCCAAGGCTAGTCACATGACCTCTTACTTTCACATCCGGTCATACTATACATATGTGGTATACAATGGAAATAATGTGCTTTTCTCAAGACAACAAGCTAGTTCTTTCTTCCAAATATCAAAAATCATAGTTATTTCAATAATAAAGCTCACATAATGAAGCTGGACCCCATCTGTCCCCTATTTAAAAAATGTTCCCTAGCCAAATTCCAAATGCGACACTGCGGATACTATGTAGTGTAACCTATAGGAGTACATTTTTCTTTATGCGAGAAATTTTTTTTGTCGATATGTGTTTTTAAGGTCTTTCGCATCTTGCGATACCAGATATTTTGTGTTACGCACTATACTTTTGTCGCGACACACCGTCAAAGGTCCCATGATACCGTCAGGCCTTAACCCCAATGTTACATTACATGGCCATAATAAGAAATACATATATGATCAATAGGAGCTATTTATGATGCTTAAGTACTATAATGGTACATTAAAAGATAGAAAAAAGGCTAAATGACATTCTTAAAAGAATGTTGCAATGGAAACGACAAACTTTTTTGTCGTAACGACATATTTTTGTCGCGTCGAAGCTAATTATATACCATTACGCTTTACCGCGAACAACAGAAATGCCCATGTAAGCTATAATATTTTGAACAGATTTTGGTTGCTATGGTAACCACATTGTGGTAAATTTAAGTCATTTGAGATACTTTAACATTTTCAGAATATTTTGATACCTCTCATCATAATGTAAACCTCTTATCTATATGGCAAAGGTGCATCACATCCACAATGGTGTCACAGACTTAACGGCATTTTTCCTGCATAAATGAGCTAATACTGGAGCAACATCAATTTTCATGACAATCAAAAAAAATTTATTTTTGAATTAAACATGTCTATATTTGATTTTTAAGAAACAACAGAGTCAATGCCTTTTTATGATATAAATGGTAACCATAGCAACCAAATATGAAAATTTGAATTGAGGAGCATATGTGCGTATAAGGTTGCACTCCATAGTATTGGTCATTGAAAATTGAGCGTTTTGAATGAAAGGCATGCAATAGTTGACGTTATATTAATAATTTTATATTGCTCATACAATATTAAGCTACATATCAATAAAAAGTACTCTTATTACTGATTACTTCTATTATTCTTGATTTCATCTGAACAAATCCTGTCAGTCAGACATGCTGCTCAAAGTTATAGCAGTACATTAGAAGATGACATGGAAATGGGGCATGACCCCTCAAAGTGATTCAAATTTGACATCCTTCTCAAATGATTTTCTGAATAAACTGTATGTCTATTTGTTGTGTATATCTTATTCTATAATATGTGCAATTTATTTGAATTTTCACCTGATGCAATTCGAGAAATATGACGTCAAAGTTTTCTTACCTAAATACAGCATTCATTTCTTTGCCCAAGGCTAGTCACATGACCTCTTACTTTCACATCCGGTCATACTATACATATGTGGTATACAATGGAAATAATGTGCTTTTCTCAAGACAACAAGCTAGTTCTTTCTTCCAAATATCAAAAATCATAGTTATTTCAATAATAAAGCTCACATAATGAAGCTGGACCCCATCTGTCCCCTATTTAAAAAATGTTCCCTAGCCAAATTCCAAATGCGACACTGCGGATACTATGTAGTGTAACCTATAGGAGTACATTTTTCTTTATGCGAGAAATTTTTTTTGTCGATATGTGTTTTTAAGGTCTTTCGCATCTTGCGATACCAGATATTTTGTGTTACGCACTATACTTTTGTCGCGACACACCGTCAAAGGTCCCATGATACCGTCAGGCCTTAACCCCAATGTTACATTACATGGCCATAATAAGAAATACATATATGATCAATAGGAGCTATTTATGATGCTTAAGTACTATAATGGTACATTAAAAGATAGAAAAAAGGCTAAATGACATTCTTAAAAGAATGTTGCAATGGAAACGACAAACTTTTTTGTCGTAACGACATATTTTTGTCGCGTCGAAGCTAATTATATACCATTACGCTTTACCGCGAACAACAGAAATGCCCATGTAAGCTATAATATTTTGAACAGATTTTGGTTGCTATGGTAACCACATTGTGGTAAATTTAAGTCATTTGAGATACTTTAACATTTTCAGAATATTTTGATACCTCTCATCATAATGTAAACCTCTTATCTATATGGCAAAGGTGCATCACATCCACAATGGTGTCACAGACTTAACGGCATTTTTCCTGCATAAATGAGCTAATACTGGAGCAACATCAATTTTCATGACAATCAAAAAAAATTTATTTTTGAATTAAACATGTCTATATTTGATTTTTAAGAAACAACAGAGTCAATGCCTTTTTATGATATAAATGGTAACCATAGCAACCAAATATGAAAATTTGAATTGAGGAGCATATGTGCGTATAAGGTTGCACTCCATAGTATTGGTCATTGAAAATTGAGCGTTTTGAATGAAAGGCATGCAATAGTTGACGTTATATTAATAATTTTATATTGCTCATACAATATTAAGCTACATATCAATAAAAAGTACTCTTATTACTGATTACTTCTATTATTCTTGATTTCATCTGAACAAATCCTGTCAGTCAGACATGCTGCTCAAAGTTATAGCAGTACATTAGAAGATGACATGGAAATGGGGCATGACCCCTCAAAGTGATTCAAATTTGACATCCTTCTCAAATGATTTTCTGAATAAACTGTATGTCTATTTGTTGTGTATATCTTATTCTATAATATGTGCAATTTATTTGAATTTTCACCTGATGCAATTCGAGAAATATGACGTCAAAGTTTTCTTACCTAAATACAGCATTCATTTCTTTGCCCAAGGCTAGTCACATGACCTCTTACTTTCACATCCGGTCATACTATACATATGTGGTATACAATGGAAATAATGTGCTTTTCTCAAGACAACAAGCTAGTTCTTTCTTCCAAATATCAAAAATCATAGTTATTTCAATAATAAAGCTCACATAATGAAGCTGGACCCCATCTGTCCCCTATTTAAAAAATGTTCCCTAGCCAAATTCCAAATGCGACACTGCGGATACTATGTAGTGTAACCTATAGGAGTACATTTTTCTTTATGCGAGAAATTTTTTTTGTCGATATGTGTTTTTAAGGTCTTTCGCATCTTGCGATACCAGATATTTTGTGTTACGCACTATACTTTTGTCGCGACACACCGTCAAAGGTCCCATGATACCGTCAGGCCTTAACCCCAATGTTACATTACATGGCCATAATAAGAAATACATATATGATCAATAGGAGCTATTTATGATGCTTAAGTACTATAATGGTACATTAAAAGATAGAAAAAAGGCTAAATGACATTCTTAAAAGAATGTTGCAATGGAAACGACAAACTTTTTTGTCGTAACGACATATTTTTGTCGCGTCGAAGCTAATTATATACCATTACGCTTTACCGCGAACAACAGAAATGCCCATGTAAGCTATAATATTTTGAACAGATTTTGGTTGCTATGGTAACCACATTGTGGTAAATTTAAGTCATTTGAGATACTTTAACATTTTCAGAATATTTTGATACCTCTCATCATAATGTAAACCTCTTATCTATATGGCAAAGGTGCATCACATCCACAATGGTGTCACAGACTTAACGGCATTTTTCCTGCATAAATGAGCTAATACTGGAGCAACATCAATTTTCATGACAATCAAAAAAAATTTATTTTTGAATTAAACATGTCTATATTTGATTTTTAAGAAACAACAGAGTCAATGCCTTTTTATGATATAAATGGTAACCATAGCAACCAAATATGAAAATTTGAATTGAGGAGCATATGTGCGTATAAGGTTGCACTCCATAGTATTGGTCATTGAAAATTGAGCGTTTTGAATGAAAGGCATGCAATAGTTGACGTTATATTAATAATTTTATATTGCTCATACAATATTAAGCTACATATCAATAAAAAGTACTCTTATTACTGATTACTTCTATTATTCTTGATTTCATCTGAACAAATCCTGTCAGTCAGACATGCTGCTCAAAGTTATAGCAGTACATTAGAAGATGACATGGAAATGGGGCATGACCCCTCAAAGTGATTCAAATTTGACATCCTTCTCAAATGATTTTCTGAATAAACTGTATGTCTATTTGTTGTGTATATCTTATTCTATAATATGTGCAATTTATTTGAATTTTCACCTGATGCAATTCGAGAAATATGACGTCAAAGTTTTCTTACCTAAATACAGCATTCATTTCTTTGCCCAAGGCTAGTCACATGACCTCTTACTTTCACATCCGGTCATACTATACATATGTGGTATACAATGGAAATAATGTGCTTTTCTCAAGACAACAAGCTAGTTCTTTCTTCCAAATATCAAAAATCATAGTTATTTCAATAATAAAGCTCACATAATGAAGCTGGACCCCATCTGTCCCCTATTTAAAAAATGTTCCCTAGCCAAATTCCAAATGCGACACTGCGGATACTATGTAGTGTAACCTATAGGAGTACATTTTTCTTTATGCGAGAAATTTTTTTTGTCGATATGTGTTTTTAAGGTCTTTCGCATCTTGCGATACCAGATATTTTGTGTTACGCACTATACTTTTGTCGCGACACACCGTCAAAGGTCCCATGATACCGTCAGGCCTTAACCCCAATGTTACATTACATGGCCATAATAAGAAATACATATATGATCAATAGGAGCTATTTATGATGCTTAAGTACTATAATGGTACATTAAAAGATAGAAAAAAGGCTAAATGACATTCTTAAAAGAATGTTGCAATGGAAACGACAAACTTTTTTGTCGTAACGACATATTTTTGTCGCGTCGAAGCTAATTATATACCATTACGCTTTACCGCGAACAACAGAAATGCCCATGTAAGCTATAATATTTTGAACAGATTTTGGTTGCTATGGTAACCACATTGTGGTAAATTTAAGTCATTTGAGATACTTTAACATTTTCAGAATATTTTGATACCTCTCATCATAATGTAAACCTCTTATCTATATGGCAAAGGTGCATCACATCCACAATGGTGTCACAGACTTAACGGCATTTTTCCTGCATAAATGAGCTAATACTGGAGCAACATCAATTTTCATGACAATCAAAAAAAATTTATTTTTGAATTAAACATGTCTATATTTGATTTTTAAGAAACAACAGAGTCAATGCCTTTTTATGATATAAATGGTAACCATAGCAACCAAATATGAAAATTTGAATTGAGGAGCATATGTGCGTATAAGGTTGCACTCCATAGTATTGGTCATTGAAAATTGAGCGTTTTGAATGAAAGGCATGCAATAGTTGACGTTATATTAATAATTTTATATTGCTCATACAATATTAAGCTACATATCAATAAAAAGTACTCTTATTACTGATTACTTCTATTATTCTTGATTTCATCTGAACAAATCCTGTCAGTCAGACATGCTGCTCAAAGTTATAGCAGTACATTAGAAGATGACATGGAAATGGGGCATGACCCCTCAAAGTGATTCAAATTTGACATCCTTCTCAAATGATTTTCTGAATAAACTGTATGTCTATTTGTTGTGTATATCTTATTCTATAATATGTGCAATTTATTTGAATTTTCACCTGATGCAATTCGAGAAATATGACGTCAAAGTTTTCTTACCTAAATACAGCATTCATTTCTTTGCCCAAGGCTAGTCACATGACCTCTTACTTTCACATCCGGTCATACTATACATATGTGGTATACAATGGAAATAATGTGCTTTTCTCAAGACAACAAGCTAGTTCTTTCTTCCAAATATCAAAAATCATAGTTATTTCAATAATAAAGCTCACATAATGAAGCTGGACCCCATCTGTCCCCTATTTAAAAAATGTTCCCTAGCCAAATTCCAAATGCGACACTGCGGATACTATGTAGTGTAACCTATAGGAGTACATTTTTCTTTATGCGAGAAATTTTTTTTGTCGATATGTGTTTTTAAGGTCTTTCGCATCTTGCGATACCAGATATTTTGTGTTACGCACTATACTTTTGTCGCGACACACCGTCAAAGGTCCCATGATACCGTCAGGCCTTAACCCCAATGTTACATTACATGGCCATAATAAGAAATACATATATGATCAATAGGAGCTATTTATGATGCTTAAGTACTATAATGGTACATTAAAAGATAGAAAAAAGGCTAAATGACATTCTTAAAAGAATGTTGCAATGGAAACGACAAACTTTTTTGTCGTAACGACATATTTTTGTCGCGTCGAAGCTAATTATATACCATTACGCTTTACCGCGAACAACAGAAATGCCCATGTAAGCTATAATATTTTGAACAGATTTTGGTTGCTATGGTAACCACATTGTGGTAAATTTAAGTCATTTGAGATACTTTAACATTTTCAGAATATTTTGATACCTCTCATCATAATGTAAACCTCTTATCTATATGGCAAAGGTGCATCACATCCACAATGGTGTCACAGACTTAACGGCATTTTTCCTGCATAAATGAGCTAATACTGGAGCAACATCAATTTTCATGACAATCAAAAAAAATTTATTTTTGAATTAAACATGTCTATATTTGATTTTTAAGAAACAACAGAGTCAATGCCTTTTTATGATATAAATGGTAACCATAGCAACCAAATATGAAAATTTGAATTGAGGAGCATATGTGCGTATAAGGTTGCACTCCATAGTATTGGTCATTGAAAATTGAGCGTTTTGAATGAAAGGCATGCAATAGTTGACGTTATATTAATAATTTTATATTGCTCATACAATATTAAGCTACATATCAATAAAAAGTACTCTTATTACTGATTACTTCTATTATTCTTGATTTCATCTGAACAAATCCTGTCAGTCAGACATGCTGCTCAAAGTTATAGCAGTACATTAGAAGATGACATGGAAATGGGGCATGACCCCTCAAAGTGATTCAAATTTGACATCCTTCTCAAATGATTTTCTGAATAAACTGTATGTCTATTTGTTGTGTATATCTTATTCTATAATATGTGCAATTTATTTGAATTTTCACCTGATGCAATTCGAGAAATATGACGTCAAAGTTTTCTTACCTAAATACAGCATTCATTTCTTTGCCCAAGGCTAGTCACATGACCTCTTACTTTCACATCCGGTCATACTATACATATGTGGTATACAATGGAAATAATGTGCTTTTCTCAAGACAACAAGCTAGTTCTTTCTTCCAAATATCAAAAATCATAGTTATTTCAATAATAAAGCTCACATAATGAAGCTGGACCCCATCTGTCCCCTATTTAAAAAATGTTCCCTAGCCAAATTCCAAATGCGACACTGCGGATACTATGTAGTGTAACCTATAGGAGTACATTTTTCTTTATGCGAGAAATTTTTTTTGTCGATATGTGTTTTTAAGGTCTTTCGCATCTTGCGATACCAGATATTTTGTGTTACGCACTATACTTTTGTCGCGACACACCGTCAAAGGTCCCATGATACCGTCAGGCCTTAACCCCAATGTTACATTACATGGCCATAATAAGAAATACATATATGATCAATAGGAGCTATTTATGATGCTTAAGTACTATAATGGTACATTAAAAGATAGAAAAAAGGCTAAATGACATTCTTAAAAGAATGTTGCAATGGAAACGACAAACTTTTTTGTCGTAACGACATATTTTTGTCGCGTCGAAGCTAATTATATACCATTACGCTTTACCGCGAACAACAGAAATGCCCATGTAAGCTATAATATTTTGAACAGATTTTGGTTGCTATGGTAACCACATTGTGGTAAATTTAAGTCATTTGAGATACTTTAACATTTTCAGAATATTTTGATACCTCTCATCATAATGTAAACCTCTTATCTATATGGCAAAGGTGCATCACATCCACAATGGTGTCACAGACTTAACGGCATTTTTCCTGCATAAATGAGCTAATACTGGAGCAACATCAATTTTCATGACAATCAAAAAAAATTTATTTTTGAATTAAACATGTCTATATTTGATTTTTAAGAAACAACAGAGTCAATGCCTTTTTATGATATAAATGGTAACCATAGCAACCAAATATGAAAATTTGAATTGAGGAGCATATGTGCGTATAAGGTTGCACTCCATAGTATTGGTCATTGAAAATTGAGCGTTTTGAATGAAAGGCATGCAATAGTTGACGTTATATTAATAATTTTATATTGCTCATACAATATTAAGCTACATATCAATAAAAAGTACTCTTATTACTGATTACTTCTATTATTCTTGATTTCATCTGAACAAATCCTGTCAGTCAGACATGCTGCTCAAAGTTATAGCAGTACATTAGAAGATGACATGGAAATGGGGCATGACCCCTCAAAGTGATTCAAATTTGACATCCTTCTCAAATGATTTTCTGAATAAACTGTATGTCTATTTGTTGTGTATATCTTATTCTATAATATGTGCAATTTATTTGAATTTTCACCTGATGCAATTCGAGAAATATGACGTCAAAGTTTTCTTACCTAAATACAGCATTCATTTCTTTGCCCAAGGCTAGTCACATGACCTCTTACTTTCACATCCGGTCATACTATACATATGTGGTATACAATGGAAATAATGTGCTTTTCTCAAGACAACAAGCTAGTTCTTTCTTCCAAATATCAAAAATCATAGTTATTTCAATAATAAAGCTCACATAATGAAGCTGGACCCCATCTGTCCCCTATTTAAAAAATGTTCCCTAGCCAAATTCCAAATGCGACACTGCGGATACTATGTAGTGTAACCTATAGGAGTACATTT
This sequence comes from Pinctada fucata, assembly GCA_028142955.1. Lineage (NCBI taxonomy): Eukaryota > Metazoa > Mollusca > Bivalvia > Pterioida > Pteriidae > Pinctada > Pinctada fucata. The sequence continues at coordinate 34,343,619 of AP027115.1, forward strand.
TTCTTTATGCGAGAAATTTTTTTTGTCGATATGTGTTTTTAAGGTCTTTCGCATCTTGCGATACCAGATATTTTGTGTTACGCACTATACTTTTGTCGCGACACACCGTCAAAGGTCCCATGATACCGTCAGGCCTTAACCCCAATGTTACATTACATGGCCATAATAAGAAATACATATATGATCAATAGGAGCTATTTATGATGCTTAAGTACTATAATGGTACATTAAAAGATAGAAAAAAGGCTAAATGACATTCTTAAAAGAATGTTGCAATGGAAACGACAAACTTTTTTGTCGTAACGACATATTTTTGTCGCGTCGAAGCTAATTATATACCATTACGCTTTACCGCGAACAACAGAAATGCCCATGTAAGCTATAATATTTTGAACAGATTTTGGTTGCTATGGTAACCACATTGTGGTAAATTTAAGTCATTTGAGATACTTTAACATTTTCAGAATATTTTGATACCTCTCATCATAATGTAAACCTCTTATCTATATGGCAAAGGTGCATCACATCCACAATGGTGTCACAGACTTAACGGCATTTTTCCTGCATAAATGAGCTAATACTGGAGCAACATCAATTTTCATGACAATCAAAAAAAATTTATTTTTGAATTAAACATGTCTATATTTGATTTTTAAGAAACAACAGAGTCAATGCCTTTTTATGATATAAATGGTAACCATAGCAACCAAATATGAAAATTTGAATTGAGGAGCATATGTGCGTATAAGGTTGCACTCCATAGTATTGGTCATTGAAAATTGAGCGTTTTGAATGAAAGGCATGCAATAGTTGACGTTATATTAATAATTTTATATTGCTCATACAATATTAAGCTACATATCAATAAAAAGTACTCTTATTACTGATTACTTCTATTATTCTTGATTTCATCTGAACAAATCCTGTCAGTCAGACATGCTGCTCAAAGTTATAGCAGTACATTAGAAGATGACATGGAAATGGGGCATGACCTTTCAAAGTGATTCAAATTTGACATCCTTCTCAAATGATTTTCTGAATAAACTGTATGTCTATTTGTTGTGTATATCTTATTCTATAATATGTGCAATTTATTTGAATTTTCACCTGATGCAATTCGAGAAATATGACGTCAAAGTTTTCTTACCTAAATACAGCATTCATTTCTTTGCCCAAGGCTAGTCACATGACCTCTTACTTTCACATCCGGTCATACTATACATATGTGGTATACAATGGAAATAATGTGCTTTTCTCAAGACAACAAGCTAGTTCTTTCTTCCAAATATCAAAAATCATAGTTATTTCAATAATAAAGCTCACATAATGAAGCTGGACCCCATCTGTCCCCTATTTAAAAAATGTTCCCTAGCCAAATTCCAAATGCGACACTGCGGATACTATGTAGTGTAACCTATAGGAGTACATTTTTCTTTATGCGAGAAATTTTTTTTGTCGATATGTGTTTTTAAGGTCTTTCGCATCTTGCGATACCAGATATTTTGTGTTACGCACTATACTTTTGTCGCGACACACCGTCAAAGGTCCCATGATACCGTCAGGCCTTAACCCCAATGTTACATTACATGGCCATAATAAGAAATACATATATGATCAATAGGAGCTATTTATGATGCTTAAGTACTATAATGGTACATTAAAAGATAGAAAAAAGGCTAAATGACATTCTTAAAAGAATGTTGCAATGGAAACGACAAACTTTTTTGTCGTAACGACATATTTTTGTCGCGTCGAAGCTAATTATATACCATTACGCTTTACCGCGAACAACAGAAATGCCCATGTAAGCTATAATATTTTGAACAGATTTTGGTTGCTATGGTAACCACATTGTGGTAAATTTAAGTCATTTGAGATACTTTAACATTTTCAGAATATTTTGATACCTCTCATCATAATGTAAACCTCTTATCTATATGGCAAAGGTGCATCACATCCACAATGGTGTCACAGACTTAACGGCATTTTTCCTGCATAAATGAGCTAATACTGGAGCAACATCAATTTTCATGACAATCAAAAAAATTTTATTTTTGAATTAAACATGTCTATATTTGATTTTTAAGAAACAACAGAGTCAATGCCTTTTTATGATATAAATGGTAACCATAGCAACCAAATATGAAAATTTGAATTGAGGAGCATATGTGCGTATAAGGTTGCACTCCATAGTATTGGTCATTGAAAATTGAGCGTTTTGAATGAAAGGCATGCAATAGTTGACGTTATATTAATAATTTTATATTGCTCATACAATATTAAGCTACATATCAATAAAAAGTACTCTTATTACTGATTACTTCTATTATTCTTGATTTCATCTGAACAAATCCTGTCAGTCAGACATGCTGCTCAAAGTTATAGCAGTACATTAGAAGATGACATGGAAATGGGGCATGACCCCTCAAAGTGATTCAAATTTGACATCCTTCTCAAATGATTTTCTGAATAAACTGTATGTCTATTTGTTGTGTATATCTTATTCTATAATATGTGCAATTTATTTGAATTTTCACCTGATGCAATTCGAGAAATATGACGTCAAAGTTTTCTTACCTAAATACAGCATTCATTTCTTTGCCCAAGGCTAGTCACATGACCTCTTACTTTCACATCCGGTCATACTATACATATGTGGTATACAATGGAAATAATGTGCTTTTCTCAAGACAACAAGCTAGTTCTTTCTTCCAAATATCAAAAATCATAGTTATTTCAATAATAAAGCTCACATAATGAAGCTGGACCCCATCTGTCCCCTATTTAAAAAATGTTCCCTAGCCAAATTCCAAATGCGACACTGCGGATACTATGTAGTGTAACCTATAGGAGTACATTTTTCTTTATGCGAGAAATTTTTTTTGTCGATATGTGTTTTTAAGGTCTTTCGCATCTTGCGATACCAGATATTTTGTGTTACGCACTATACTTTTGTCGCGACACACCGTCAAAGGTCCCATGATACCGTCAGGCCTTAACCCCAATGTTACATTACATGGCCATAATAAGAAATACATATATGATCAATAGGAGCTATTTATGATGCTTAAGTACTATAATGGTACATTAAAAGATAGAAAAAAGGCTAAATGACATTCTTAAAAGAATGTTGCAATGGAAACGACAAACTTTTTTGTCGTAACGACATATTTTTGTCGCGTCGAAGCTAATTATATACCATTACGCTTTACCGCGAACAACAGAAATGCCCATGTAAGCTATAATATTTTGAACAGATTTTGGTTGCTATGGTAACCACATTGTGGTAAATTTAAGTCATTTGAGATACTTTAACATTTTCAGAATATTTTGATACCTCTCATCATAATGTAAACCTCTTATCTATATGGCAAAGGTGCATCACATCCACAATGGTGTCACAGACTTAACGGCATTTTTCCTGCATAAATGAGCTAATACTGGAGCAACATCAATTTTCATGACAATCAAAAAAAATTTATTTTTGAATTAAACATGTCTATATTTGATTTTTAAGAAACAACAGAGTCAATGCCTTTTTATGATATAAATGGTAACCATAGCAACCAAATATGAAAATTTGAATTGAGGAGCATATGTGCGTATAAGGTTGCACTCCATAGTATTGGTCATTGAAAATTGAGCGTTTTGAATGAAAGGCATGCAATAGTTGACGTTATATTAATAATTTTATATTGCTCATACAATATTAAGCTACATATCAATAAAAAGTACTCTTATTACTGATTACTTCTATTATTCTTGATTTCATCTGAACAAATCCTGTCAGTCAGACATGCTGCTCAAAGTTTTAGCAGTACATTAGAAGATGACATGGAAATGGGGCATGACCCCTCAAAGTGATTCAAATTTGACATCCTTCTCAAATGATTTTCTGAATAAACTGTATGTCTATTTGTTGTGTATATCTTATTCTATAATATGTGCAATTTATTTGAATTTTCACCTGATGCAATTCGAGAAATATGACGTCAAAGTTTTCTTACCTAAATACAGCATTCATTTCTTTGCCCAAGGCTAGTCACATGACCTCTTACTTTCACATCCGGTCATACTATACATATGTGGTATACAATGGAAATAATGTGCTTTTCTCAAGACAACAAGCTAGTTCTTTCTTCCAAATATCAAAAATCATAGTTATTTCAATAATAAAGCTCACATAATGAAGCTGGACCCCATCTGTCCCCTATTTAAAAAATGTTCCCTAGCCAAATTCCAAATGCGACACTGCGGATACTATGTAGTGTAACCTATAGGAGTACATTTTTCTTTATGCGAGAAATTTTTTTTGTCGATATGTGTTTTTAAGGTCTTTCGCATCTTGCGATACCAGATATTTTGTGTTACGCACTATACTTTTGTCGCGACACACCGTCAAAGGTCCCATGATACCGTCAGGCCTTAACCCCAATGTTACATTACATGGCCATAATAAGAAATACATATATGATCAATAGGAGCTATTTATGATGCTTAAGTACTATAATGGTACATTAAAAGATAGAAAAAAGGCTAAATGACATTCTTAAAAGAATGTTGCAATGGAAACGACAAACTTTTTTGTCGTAACGACATATTTTTGTCGCGTCGAAGCTAATTATATACCATTACGCTTTACCGCGAACAACAGAAATGCCCATGTAAGCTATAATATTTTGAACAGATTTTGGTTGCTATGGTAACCACATTGTGGTAAATTTAAGTCATTTGAGATACTTTAACATTTTCAGAATATTTTGATACCTCTCATCATAATGTAAACCTCTTATCTATATGGCAAAGGTGCATCACATCCACAATGGTGTCACAGACTTAACGGCATTTTTCCTGCATAAATGAGCTAATACTGGAGCAACATCAATTTTCATGACAATCAAAAAAAATTTATTTTTGAATTAAACATGTCTATATTTGATTTTTAAGAAACAACAGAGTCAATGCCTTTTTATGATATAAATGGTAACCATAGCAACCAAATATGAAAATTTGAATTGAGGAGCATATGTGCGTATAAGGTTGCACTCCATAGTATTGGTCATTGAAAATTGAGCGTTTTGAATGAAAGGCATGCAATAGTTGACGTTATATTAATAATTTTATATTGCTCATACAATATTAAGCTACATATCAATAAAAAGTACTCTTATTACTGATTACTTCTATTATTCTTGATTTCATCTGAACAAATCCTGTCAGTCAGACATGCTGCTCAAAGTTTTAGCAGTACATTAGAAGATGACATGGAAATGGGGCATGACCCCTCAAAGTGATTCAAATTTGACATCCTTCTCAAATGATTTTCTGAATAAACTGTATGTCTATTTGTTGTGTATATCTTATTCTATAATATGTGCAATTTATTTGAATTTTCACCTGATGCAATTCGAGAAATATGACGTCAAAGTTTTCTTACCTAAATACAGCATTCATTTCTTTGCCCAAGGCTAGTCACATGACCTCTTACTTTCACATCCGGTCATACTATACATATGTGGTATACAATGGAAATAATGTGCTTTTCTCAAGACAACAAGCTAGTTCTTTCTTCCAAATATCAAAAATCATAGTTATTTCAATAATAAAGCTCACATAATGAAGCTGGACCCCATCTGTCCCCTATTTAAAAAATGTTCCCTAGCCAAATTCCAAATGCGACACTGCGGATACTATGTAGTGTAACCTATAGGAGTACATTTTTCTTTATGCGAGAAATTTTTTTTGTCGATATGTGTTTTTAAGGTCTTTCGCATCTTGCGATACCAGATATTTTGTGTTACGCACTATACTTTTGTCGCGACACACCGTCAAATGTCCCATGATACCGTCAGGCCTTAACCCCAATGTTACATTACATGGCCATAATAAGAAATACATATATGATCAATAGGAGCTATTTATGATGCTTAAGTACTATAATGGTACATTAAAAGATAGAAAAAAGGCTAAATGACATTCTTAAAAGAATGTTGCAATGGAAACGACAAACTTTTTTGTCGTAACGACATATTTTTGTCGCGTCGAAGCTAATTATATACCATTACGCTTTACCGCGAACAACAGAAATGCCCATGTAAGCTATAATATTTTGAACAGATTTTGGTTGCTATGGTAACCACATTGTGGTAAATTTAAGTCATTTGAGATACTTTAACATTTTCAGAATATTTTGATACCTCTCATCATAATGTAAACCTCTTATCTATATGGCAAAGGTGCATCACATCCACAATGGTGTCACAGACTTAACGGCATTTTTCCTGCATAAATGAGCTAATACTGGAGCAACATCAATTTTCATGACAATCAAAAAAAATTTATTTTTGAATTAAACATGTCTATATTTGATTTTTAAGAAACAACAGAGTCAATGCCTTTTTATGATATAAATGGTAACCATAGCAACCAAATATGAAAATTTGAATTGAGGAGCATATGTGCGTATAAGGTTGCACTCCATAGTATTGGTCATTGAAAATTGAGCGTTTTGAATGAAAGGCATGCAATAGTTGACGTTATATTAATAATTTTATATTGCTCATACAATATTAAGCTACATATCAATAAAAAGTACTCTTATTACTGATTACTTCTATTATTCTTGATTTCATCTGAACAAATCCTGTCAGTCAGACATGCTGCTCAAAGTTTTAGCAGTACATTAGAAGATGACATGGAAATGGGGCATGACCCCTCAAAGTGATTCAAATTTGACATCCTTCTCAAATGATTTTCTGAATAAACTGTATGTCTATTTGTTGTGTATATCTTATTCTATAATATGTGCAATTTATTTGAATTTTCACCTGATGCAATTCGAGAAATATGACGTCAAAGTTTTCTTACCTAAATACAGCATTCATTTCTTTGCCCAAGGCTAGTCACATGACCTCTTACTTTCACATCCGGTCATACTATACATATGTGGTATACAATGGAAATAATGTGCTTTTCTCAAGACAACAAGCTAGTTCTTTCTTCCAAATATCAAAAATCATAGTTATTTCAATAATAAAGCTCACATAATGAAGCTGGACCCCATCTGTCCCCTATTTAAAAAATGTTCCCTAGCCAAATTCCAAATGCGACACTGCGGATACTATGTAGTGTAACCTATAGGAGTACATTTTTCTTTATGCGAGAAATTTTTTTTGTCGATATGTGTTTTTAAGGTCTTTCGCATCTTGCGATACCAGATATTTTGTGTTACGCACTATACTTTTGTCGCGACACACCGTCAAAGGTCCCATGATACCGTCAGGCCTTAACCCCAATGTTACATTACATGGCCATAATAAGAAATACATATATGATCAATAGGAGCTATTTATGATGCTTAAGTACTATAATGGTACATTAAAAGATAGAAAAAAGGCTAAATGACATTCTTAAAAGAATGTTGCAATGGAAACGACAAACTTTTTTGTCGTAACGACATATTTTTGTCGCGTCGAAGCTAATTATATACCATTACGCTTTACCGCGAACAACAGAAATGCCCATGTAAGCTATAATATTTTGAACAGATTTTGGTTGCTATGGTAACCACATTGTGGTAAATTTAAGTCATTTGAGATACTTTAACATTTTCAGAATATTTTGATACCTCTCATCATAATGTAAACCTCTTATCTATATGGCAAAGGTGCATCACATCCACAATGGTGTCACAGACTTAACGGCATTTTTCCTGCATAAATGAGCTAATACTGGAGCAACATCAATTTTCATGACAATCAAAAAAAATTTATTTTTGAATTAAACATGTCTATATTTGATTTTTAAGAAACAACAGAGTCAATGCCTTTTTATGATATAAATGGTAACCATAGCAACCAAATATGAAAATTTGAATTGAGGAGCATATGTGCGTATAAGGTTGCACTCCATAGTATTGGTCATTGAAAATTGAGCGTTTTGAATGAAAGGCATGCAATAGTTGACGTTATATTAATAATTTTATATTGCTCATACAATATTAAGCTACATATCAATAAAAAGTACTCTTATTACTGATTACTTCTATTATTCTTGATTTCATCTGAACAAATCCTGTCAGTCAGACATGCTGCTCAAAGTTATAGCAGTACATTAGAAGATGACATGGAAATGGGGCATGACCCCTCAAAGTGATTCAAATTTGACATCCTTCTCAAATGATTTTCTGAATAAACTGTATGTCTATTTGTTGTGTATATCTTATTCTATAATATGTGCAATTTATTTGAATTTTCACCTGATGCAATTCGAGAAATATGACGTCAAAGTTTTCTTACCTAAATACAGCATTCATTTCTTTGCCCAAGGCTAGTCACATGACCTCTTACTTTCACATCCGGTCATACTATACATATGTGGTATACAATGGAAATAATGTGCTTTTCTCAAGACAACAAGCTAGTTCTTTCTTCCAAATATCAAAAATCATAGTTATTTCAATAATAAAGCTCACATAATGAAGCTGGACCCCATCTGTCCCCTATTTAAAAAATGTTCCCTAGCCAAATTCCAAATGCGACACTGCGGATACTATGTAGTGTAACCTATAGGAGTACATTTTTCTTTATGCGAGAAATTTTTTTTGTCGATATGTGTTTTTAAGGTCTTTCGCATCTTGCGATACCAGATATTTTGTGTTACGCACTATACTTTTGTCGCGACACACCGTCAAAGGTCCCATGATACCGTCAGGCCTTAACCCCAATGTTACATTACATGGCCATAATAAGAAATACATATATGATCAATAGGAGCTATTTATGATGCTTAAGTACTATAATGGTACATTAAAAGATAGAAAAAAGGCTAAATGACATTCTTAAAAGAATGTTGCAATGGAAACGACAAACTTTTTTGTCGTAACGACATATTTTTGTCGCGTCGAAGCTAATTATATACCATTACGCTTTACCGCGAACAACAGAAATGCCCATGTAAGCTATAATATTTTGAACAGATTTTGGTTGCTATGGTAACCACATTGTGGTAAATTTAAGTCATTTGAGATACTTTAACATTTTCAGAATATTTTGATACCTCTCATCATAATGTAAACCTCTTATCTATATGGCAAAGGTGCATCACATCCACAATGGTGTCACAGACTTAACGGCATTTTTCCTGCATAAATGAGCTAATACTGGAGCAACATCAATTTTCATGACAATCAAAAAAAATTTATTTTTGAATTAAACATGTCTATATTTGATTTTTAAGAAACAACAGAGTCAATGCCTTTTTATGATATAAATGGTAACCATAGCAACCAAATATGAAAATTTGAATTGAGGAGCATATGTGCGTATAAGGTTGCACTCCATAGTATTGGTCATTGAAAATTGAGCGTTTTGAATGAAAGGCATGCAATAGTTGACGTTATATTAATAATTTTATATTGCTCATACAATATTAAGCTACATATCAATAAAAAGTACTCTTATTACTGATTACTTCTATTATTCTTGATTTCATCTGAACAAATCCTGTCAGTCAGACATGCTGCTCAAAGTTATAGCAGTACATTAGAAGATGACATGGAAATGGGGCATGACCCCTCAAAGTGATTCAAATTTGACATCCTTCTCAAATGATTTTCTGAATAAACTGTATGTCTATTTGTTGTGTATATCTTATTCTATAATATGTGCAATTTATTTGAATTTTCACCTGATGCAATTCGAGAAATATGACGTCAAAGTTTTCTTACCTAAATACAGCATTCATTTCTTTGCCCAAGGCTAGTCACATGACCTCTTACTTTCACATCCGGTCATACTATACATATGTGGTATACAATGGAAATAATGTGCTTTTCTCAAGACAACAAGCTAGTTCTTTCTTCCAAATATCAAAAATCATAGTTATTTCAATAATAAAGCTCACATAATGAAGCTGGACCCCATCTGTCCCCTATTTAAAAAATGTTCCCTAGCCAAATTCCAAATGCGACACTGCGGATACTATGTAGTGTAACCTATAGGAGTACATTTTTCTTTATGCGAGAAATTTTTTTTGTCGATATGTGTTTTTAAGGTCTTTCGCATCTTGCGATACCAGATATTTTGTGTTACGCACTATACTTTTGTCGCGACACACCGTCAAAGGTCCCATGATACCGTCAGGCCTTAACCCCAATGTTACATTACATGGCCATAATAAGAAATACATATATGATCAATAGGAGCTATTTATGATGCTTAAGTACTATAATGGTACATTAAAAGATAGAAAAAAGGCTAAATGACATTCTTAAAAGAATGTTGCAATGGAAACGACAAACTTTTTTGTCGTAACGACATATTTTTGTCGCGTCGAAGCTAATTATATACCATTACGCTTTACCGCGAACAACAGAAATGCCCATGTAAGCTATAATATTTTGAACAGATTTTGGTTGCTATGGTAACCACATTGTGGTAAATTTAAGTCATTTGAGATACTTTAACATTTTCAGAATATTTTGATACCTCTCATCATAATGTAAACCTCTTATCTATATGGCAAAGGTGCATCACATCCACAATGGTGTCACAGACTTAACGGCATTTTTCCTGCATAAATGAGCTAATACTGGAGCAACATCAATTTTCATGACAATCAAAAAAAATTTATTTTTGAATTAAACATGTCTATATTTGATTTTTAAGAAACAACAGAGTCAATGCCTTTTTATGATATAAATGGTAACCATAGCAACCAAATATGAAAATTTGAATTGAGGAGCATATGTGCGTATAAGGTTGCACTCCATAGTATTGGTCATTGAAAATTGAGCGTTTTGAATGAAAGGCATGCAATAGTTGACGTTATATTAATAATTTTATATTGCTCATACAATATTAAGCTACATATCAATAAAAAGTACTCTTATTACTGATTACTTCTATTATTCTTGATTTCATCTGAACAAATCCTGTCAGTCAGACATGCTGCTCAAAGTTATAGCAGTACATTAGAAGATGACATGGAAATGGGGCATGACCCCTCAAAGTGATTCAAATTTGACATCCTTCTCAAATGATTTTCTGAATAAACTGTATGTCTATTTGTTGTGTATATCTTATTCTATAATATGTGCAATTTATTTGAATTTTCACCTGATGCAATTCGAGAAATATGACGTCAAAGTTTTCTTACCTAAATACAGCATTCATTTCTTTGCCCAAGGCTAGTCACATGACCTCTTACTTTCACATCCGGTCATACTATACATATGTGGTATACAATGGAAATAATGTGCTTTTCTCAAGACAACAAGCTAGTTCTTTCTTCCAAATATCAAAAATCATAGTTATTTCAATAATAAAGCTCACATAATGAAGCTGGACCCCATCTGTCCCCTATTTAAAAAATGTTCCCTAGCCAAATTCCAAATGCGACACTGCGGATACTATGTAGTGTAACCTATAGGAGTACATTTTTCTTTATGCGAGAAATTTTTTTTGTCGATATGTGTTTTTAAGGTCTTTCGCATCTTGCGATACCAGATATTTTGTGTTACGCACTATACTTTTGTCGCGACACACCGTCAAAGGTCCCATGATACCGTCAGGCCTTAACCCCAATGTTACATTACATGGCCATAATAAGAAATACATATATGATCAATAGGAGCTATTTATGATGCTTAAGTACTATAATGGTACATTAAAAGATAGAAAAAAGGCTAAATGACATTCTTAAAAGAATGTTGCAATGGAAACGACAAACTTTTTTGTCGTAACGACATATTTTTGTCGCGTCGAAGCTAATTATATACCATTACGCTTTACCGCGAACAACAGAAATGCCCATGTAAGCTATAATATTTTGAACAGATTTTGGTTGCTATGGTAACCACATTGTGGTAAATTTAAGTCATTTGAGATACTTTAACATTTTCAGAATATTTTGATACCTCTCATCATAATGTAAACCTCTTATCTATATGGCAAAGGTGCATCACATCCACAATGGTGTCACAGACTTAACGGCATTTTTCCTGCATAAATGAGCTAATACTGGAGCAACATCAATTTTCATGACAATCAAAAAAAATTTATTTTTGAATTAAACATGTCTATATTTGATTTTTAAGAAACAACAGAGTCAATGCCTTTTTATGATATAAATGGTAACCATAGCAACCAAATATGAAAATTTGAATTGAGGAGCATATGTGCGTATAAGGTTGCACTCCATAGTATTGGTCATTGAAAATTGAGCGTTTTGAATGAAAGGCATGCAATAGTTGACGTTATATTAATAATTTTATATTGCTCATACAATATTAAGCTACATATCAATAAAAAGTACTCTTATTACTGATTACTTCTATTATTCTTGATTTCATCTGAACAAATCCTGTCAGTCAGACATGCTGCTCAAAGTTATAGCAGTACATTAGAAGATGACATGGAAATGGGGCATGACCCCTCAAAGTGATTCAAATTTGACATCCTTCTCAAATGATTTTCTGAATAAACTGTATGTCTATTTGTTGTGTATATCTTATTCTATAATATGTGCAATTTATTTGAATTTTCACCTGATGCAATTCGAGAAATATGACGTCAAAGTTTTCTTACCTAAATACAGCATTCATTTCTTTGCCCAAGGCTAGTCACATGACCTCTTACTTTCACATCCGGTCATACTATACATATGTGGTATACAATGGAAATAATGTGCTTTTCTCAAGACAACAAGCTAGTTCTTTCTTCCAAATATCAAAAATCATAGTTATTTCAATAATAAAGCTCACATAATGAAGCTGGACCCCATCTGTCCCCTATTTAAAAAATGTTCCCTAGCCAAATTCCAAATGCGACACTGCGGATACTATGTAGTGTAACCTATAGGAGTACATTTTTCTTTATGCGAGAAATTTTTTTTGTCGATATGTGTTTTTAAGGTCTTTCGCATCTTGCGATACCAGATATTTTGTGTTACGCACTATACTTTTGTCGCGACACACCGTCAAAGGTCCCATGATACCGTCAGGCCTTAACCCCAATGTTACATTACATGGCCATAATAAGAAATACATATATGATCAATAGGAGCTATTTATGATGCTTAAGTACTATAATGGTACATTAAAAGATAGAAAAAAGGCTAAATGACATTCTTAAAAGAATGTTGCAATGGAAACGACAAACTTTTTTGTCGTAACGACATATTTTTGTCGCGTCGAAGCTAATTATATACCATTACGCTTTACCGCGAACAACAGAAATGCCCATGTAAGCTATAATATTTTGAACAGATTTTGGTTGCTATGGTAACCACATTGTGGTAAATTTAAGTCATTTGAGATACTTTAACATTTTCAGAATATTTTGATACCTCTCATCATAATGTAAACCTCTTATCTATATGGCAAAGGTGCATCACATCCACAATGGTGTCACAGACTTAACGGCATTTTTCCTGCATAAATGAGCTAATACTGGAGCAACATCAATTTTCATGACAATCAAAAAAAATTTATTTTTGAATTAAACATGTCTATATTTGATTTTTAAGAAACAACAGAGTCAATGCCTTTTTATGATATAAATGGTAACCATAGCAACCAAATATGAAAATTTGAATTGAGGAGCATATGTGCGTATAAGGTTGCACTCCATAGTATTGGTCATTGAAAATTGAGCGTTTTGAATGAAAGGCATGCAATAGTTGACGTTATATTAATAATTTTATATTGCTCATACAATATTAAGCTACATATCAATAAAAAGTACTCTTATTACTGATTACTTCTATTATTCTTGATTTCATCTGAACAAATCCTGTCAGTCAGACATGCTGCTCAAAGTTATAGCAGTACATTAGAAGATGACATGGAAATGGGGCATGACCCCTCAAAGTGATTCAAATTTGACATCCTTCTCAAATGATTTTCTGAATAAACTGTATGTCTATTTGTTGTGTATATCTTATTCTATAATATGTGCAATTTATTTGAATTTTCACCTGATGCAATTCGAGAAATATGACGTCAAAGTTTTCTTACCTAAATACAGCATTCATTTCTTTGCCCAAGGCTAGTCACATGACCTCTTACTTTCACATCCGGTCATACTATACATATGTGGTATACAATGGAAATAATGTGCTTTTCTCAAGACAACAAGCTAGTTCTTTCTTCCAAATATCAAAAATCATAGTTATTTCAATAATAAAGCTCACATAATGAAGCTGGACCCCATCTGTCCCCTATTTAAAAAATGTTCCCTAGCCAAATTCCAAATGCGACACTGCGGATACTATGTAGTGTAACCTATAGGAGTACATTTTTCTTTATGCGAGAAATTTTTTTTGTCGATATGTGTTTTTAAGGTCTTTCGCATCTTGCGATACCAGATATTTTGTGTTACGCACTATACTTTTGTCGCGACACACCGTCAAAGGTCCCATGATACCGTCAGGCCTTAACCCCAATGTTACATTACATGGCCATAATAAGAAATACATATATGATCAATAGGAGCTATTTATGATGCTTAAGTACTATAATGGTACATTAAAAGATAGAAAAAAGGCTAAATGACATTCTTAAAAGAATGTTGCAATGGAAACGACAAACTTTTTTGTCGTAACGACATATTTTTGTCGCGTCGAAGCTAATTATATACCATTACGCTTTACCGCGAACAACAGAAATGCCCATGTAAGCTATAATATTTTGAACAGATTTTGGTTGCTATGGTAACCACATTGTGGTAAATTTAAGTCATTTGAGATACTTTAACATTTTCAGAATATTTTGATACCTCTCATCATAATGTAAACCTCTTATCTATATGGCAAAGGTGCATCACATCCACAATGGTGTCACAGACTTAACGGCATTTTTCCTGCATAAATGAGCTAATACTGGAGCAACATCAATTTTCATGACAATCAAAAAAAATTTATTTTTGAATTAAACATGTCTATATTTGATTTTTAAGAAACAACAGAGTCAATGCCTTTTTATGATATAAATGGTAACCATAGCAACCAAATATGAAAATTTGAATTGAGGAGCATATGTGCGTATAAGGTTGCACTCCATAGTATTGGTCATTGAAAATTGAGCGTTTTGAATGAAAGGCATGCAATAGTTGACGTTATATTAATAATTTTATATTGCTCATACAATATTAAGCTACATATCAATAAAAAGTACTCTTATTACTGATTACTTCTATTATTCTTGATTTCATCTGAACAAATCCTGTCAGTCAGACATGCTGCTCAAAGTTTTAGCAGTACATTAGAAGATGACATGGAAATGGGGCATGACCCCTCAAAGTGATTCAAATTTGACATCCTTCTCAAATGATTTTCTGAATAAACTGTATGTCTATGTGTTGTGTATATCTTATTCTATAATATGTGCAATTTATTTGAATTTTCACCTGATGCAATTCGAGAAATATGACGTCAAAGTTTTCTTACCTAAATACAGCATTCATTTCTTTGCCCAAGGCTAGTCACATGACCTCTTACTTTCACATCCGGTCATACTATACATATGTGGTATACAATGGAAATAATGTGCTTTTCTCAAGACAACAAGCTAGTTCTTTCTTCCAAATATCAAAAATCATAGTTATTTCAATAATAAAGCTCACATAATGAAGCTGGACCCCATCTGTCCCCTATTTAAAAAATGTTCCCTAGCCAAATTCCAAATGCGACACTGCGGATACTATGTAGTGTAACCTATAGGAGTACATTTTTCTTTATGCGAGAAATTTTTTTTGTCGATATGTGTTTTTAAGGTCTTTCGCATCTTGCGATACCAGATATTTTGTGTTACGCACTATACTTTTGTCGCGACACACCGTCAAAGGTCCCATGATACCGTCAGGCCTTAACCCCAATGTTACATTACATGGCCATAATAAGAAATACATATATGATCAATAGGAGCTATTTATGATGCTTAAGTACTATAATGGTACATTAAAAGATAGAAAAAAGGCTAAATGACATTCTTAAAAGAATGTTGCAATGGAAACGACAAACTTTTTTGTCGTAACGACATATTTTTGTCGCGTCGAAGCTAATTATATACCATTACGCTTTACCGCGAACAACAGAAATGCCCATGTAAGCTATAATATTTTGAACAGATTTTGGTTGCTATGGTAACCACATTGTGGTAAATTTAAGTCATTTGAGATACTTTAACATTTTCAGAATATTTTGATACCTCTCATCATAATGTAAACCTCTTATCTATATGGCAAAGGTGCA
The DNA here is from genome assembly GCA_028142955.1 of Pinctada fucata. Taxonomy (NCBI): domain Eukaryota; kingdom Metazoa; phylum Mollusca; class Bivalvia; order Pterioida; family Pteriidae; genus Pinctada; species Pinctada fucata. The sequence goes on from AP027115.1 coordinate 34,359,870, forward strand.
TCACATCCACAATGGTGTCACAGACTTAACGGCATTTTTCCTGCATAAATGAGCTAATACTGGAGCAACATCAATTTTCATGACAATCAAAAAAAATTTATTTTTGAATTAAACATGTCTATATTTGATTTTAAGAAACAACAGAGTCAATGCCTTTTTATGATATAAATGGTAACCATAGCAACCAAATATGAAAATTTGAATTGAGGAGCATATGTGCGTATAAGGTTGCACTCCATAGTATTGGTCATTGAAAATTGAGCGTTTTGAATGAAAGGCATGCAATAGTTGACGTTATATTAATAATTTTATATTGCTCATACAATATTAAGCTACATATCAATAAAAAGTACTCTTATTACTGATTACTTCTATTATTCTTGATTTCATCTGAACAAATCCTGTCAGTCAGACATGCTGCTCAAAGTTATAGCAGTACATTAGAAGATGACATGGAAATGGGGCATGACCCCTCAAAGTGATTCAAATTTGACATCCTTCTCAAATGATTTTCTGAATAAACTGTATGTCTATTTGTTGTGTATATCTTATTCTATAATATGTGCAATTTATTTGAATTTTCACCTGATGCAATTCGAGAAATATGACGTCAAAGTTTTCTTACCTAAATACAGCATTCATTTCTTTGCCCAAGGCTAGTCACATGACCTCTTACTTTCACATCCGGTCATACTATACATATGTGGTATACAATGGAAATAATGTGCTTTTCTCAAGACAACAAGCTAGTTCTTTCTTCCAAATATCAAAAATCATAGTTATTTCAATAATAAAGCTCACATAATGAAGCTGGACCCCATCTGTCCCCTATTTAAAAAATGTTCCCTAGCCAAATTCCAAATGCGACACTGCGGATACTATGTAGTGTAACCTATAGGAGTACATTTTTCTTTATGCGAGAAATTTTTTTTGTCGATATGTGTTTTTAAGGTCTTTCGCATCTTGCGATACCAGATATTTTGTGTTACGCACTATACTTTTGTCGCGACACACCGTCAAAGGTCCCATGATACCGTCAGGCCTTAACCCCAATGTTACATTACATGGCCATAATAAGAAATACATATATGATCAATAGGAGCTATTTATGATGCTTAAGTACTATAATGGTACATTAAAAGATAGAAAAAAGGCTAAATGACATTCTTAAAAGAATGTTGCAATGGAAACGACAAACTTTTTTGTCGTAACGACATATTTTTGTCGCGTCGAAGCTAATTATATACCATTACGCTTTACCGCGAACAACAGAAATGCCCATGTAAGCTATAATATTTTGAACAGATTTTGGTTGCTATGGTAACCACATTGTGGTAAATTTAAGTCATTTGAGATACTTTAACATTTTCAGAATATTTTGATACCTCTCATCATAATGTAAACCTCTTATCTATATGGCAAAGGTGCATCACATCCACAATGGTGTCACAGACTTAACGGCATTTTTCCTGCATAAATGAGCTAATACTGGAGCAACATCAATTTTCATGACAATCAAAAAAAATTTATTTTTGAATTAAACATGTCTATATTTGATTTTTAAGAAACAACAGAGTCAATGCCTTTTTATGATATAAATGGTAACCATAGCAACCAAATATGAAAATTTGAATTGAGGAGCATATGTGCGTATAAGGTTGCACTCCATAGTATTGGTCATTGAAAATTGAGCGTTTTGAATGAAAGGCATGCAATAGTTGACGTTATATTAATAATTTTATATTGCTCATACAATATTAAGCTACATATCAATAAAAAGTACTCTTATTACTGATTACTTCTATTATTCTTGATTTCATCTGAACAAATCCTGTCAGTCAGACATGCTGCTCAAAGTTTTAGCAGTACATTAGAAGATGACATGGAAATGGGGCATGACCCCTCAAAGTGATTCAAATTTGACATCCTTCTCAAATGATTTTCTGAATAAACTGTATGTCTATTTGTTGTGTATATCTTATTCTATAATATGTGCAATTTATTTGAATTTTCACCTGATGCAATTCGAGAAATATGACGTCAAAGTTTTCTTACCTAAATACAGCATTCATTTCTTTGCCCAAGGCTAGTCACATGACCTCTTACTTTCACATCCGGTCATACTATACATATGTGGTATACAATGGAAATAATGTGCTTTTCTCAAGACAACAAGCTAGTTCTTTCTTCCAAATATCAAAAATCATAGTTATTTCAATAATAAAGCTCACATAATGAAGCTGGACCCCATCTGTCCCCTATTTAAAAAATGTTCCCTAGCCAAATTCCAAATGCGACACTGCGGATACTATGTAGTGTAACCTATAGGAGTACATTTTTCTTTATGCGAGAAATTTTTTTTGTCGATATGTGTTTTTAAGGTCTTTCGCATCTTGCGATACCAGATATTTTGTGTTACGCACTATACTTTTGTCGCGACACACCGTCAAAGGTCCCATGATACCGTCAGGCCTTAACCCCAATGTTACATTACATGGCCATAATAAGAAATACATATATGATCAATAGGAGCTATTTATGATGCTTAAGTACTATAATGGTACATTAAAAGATAGAAAAAAGGCTAAATGACATTCTTAAAAGAATGTTGCAATGGAAACGACAAACTTTTTTGTCGTAACGACATATTTTTGTCGCGTCGAAGCTAATTATATACCATTACGCTTTACCGCGAACAACAGAAATGCCCATGTAAGCTATAATATTTTGAACAGATTTTGGTTGCTATGGTAACCACATTGTGGTAAATTTAAGTCATTTGAGATACTTTAACATTTTCAGAATATTTTGATACCTCTCATCATAATGTAAACCTCTTATCTATATGGCAAAGGTGCATCACATCCACAATGGTGTCACAGACTTAACGGCATTTTTCCTGCATAAATGAGCTAATACTGGAGCAACATCAATTTTCATGACAATCAAAAAAAATTTATTTTTGAATTAAACATGTCTATATTTGATTTTTAAGAAACAACAGAGTCAATGCCTTTTTATGATATAAATGGTAACCATAGCAACCAAATATGAAAATTTGAATTGAGGAGCATATGTGCGTATAAGGTTGCACTCCATAGTATTGGTCATTGAAAATTGAGCGTTTTGAATGAAAGGCATGCAATAGTTGACGTTATATTAATAATTTTATATTGCTCATACAATATTAAGCTACATATCAATAAAAAGTACTCTTATTACTGATTACTTCTATTATTCTTGATTTCATCTGAACAAATCCTGTAAGTCAGACATGCTGCTCAAAGTTATAGCAGTACATTAGAAGATGACATGGAAATGGGGCATGACCCCTCAAAGTGATTCAAATTTGACATCCTTCTCAAATGATTTTCTGAATAAACTGTATGTCTATTTGTTGTGTATATCTTATTCTATAATATGTGCAATTTATTTGAATTTTCACCTGATGCAATTCGAGAAATATGACGTCAAAGTTTTCTTACCTAAATACAGCATTCATTTCTTTGCCCAAGGCTAGTCACATGACCTCTTACTTTCACATCCGGTCATACTATACATATGTGGTATACAATGGAAATAATGTGCTTTTCTCAAGACAACAAGCTAGTTCTTTCTTCCAAATATCAAAAATCATAGTTATTTCAATAATAAAGCTCACATAATGAAGCTGGACCCCATCTGTCCCCTATTTAAAAAATGTTCCCTAGCCAAATTCCAAATGCGACACTGCGGATACTATGTAGTGTAACCTATAGGAGTACATTTTTCTTTATGCGAGAAATTTTTTTTGTCGATATGTGTTTTTAAGGTCTTTCGCATCTTGCGATACCAGATATTTTGTGTTACGCACTATACTTTTGTCGCGACACACCGTCAAAGGTCCCATGATACCGTCAGGCCTTAACCCCAATGTTACATTACATGGCCATAATAAGAAATACATATATGATCAATAGGAGCTATTTATGATGCTTAAGTACTATAATGGTACATTAAAAGATAGAAAAAAGGCTAAATGACATTCTTAAAAGAATGTTGCAATGGAAACGACAAACTTTTTTGTCGTAACGACATATTTTTGTCGCGTCGAAGCTAATTATATACCATTACGCTTTACCGCGAACAACAGAAATGCCCATGTAAGCTATAATATTTTGAACAGAATTTGGTTGCTATGGTAACCACATTGTGGTAAATTTAAGTCATTTGAGATACTTTAACATTTTCAGAATATTTTGATACCTCTCATCATAATGTAAACCTCTTATCTATATGGCAAAGGTGCATCACATCCACAATGGTGTCACAGACTTAACGGCATTTTTCCTGCATAAATGAGCTAATACTGGAGCAACATCAATTTTCATGACAATCAAAAAAAATTTATTTTTGAATTAAACATGTCTATATTTGATTTTTAAGAAACAACAGAGTCAATGCCTTTTTATGATATAAATGGTAACCATAGCAACCAAATATGAAAATTTGAATTGAGGAGCATATGTGCGTATAAGGTTGCACTCCATAGTATTGGTCATTGAAAATTGAGCGTTTTGAATGAAAGGCATGCAATAGTTGACGTTATATTAATAATTTTATATTGCTCATACAATATTAAGCTACATATCAATAAAAAGTACTCTTATTACTGATTACTTCTATTATTCTTGATTTCATCTGAACAAATCCTGTCAGTCAGACATGCTGCTCAAAGTTTTAGCAGTACATTAGAAGATGACATGGAAATGGGGCATGACCCCTCAAAGTGATTCAAATTTGACATCCTTCTCAAATGATTTTCTGAATAAACTGTATGTCTATTTGTTGTGTATATCTTATTCTATAATATGTGCAATTTATTTGAATTTTCACCTGATGCAATTCGAGAAATATGACGTCAAAGTTTTCTTACCTAAATACAGCATTCATTTCTTTGCCCAAGGCTAGTCACATGACCTCTTACTTTCACATCCGGTCATACTATACATATGTGGTATACAATGGAAATAATGTGCTTTTCTCAAGACAACAAGCTAGTTCTTTCTTCCAAATATCAAAAATCATAGTTATTTCAATAATAAAGCTCACATAATGAAGCTGGACCCCATCTGTCCCCTATTTAAAAAATGTTCCCTAGCCAAATTCCAAATGCGACACTGCGGATACTATGTAGTGTAACCTATAGGAGTACATTTTTCTTTATGCGAGAAATTTTTTTTGTCGATATGTGTTTTTAAGGTCTTTCGCATCTTGCGATACCAGATATTTTGTGTTACGCACTATACTTTTGTCGCGACACACCGTCAAAGGTCCCATGATACCGTCAGGCCTTAACCCCAATGTTACATTACATGGCCATAATAAGAAATACATATATGATCAATAGGAGCTATTTATGATGCTTAAGTACTATAATGGTACATTAAAAGATAGAAAAAAGGCTAAATGACATTCTTAAAAGAATGTTGCAATGGAAACGACAAACTTTTTTGTCGTAACGACATATTTTTGTCGCGTCGAAGCTAATTATATACCATTACGCTTTACCGCGAACAACAGAAATGCCCATGTAAGCTATAATATTTTGAACAGAATTTGGTTGCTATGGTAACCACATTGTGGTAAATTTAAGTCATTTGAGATACTTTAACATTTTCAGAATATTTTGATACCTCTCATCATAATGTAAACCTCTTATCTATATGGCAAAGGTGCATCACATCCACAATGGTGTCACAGACTTAACGGCATTTTTCCTGCATAAATGAGCTAATACTGGAGCAACATCAATTTTCATGACAATCAAAAAAAATTTATTTTTGAATTAAACATGTCTATATTTGATTTTTAAGAAACAACAGAGTCAATGCCTTTTTATGATATAAATGGTAACCATAGCAACCAAATATGAAAATTTGAATTGAGGAGCATATGTGCGTATAAGGTTGCACTCCATAGTATTGGTCATTGAAAATTGAGCGTTTTGAATGAAAGGCATGCAATAGTTGACGTTATATTAATAATTTTATATTGCTCATACAATATTAAGCTACATATCAATAAAAAGTACTCTTATTACTGATTACTTCTATTATTCTTGATTTCATCTGAACAAATCCTGTAAGTCAGACATGCTGCTCAAAGTTTTAGCAGTACATTAGAAGATGACATGGAAATGGGGCATGACCCCTCAAAGTGATTCAAATTTGACATCCTTCTCAAATGATTTTCTGAATAAACTGTATGTCTATTTGTTGTGTATATCTTATTCTATAATATGTGCAATTTATTTGAATTTTCACCTGATGCAATTCGAGAAATATGACGTCAAAGTTTTCTTACCTAAATACAGCATTCATTTCTTTGCCCAAGGCTAGTCACATGACCTCTTACTTTCACATCCGGTCATACTATACATATGTGGTATACAATGGAAATAATGTGCTTTTCTCAAGACAACAAGCTAGTTCTTTCTTCCAAATATCAAAAATCATAGTTATTTCAATAATAAAGCTCACATAATGAAGCTGGACCCCATCTGTCCCCTATTTAAAAAATGTTCCCTAGCCAAATTCCAAATGCGACACTGCGGATACTATGTAGTGTAACCTATAGGAGTACATTTTTCTTTATGCGAGAAATTTTTTTTGTCGATATGTGTTTTTAAGGTCTTTCGCATCTTGCGATACCAGATATTTTGTGTTACGCACTATACTTTTGTCGCGACACACCGTCAAAGGTCCCATGATACCGTCAGGCCTTAACCCCAATGTTACATTACATGGCCATAATAAGAAATACATATATGATCAATAGGAGCTATTTATGATGCTTAAGTACTATAATGGTACATTAAAAGATAGAAAAAAGGCTAAATGACATTCTTAAAAGAATGTTGCAATGGAAACGACAAACTTTTTTGTCGTAACGACATATTTTTGTCGCGTCGAAGCTAATTATATACCATTACGCTTTACCGCGAACAACAGAAATGCCCATGTAAGCTATAATATTTTGAACAGATTTTGGTTGCTATGGTAACCACATTGTGGTAAATTTAAGTCATTGGAGATACTTTAACATTTTCAGAATATTTTGATACCTCTCATCATAATGTAAACCTCTTATCTATATGGCAAAGGTGCATCACATCCACAATGGTGTCACAGACTTAACGGCATTTTTCCTGCATAAATGAGCTAATACTGGAGCAACATCAATTTTCATGACAATCAAAAAAAATTTATTTTTGAATTAAACATGTCTATATTTGATTTTTAAGAAACAACAGAGTCAATGCCTTTTTATGATATAAATGGTAACCATAGCAACCAAATATGAAAATTTGAATTGAGGAGCATATGTGCGTATAAGGTTGCACTCCATAGTATTGGTCATTGAAAATTGAGCGTTTTGAATGAAAGGCATGCAATAGTTGACGTTATATTAATAATTTTATATTGCTCATACAATATTAAGCTACATATCAATAAAAAGTACTCTTATTACTGATTACTTCTATTATTCTTGATTTCATCTGAACAAATCCTGTCAGTCAGACATGCTGCTCAAAGTTTTAGCAGTACATTAGAAGATGACATGGAAATGGGGCATGACCCCTCAAAGTGATTCAAATTTGACATCCTTCTCAAATGATTTTCTGAATAAACTGTATGTCTATTTGTTGTGTATATCTTATTCTATAATATGTGCAATTTATTTGAATTTTCACCTGATGCAATTCGAGAAATATGACGTCAAAGTTTTCTTACCTAAATACAGCATTCATTTCTTTGCCCAAGGCTAGTCACATGACCTCTTACTTTCACATCCGGTCATACTATACATATGTGGTATACAATGGAAATAATGTGCTTTTCTCAAGACAACAAGCTAGTTCTTTCTTCCAAATATCAAAAATCATAGTTATTTCAATAATAAAGCTCACATAATGAAGCTGGACCCCATCTGTCCCCTATTTAAAAAATGTTCCCTAGCCAAATTCCAAATGCGACACTGCGGATACTATGTAGTGTAACCTATAGGAGTACATTTTTCTTTATGCGAGAAATTTTTTTTGTCGATATGTGTTTTTAAGGTCTTTCGCATCTTGCGATACCAGATATTTTGTGTTACGCACTATACTTTTGTCGCGACACACCGTCAAAGGTCCCATGATACCGTCAGGCCTTAACCCCAATGTTACATTACATGGCCATAATAAGAAATACATATTTGATCAATAGGAGCTATTTATGATGCTTAAGTACTATAATGGTACATTAAAAGATAGAAAAAAGGCTAAATGACATTCTTAAAAGAATGTTGCAATGGAAACGACAAACTTTTTTGTCGTAACGACATATTTTTGTCGCGTCGAAGCTAATTATATACCATTACGCTTTACCGCGAACAACAGAAATGCCCATGTAAGCTATAATATTTTGAACAGATTTTGGTTGCTATGGTAACCACATTGTGGTAAATTTAAGTCATTTGAGATACTTTAACATTTGCAGAATATTTTGATACCTCTCATCATAATGTAAACCTCTTATCTATATGGCAAAGGTGCATCACATCCACAATGGTGTCACAGACTTAACGGCATTTTTCCTGCATAAATGAGCTAATACTGGAGCAACATCAATTTTCATGACAATCAAAAAAAATTTATTTTTGAATCAAACATGTCTATATTTGATTTTTAAGAAACAACAGAGTCAATGCCTTTTTATGATATAAATGGTAACCATAGCAACCAAATATGAAAATTTGAATTGAGGAGCATATGTGCGTATAAGGTTGCACTCCATAGTATTGGTCATTGAAAATTGAGCGTTTTGAATGAAAGGCATGCAATAGTTGACGTTATATTAATAATTTTATATTGCTCATACAATATTAAGCTACATATCAATAAAAAGTACTCTTATTACTGATTACTTCTATTATTCTTGATTTCATCTGAACAAATCCTGTCAGTCAGACATGCTGCTCAAAGTTTTAGCAGTACATTAGAAGATGACATGGAAATGGGGCATGACCCCTCAAAGTGATTCAAATTTGACATCCTTCTCAAATGATTTTCTGAATAAACTGTATGTCTATTTGTTGTGTATATCTTATTCTATAATATGTGCAATTTATTTGAATTTTCACCTGATGCAATTCGAGAAATATGACGTCAAAGTTTTCTTACCTAAATACAGCATTCATTTCTTTGCCCAAGGCTAGTCACATGACCTCTTACTTTCACATCCGGTCATACTATACATATGTGGTATACAATGGAAATAATGTGCTTTTCTCAAGACAACAAGCTAGTTCTTTCTTCCAAATATCAAAAATCATAGTTATTTCAATAATAAAGCTCACATAATGAAGCTGGACCCCATCTGTCCCCTATTTAAAAAATGTTCCCTAGCCAAATTCCAAATGCGACACTGCGGATACTATGTAGTGTAACCTATAGGAGTACATTTTTCTTTATGCGAGAAATTTTTTTTGTCGATATGTGTTTTTAAGGTCTTTCGCATCTTGCGATACCAGATATTTTGTGTTACGCACTATACTTTTGTCGCGACACACCGTCAAAGGTCCCATGATACCGTCAGGCCTTAACCCCAATGTTACATTACATGGCCATAATAAGAAATACATATTTGATCAATAGGAGCTATTTATGATGCTTAAGTACTATAATGGTACATTAAAAGATAGAAAAAAGGCTAAATGACATTCTTAAAAGAATGTTGCAATGGAAACGACAAACTTTTTTGTCGTAACGACATATTTTTGTCGCGTCGAAGCTAATTATATACCATTACGCTTTACCGCGAACAACAGAAATGCCCATGTAAGCTATAATATTTTGAACAGATTTTGGTTGCTATGGTAACCACATTGTGGTAAATTTAAGTCATTTGAGATACTTTAACATTTGCAGAATATTTTGATACCTCTCATCATAATGTAAACCTCTTATCTATATGGCAAAGGTGCATCACATCCACAATGGTGTCACAGACTTAACGGCATTTTTCCTGCATAAATGAGCTAATACTGGAGCAACATCAATTTTCATGACAATCAAAAAAAATTTATTTTTGAATTAAACATGTCTATATTTGATTTTTAAGAAACAACAGAGTCAATGCCTTTTTATGATATAAATGGTAACCATAGCAACCAAATATGAAAATTTGAATTGAGGAGCATATGTGCGTATAAGGTTGCACTCCATAGTATTGGTCATTGAAAATTGAGCGTTTTGAATGAAAGGCATGCAATAGTTGACGTTATATTAATAATTTTATATTGCTCATACAATATTAAGCTACATATCAATAAAAAGTACTCTTATTACTGATTACTTCTATTATTCTTGATTTCATCTGAACAAATCCTGTAAGTCAGACATGCTGCTCAAAGTTTTAGCAGTACATTAGAAGATGACATGGAAATGGGGCATGACCCCTCAAAGTGATTCAAATTTGACATCCTTCTCAAATGATTTTCTGAATAAACTGTATGTCTATTTGTTGTGTATATCTTATTCTATAATATGTGCAATTTATTTGAATTTTCACCTGATGCAATTCGAGAAATATGACGTCAAAGTTTTCTTACCTAAATACAGCATTCATTTCTTTGCCCAAGGCTAGTCACATGACCTCTTACTTTCACATCCGGTCATACTATACATATGTGGTATACAATGGAAATAATGTGCTTTTCTCAAGACAACAAGCTAGTTCTTTCTTCCAAATATCAAAAATCATAGTTATTTCAATAATAAAGCTCACATAATGAAGCTGGACCCCATCTGTCCCCTATTTAAAAAATGTTCCCTAGCCAAATTCCAAATGCGACACTGCGGATACTATGTAGTGTAACCTATAGGAGTACATTTTTCTTTATGCGAGAAATTTTTTTTGTCGATATGTGTTTTTAAGGTCTTTCGCATCTTGCGATACCAGATATTTTGTGTTACGCACTATACTTTTGTCGCGACACACCGTCAAAGGTCCCATGATACCGTCAGGCCTTAACCCCAATGTTACATTACATGGCCATAATAAGAAATACATATATGATCAATAGGAGCTATTTATGATGCTTAAGTACTATAATGGTACATTAAAAGATAGAAAAAAGGCTAAATGACATTCTTAAAAGAATGTTGCAATGGAAACGACAAACTTTTTTGTCGTAACGACATATTTTTGTCGCGTCGAAGCTAATTATATACCATTACGCTTTACCGCGAACAACAGAAATGCCCATGTAAGCTATAATATTTTGAACAGAATTTGGTTGCTATGGTAACCACATTGTGGTAAATTTAAGTCATTTGAGATACTTTAACATTTTCAGAATATTTTGATACCTCTCATCATAATGTAAACCTCTTATCTATATGGCAAAGGTGCATCACATCCACAATGGTGTCACAGACTTAACGGCATTTTTCCTGCATAAATGAGCTAATACTGGAGCAACATCAATTTTCATGACAATCAAAAAAAATTTATTTTTGAATTAAACATGTCTATATTTGATTTTTAAGAAACAACAGAGTCAATGCCTTTTTATGATATAAATGGTAACCATAGCAACCAAATATGAAAATTTGAATTGAGGAGCATATGTGCGTATAAGGTTGCACTCCATAGTATTGGTCATTGAAAATTGAGCGTTTTGAATGAAAGGCATGCAATAGTTGACGTTATATTAATAATTTTATATTGCTCATACAATATTAAGCTACATATCAATAAAAAGTACTCTTATTACTGATTACTTCTATTATTCTTGATTTCATCTGAACAAATCCTGTCAGTCAGACATGCTGCTCAAAGTTTTAGCAGTACATTAGAAGATGACATGGAAATGGGGCATGACCCCTCAAAGTGATTCAAATTTGACATCCTTCTCAAATGATTTTCTGAATAAACTGTATGTCTATTTGTTGTGTATATCTTATTCTATAATATGTGCAATTTATTTGAATTTTCACCTGATGCAATTCGAGAAATATGACGTCAAAGTTTTCTTACCTAAATACAGCATTCATTTCTTTGCCCAAGGCTAGTCACATGACCTCTTACTTTCACATCCGGTCATACTATACATATGTGGTATACAATGGAAATAATGTGCTTTTCTCAAGACAACAAGCTAGTTCTTTCTTCCAAATATCAAAAATCATAGTTATTTCAATAATAAAGCTCACATAATGAAGCTGGACCCCATCTGTCCCCTATTTAAAAAATGTTCCCTAGCCAAATTCCAAATGCGACACTGCGGATACTATGTAGTGTAACCTATAGGAGTACATTTTTCTTTATGCGAGAAATTTTTTTTGTCGATATGTGTTTTTAAGGTCTTTCGCATCTTGCGATACCAGATATTTTGTGTTACGCACTATACTTTTGTCGCGACACACCGTCAAAGGTCCCATGATACCGTCAGGCCTTAACCCCAATGTTACATTACATGGCCATAATAAGAAATACATATTTGATCAATAGGAGCTATTTATGATGCTTAAGTACTATAATGGTACATTAAAAGATAGAAAAAAGGCTAAATGACATTCTTAAAAGAATGTTGCAATGGAAACGACAAACTTTTTTGTCGTAACGACATATTTTTGTCGCGTCGAAGCTAATTATATACCATTACGCTTTACCGCGAACAACAGAAATGCCCATGTAAGCTATAATATTTTGAACAGATTTTGGTTGCTATGGTAACCACATTGTGGTAAATTTAAGTCATTTGAGATACTTTAACATTTGCAGAATATTTTGATACCTCTCATCATAATGTAAACCTCTTATCTATATGGCAAAGGTGCATCACATCCACAATGGTGTCACAGACTTAACGGCATTTTTCCTGCATAAATGAGCTAATACTGGAGCAACATCAATTTTCATGACAATCAAAAAAAATTTATTTTTGAATTAAACATGTCTATATTTGATTTTTAAGAAACAACAGAGTCAATGCCTTTTTATGATATAAATGGTAACCATAGCAACCAAATATGAAAATTTGAATTGAGGAGCATATGTGCGTATAAGGTTGCACTCCATAGTATTGGTCATTGAAAATTGAGCGTTTTGAATGAAAGGCATGCAATAGTTGACGTTATATTAATAATTTTATATTGCTCATACAATATTAAGCTACATATCAATAAAAAGTACTCTTATTACTGATTACTTCTATTATTCTTGATTTCATCTGAACAAATCCTGTAAGTCAGACATGCTGCTCAAAGTTTTAGCAGTACATTAGAAGATGACATGGAAATGGGGCATGACCCCTCAAAGTGATTCAAATTTGACATCCTTCTCAAATGATTTTCTGAATAAACTGTATGTCTATTTGTTGTGTATATCTTATTCTATAATATGTGCAATTTATTTGAATTTTCACCTGATGCAATTCGAGAAATATGACGTCAAAGTTTTCTTACCTAAATACAGCATTCATTTCTTTGCCCAAGGCTAGTCACATGACCTCTTACTTTCACATCCGGTCATACTATACATATGTGGTATACAATGGAAATAATGTGCTTTTCTCAAGACAACAAGCTAGTTCTTTCTTCCAAATATCAAAAATCATAGTTATTTCAATAATAAAGCTCACATAATGAAGCTGGACCCCATCTGTCCCCTATTTAAAAAATGTTCCCTAGCCAAATTCCAAATGCGACACTGCGGATACTATGTAGTGTAACCTATAGGAGTACATTTTTCTTTATGCGAGAAATTTTTTTTGTCGATATGTGTTTTTAAGGTCTTTCGCATCTTGCGATACCAGATATTTTGTGTTACGCACTATACTTTTGTCGCGACACACCGTCAAAGGTCCCATGATACCGTCAGGCCTTAACCCCAATGTTACATTACATGGCCATAATAAGAAATACATATATGATCAATAGGAGCTATTTATGATGCTTAAGTACTATAATGGTACATTAAAAGATAGAAAAAAGGCTAAATGACATTCTTAAAAGAATGTTGCAATGGAAACGACAAACTTTTTTGTCGTAACGACATATTTTTGTCGCGTCGAAGCTAATTATATACCATTACGCTTTACCGCGAACAACAGAAATGCCCATGTAAGCTATAATATTTTGAACAGAATTTGGTTGCTATGGTAACCACATTGTGGTAAATTTAAGTCATTTGAGATACTTTAACATTTTCAGAATATTTTGATACCTCTCATCATAATGTAAACCTCTTATCTATATGGCAAAGGTGCATCACATCCACAATGGTGTCACAGACTTAACGGCATTTTTCCTGCATAAATGAGCTAATACTGGAGCAACATCAATTTTCATGACAATCAAAAAAAATTTATTTTTGAATTAAACATGTCTATATTTGATTTTTAAGAAACAACAGAGTCAATGCCTTTTTATGATATAAATGGTAACCATAGCAACCAAATATGAAAATTTGAATTGAGGAGCATATGTGCGTATAAGGTTGCACTCCATAGTATTGGTCATTGAAAATTGAGCGTTTTGAATGAAAGGCATGCAATAGTTGACGTTATATTAATAATTTTATATTGCTCATACAATATTAAGCTACATATCAATAAAAAGTACTCTTATTACTGATTACTTCTATTATTCTTGATTTCATCTGAACAAATCCTGTCAGTCAGACATGCTGCTCAAAGTTTTAGCAGTACATTAGAAGATGACATGGAAATGGGGCATGACCCCTCAAAGTGATTCAAATTTGACATCCTTCTCAAATGATTTTCTGAATAAACTGTATGTCTATTTGTTGTGTATATCTTATTCTATAATATGTGCAATTTATTTGAATTTTCACCTGATGCAATTCGAGAAATATGACGTCAAAGTTTTCTTACCTAAATACAGCATTCATTTCTTTGCCCAAGGCTAGTCACATGACCTCTTACTTTCACATCCGGTCATACTATACATATGTGGTATACAATGGAAATAATGTGCTTTTCTCAAGACAACAAGCTAGTTCTTTCTTCCAAATATCAAAAATCATAGTTATTTCAATAATAAAGCTCACATAATGAAGCTGGACCCCATCTGTCCCCTATTTAAAAAATGTTCCCTAGCCAAATTCCAAATGCGACACTGCGGATACTATGTAGTGTAACCTATAGGAGTACATTTTTCTTTATGCGAGAAATTTTTTTTGTCGATATGTGTTTTTAAGGTCTTTCGCATCTTGCGATACCAGATATTTTGTGTTACGCACTATACTTTTGTCGCGACACACCGTCAAAGGTCCCATGATACCGTCAGGCCTTAACCCCAATGTTACATTACATGGCCATAATAAGAAATACATATTTGATCAATAGGAGCTATTTATGATGCTTAAGTACTATAATGGTACATTAAAAGATAGAAAAAAGGCTAAATGACATTCTTAAAAGAATGTTGCAATGGAAACGACAAACTTTTTTGTCGTAACGACATATTTTTGTCGCGTCGAAGCTAATTATATACCATTACGCTTTACCGCGAACAACAGAAATGCCCATGTAAGCTATAATATTTTGAACAGATTTTGGTTGCTATGGTAACCACATTGTGGTAAATTTAAGTCATTTGAGATACTTTAACATTTGCAGAATATTTTGATACCTCTCATCATAATGTAAACCTCTTATCTATATGGCAAAGGTGCATCACATCCACAATGGTGTCACAGACTTAACGGCATTTTTCCTGCATAAATGAGCTAATACTGGAGCAACATCAATTTTCATGACAATCAAAAAAAATTTATTTTTGAATTAAACATGTCTATATTTGATTTTTAAGAAACAACAGAGTCAATGCCTTTTTATGATATAAATGGTAACCATAGCAACCAAATATGAAAATTTGAATTGAGGAGCATATGTGCGTATAAGGTTGCACTCCATAGTATTGGTCATTGAAAATTGAGCGTTTTGAATGAAAGGCATGCAATAGTTGACGTTATATTAATAATTTTATATTGCTCATACAATATTAAGCTACATATCAATAAAAAGTACTCTTATTACTGATTACTTCTATTATTCTTGATTTCATCTGAACAAATCCTGTCAGTCAGACATGCTGCTCAAAGTTTTAGCAGTACATTAGAAGATGACATGGAAATGGGGCATGACCCCTCAAAGTGATTCAAATTTGACATCCTTCTCAAATGATTTTCTGAATAAACTGTATGTCTATTTGTTGTGTATATCTTATTCTATAATATGTGCAATTTATTTGAATTTTCACCTGATGCAATTCGAGAAATATGACGTCAAAGTTTTCTTACCTAAATACAGCATTCATTTCTTTGCCCAAGGCTAGTCACATGACCTCTTACTTTCACATCCGGTCATACTATACATATGTGGTATACAATGGAAATAATGTGCTTTTCTCAAGACAACAAGCTAGTTCTTTCTTCCAAATATCAAAAATCATAGTTATTTCAATAATAAAGCTCACATAATGAAGCTGGACCCAATCTGTCCCCTATTTAAAAAAATGTTCCCTAGCCAAATTCCAAATGCGACACTGCGGATACTATGTAGTGTAACCTATAGGAGTACATTTTTCTTTATGCGAGAAATTTTTTTTGTCGATATGTGTTTTTAAGGTCTTTCGCATCTTGCGATACCAGATATTTTGTGTTACGCACTATACTTTTGTCGCGACACACCGTCAAAGGTCCCATGATACCGTCAGGCCTTAACCCCAATGTTACATTACATGGCCATAATAAGAAATACATATATGATCAATAGGAGCTATTTATGATGCTTAAGTACTATAATGGTACATTAAAAGATAGAAAAAAGGCTAAATGACATTCTTAAAAGAATGTTGCAATGGAAACGACAAACTTTTTTGTCGTAACGACATAATTTTGTCGCGTCGAAGCTAATTATATACCATTACGCTTTACCGCGAACAACAGAAATGCCCATGTAAGCTATAATATTTTGAACAGATTTTGGTTGCTATGGTAACCACATTGTGGTAAATTTAAGTCATTTGAGATACTTTAACATTTTCAGAATATTTTGATACCTCTCATCATAATGTAAACCTCTTATCTATATGGCAAAGGTGCATCACATCCACAATGGTGTCACAGACTTAACGGCATTTTTCCTGCATAAATGAGCTAATACTGGAGCAACATCAATTTTCATGACAATCAAAAAAAATTTATTTTTGAATTAAACATGTCTATATTTGATTTTTAAGAAACAACAGAGTCAATGCCTTTTTATGATATAAATGGTAACCATAGCAACCAAATATGAAAATTTGAATTGAGGAGCATATGTGCGTATAAGGTTGCACTCCATAGTATTGGTCATTGAAAATTGAGCGTTTTGAATGAAAGGCATGCAATAGTTGACGTTATATTAATAATTTTATATTGCTCATACAATATTAAGCTACATATCAATAAAAAGTACTCTTATTACTGATTACTTCTATTATTCTTGATTTCATCTGAACAAATCCTGTCAGTCAGACATGCTGCTCAAAGTTTTAGCAGTACATTAGAAGATGACATGGAAATGGGGCATGACCCCTCAAAGTGATTCAAATTTGACATCCTTCTCAAATGATTTTCTGAATAAACTGTATGTCTATTTGTTGTGTATATCTTATTCTATAATATGTGCAATTTATTTGAATTTTCACCTGATGCAATTCGAGAAATATGACGTCAAAGTTTTCTTACCTAAATACAGCATTCATTTCTTTGCCCAAGGCTAGTCACATGACCTCTTACTTTCACATCCGGTCATACTATACATATGTGGTATACAATGGAAATAATGTGCTTTTCTCAAGACAACAAGCTAGTTCTTTCTTCCAAATATCAAAAATCATAGTTATTTCAATAATAAAGCTCACATAATGAAGCTGGACCCCATCTGTCCCCTATTTAAAAAATGTTCCCTAGCCAAATTCCAAATGCGACACTGCGGATACTATGTAGTGTAACCTATAGGAGTACATTTTTCTTTATGCGAGAAATTTTTTTTGTCGATATGTGTTTTTAAGGCAAACCTTTCAAATACAGAAACACCCTTTTTGGACCTAAATATCAAAATTGTAAACGGAAAGATTCATACAAGTGTATATGACAAAAGGGATGATTTTGGATTCAACATAGTAAATTTCCCTTGGCTTGACGGTGATGTTCCAAGATTACCGTCATACGGCATTTACATATCACAGCTCATCCGGTACGCTAGAGCATGTACTGATATTTTGGATTTTCACAGTAGAAATTTACAAATTACCAAAAAACTTTTAGGTCAAGGTTTCCGCTTTCATAAACTAGTTAAGACTTTCTGGAAATTTTACAAAAATTACAGTCAACTTCTTTTAAAATTCGGATCTATACATGCAACAGAGTACATTACTATGGGTATTACACAACCTGTCTTTTATGGTGATATGATAAACAAAATAAAGAGGATCAAAGGTAGGCAGCATAACCATCGAAAATGCGTCAGAATCATCAAACGCCTTTTATACCGTGGATATGATCCTAATGTCACCAGACGGACACTAGGCTTGGTACTTGACCAATCTACAGTCTTGTACAAGCGCATCCTTGAGACTTGCACTCTGACTGACTGTGACGACGGGACTCCATGACGGGCCCTGTCCAAACCTCTTTAGAGAAGACAGGGCCCCGACCACCTGTCCTCTCTGAATGTCAGTCGGACTCCTCGGGTGATTGCATACATGAGCTCGCTACAGCCGGCAGAGCACGGACTGTATAACGCATGCCCTCTTTTTATATCCATTTACATATTCATCTGTGTCTCTGGGGCCTCTGCGTTTTGCGGTCTTGTTTGTGTGATGTCATCTTACAGTGAGGAGGTTGTTTTACACCACAATTGTACGTTCTTCGAGACCTCTGGGTAATTGGAGAAGTGAGAGGGTTGTGCGCACGTAATCCAGGATAACCACACCATTTGCTACTTGCGTGACAGATGGCCGTCCAAAGTCGGCACCGGTTACCCATTGGTCTCGTCGGTTTATGTGTAGTCTTTTGTGTTTGATGTTTACATGTCGTGTGTCTCTTTTCCGTCTCGTGCTGTACTCGTCTTTTGTGTTTTTGCATCGGGTGTTTTGGTGTTTTACTGTTGATGCTGCAACGGGGTCTTGTTGGAGATCTCCTCCCTTCTTTTTAAGGTCTTTCGCATCTTGCGATACCAGATATTTTGTGTTACGCACTATACTTTTGTCGCGACACACCGTCAAAGGTCCCATGATACCGTCAGGCCTTAACCCCAATGTTACATTACATGGCCATAATAAGAAATACATATATGATCAATAGGAGCTATTTATGATGCTTAAGTACTATAATGGTACATTAAAAGATAGAAAAAAGGCTAAATGACATTCTTAAAAGAATGTTGCAATGGAAACGACAAACTTTTTTGTCGTAACGACATATTTTTGTCGCGTCGAAGCTAATTATATACCATTACGCTTTACCGCGAACAACAGAAATGCCCATGTAAGCTATAATATTTTGAACAGATTTTGGTTGCTATGGTAACCACATTGTGGTAAATTTAAGTCATTTGAGATACTTTAACATTTTCAGAATATTTTGATACCTCTCCTCATAATGTAAACCTCTTATCTATATGGCAAAGGTGCATCACATCCACAATGGTGTCACAGACTTAACGGCATTTTTCCTGCATAAATGAGCTAATACTGGAGCAACATCAATTTTCATGACAATAAAAAAAAAATTATTTTTGAATTAAACATGTCTATATTTGATTTTTAAGAAACAACAGAGTCAATGCCTTTTTATGATATAAATGGTAACCATAGCAACCAAATATGAAAATTTGAATTGAGGAGCATATGTGCGTATAAGGTTGCACTCCATAGTATTGGTCATTGAAAATTGAGCGTTTTGAATGAAAGGCATGCAATAGTTGACGTTATATTAATAATTTTATATTGCTCATACAATATAAAGCTACATATCAATAAAAAGTACTCTTATTACTGATTACTTCTATTATTCTTGATTTCATCTGAACAAATCCTGTCAGTCAGACATGCTGCTCAAAGTTATAGCAGTACATTAGAAGATGACATGGAAATGGGGCATGACCCCTCAAAGTGATTCAAATTTGACATCCTTCTCAAATGATTTTCTGAATAAACTGTATGTCTATTTGTTGTGTATTTCTTATTCTATAATATGTGCAATTTATTTGAATTTTCACCTGATGCAATTCGAGAAATATGACGTCAAAGTTTTCTTACCTAAATACAGCATTCATTTCTTTGCCCAAGGCTAGTCACATGACCTCTTACTTTCACATCCGGTCATACTATACATATGAGGTATACAATGGAAATAATGTGCTTTTGTCAAGACAACAAGCTAGTTCTTTCTTCCAAATATCAAAAATCATAGTTATTTCAATAATAAAGCTCACATAATGAAGCTGGACCCCATCTGTCCCCTATTTAAAAAATGTTCCCTAGCCAAATTCCAAATGCGACACTGCGGATACTATGTAGTGTAACCTATAGGAGTACATTTTTCTTTATGCGAGAAATTTTTTTTGTCGATATGTGTTTTTAAGGTCTTTCGCATCTTGCGATACCAGATATTTTGTGTTACGCACTATACTTTTGTCGCGACACACCGTCAAAGGTCCCATGATACCGTCAGGCCTTAACCCCAATGTTACATTACATGGCCATAATAAGAAATACATATATGATCAATAGGAGCTATTTATGATGCTTAAGTACTATAATGGTACATTAAAAGATAGAAAAAAGGCTAAATGACATTCTTAAAAGAATGTTGCAATGGAAACGACAAACTTTTTTGTCGTAACGACATATTTTTGTCGCGTCGAAGCTAATTATATACCATTACGCTTTACCGCGAACAACAGAAATGCCCATGTAAGCTATAATATTTTGAACAGATTTTGGTTGCTATGGTAACCACATTGTGGTAAATTTAAGTCATTTGAGATACTTTAACATTTTCAGAATATTTTGATACCTCTCATCATAATGTAAACCTCTTATCTATATGGCAAAGGTGCATCACATCCACAATGGTGTCACAGACTTAACGGCATTTTTCCTGCATAAATGAGCTAATACTGGAGCAACATCAATTTTCATGACAATCAAAAAAAATTTATTTTTGAATTAAACATGTCTATATTTGATTTTTAAGAAACAACAGAGTCAATGCCTTTTTATGATATAAATGGTAACCATAGCAACCAAATATGAAAATTTGAATTGAGGAGCATATGTGGGTATATAGGAGTACATTTTTCTTTATGCGAGAAATTTTTTTTGTCGATATGTGTTTTTAAGGTCTTTCGCATCTTGCGATACCAGATATTTTGTGTTACGCACTATACTTTTGTCGCGACACACCGTCAAAGGTCCCATGATACCGTCAGGCCTTAACCCCAATGTTACATTACATGGCCATAATAAGAAATACATATATGATCAATAGGAGCTATTTATGATGCTTAAGTACTATAATGGTACATTAAAAGATAGAAAAAAGGCTAAATGACATTCTTAAAAGAATGTTGCAATGGAAACGACAAACTTTTTTGTCGTAACGACATATTTTTGTCGCGTCGAAGCTAATTATATACCATTACGCTTTACCGCGAACAACAGAAATGCCCATGTAAGCTATAATATTTTGAACAGATTTTGGTTGCTATGGTAACCACATTGTGGTAAATTTAAGTCATTTGAGATACTTTAACATTTTCAGAATATTTTGATACCTCTCCTCATAATGTAAACCTCTTATCTATATGGCAAAGGTGCATCACATCCACAATGGTGTCACAGACTTAACGGCATTTTTCCTGCATAAATGAGCTAATACTGGAGCAACATCAATTTTCATGACAATAAAAAAAAAATTATTTTTGAATTAAACATGTCTATATTTGATTTTTAAGAAACAACAGAGTCAATGCCTTTTTATGATATAAATGGTAACCATAGCAACCAAATATGAAAATTTGAATTGAGGAGCATATGTGCGTATAAGGTTGCACTCCATAGTATTGGTCATTGAAAATTGAGCGTTTTGAATGAAAGGCATGCAATAGTTGACGTTATATTAATAATTTTATATTGCTCATACAATATAAAGCTACATATCAATAAAAAGTACTCTTATTACTGATTACTTCTATTATTCTTGATTTCATCTGAACAAATCCTGTCAGTCAGACATGCTGCTCAAAGTTATAGCAGTACATTAGAAGATGACATGGAAATGGGGCATGACCCCTCAAAGTGATTCAAATTTGACATCCTTCTCAAATGATTTTCTGAATAAACTGTATGTCTATTTGTTGTGTATTTCTTATTCTATAATATGTGCAATTTATTTGAATTTTCACCTGATGCAATTCGAGAAATATGACGTCAAAGTTTTCTTACCTAAATACAGCATTCATTTCTTTGCCCAAGGCTAGTCACATGACCTCTTACTTTCACATCCGGTCATACTATACATATGAGGTATACAATGGAAATAATGTGCTTTTCTCAAGACAACAAGCTAGTTCTTTCTTCCAAATATCAAAAATCATAGTTATTTCAATAATAAAGCTCACATAATGAAGCTGGACCCCATCTGTCCCCTATTTAAAAAATGTTCCCTAGCCAAATTCCAAATGCGACACTGCGGATACTATGTAGTGTAACCTATAGGAGTACATTTTTCTTTATGCGAGAAATTTTTTTTGTCGATATGTGTTTTTAAGGTCTTTCGCATCTTGCGATACCAGATATTTTGTGTTACGCACTATACTTTTGTCGCGACACACCGTCAAAGGTCCCATGATACCGTCAGGCCTTAACCCCAATGTTACATTACATGGCCATAATAAGAAATACATATATGATCAATAGGAGCTATTTATGATGCTTAAGTACTATAATGGTACATTAAAAGATAGAAAAAAGGCTAAATGACATTCTTAAAAGAATGTTGCAATGGAAACGACAAACTTTTTTGTCGTAACGACATATTTTTGTCGCGTCGAAGCTAATTATATACCATTACGCTTTACCGCGAACAACAGAAATGCCCATGTAAGCTATAATATTTTGAACAGATTTTGGTTGCTATGGTAACCACATTGTGGTAAATTTAAGTCATTTGAGATACTTTAACATTTTCAGAATATTTTGATACCTCTCATCATAATGTAAACCTCTTATCTATATGGCAAAGGTGCATCACATCCACAATGGTGTCACAGACTTAACGGCATTTTTCCTGCATAAATGAGCTAATACTGGAGCAACATCAATTTTCATGACAATCAAAAAAAATTTATTTTTGAATTAAACATGTCTATATTTGATTTTTAAGAAACAACAGAGTCAATGCCTTTTTATGATATAAATGGTAACCATAGCAACCAAATATGAAAATTTGAATTGAGGAGCATATGTGCGTATAGGAGTACATTTTTCTTTATGCGAGAAATTTTTTTTGTCGATATGTGTATTTAAGGTCTTTCGCATCTTGCGATACCAGATATTTTGTGTTACGCACTATACTTTTGTCGCGACACACCGTCAAAGGTCCCATGATACCGTCAGGCCTTAACCCCAATGTTACATTACATGGCCATAATAAGAAATACATATATGATCAATAGGAGCTATTTATGATGCTTAAGTACTATAATGGTACATTAAAAGATAGAAAAAAGGCTAAATGACATTCTTAAAAGAATGTTGCAATGGAAACGACAAACTTTTTTGTCGTAACGACATATTTTTGTCGC
Source organism: Pinctada fucata (assembly GCA_028142955.1). Taxonomy (NCBI): domain Eukaryota; kingdom Metazoa; phylum Mollusca; class Bivalvia; order Pterioida; family Pteriidae; genus Pinctada; species Pinctada fucata. The sequence continues at coordinate 34,383,783 of AP027115.1, forward strand.
GTCGAAGCTAATTATATACCATTACGCTTTACCGCGAACAACAGAAATGCCCATGTAAGCTATAATATTTTGAACAGATTTTGGTTGCTATGGTAACCACATTGTGGTAAATTTAAGTCATTTGAGATACTTTAACATTTTCAGAATATTTTGATACCTCTCATCATAATGTAAACCTCTTATCTATATGGCAAAGGTGCATCACATCCACAATGGTGTCACAGACTTAACGGCATTTTTCCTGCATAAATGAGCTAATACTGGAGCAACATCAATTTTCATGACAATAAAAAAAAAATTATTTTTGAATTAAACATGTCTATATTTGATTTTTAAGAAACAACAGAGTCAATGCCTTTTTATGATATAAATGGTAACCATAGCAACCAAATATGAAAATTTGAATTGAGGAGCATATGTGCGTATAAGGTTGCACTCCATAGTATTGGTCATTGAAAATTGAGCGTTTTGAATGAAAGGCATGCAATAGTTGACGTTATATTAATAATTTTATATTGCTCATACAATATAAAGCTACATATCAATAAAAAGTACTCTTATTACTGATTACTTCTATTATTCTTGATTTCATCTGAACAAATCCTGTCAGTCAGACATGCTGCTCAAAGTTATAGCAGTACATTAGAAGATGACATGGAAATGGGGCATGACCCCTCAAAGTGATTCAAATTTGACATCCTTCTCAAATGATTTTCTGAATAAACTGTATGTCTATTTGTTGTGTATATCTTATTCTATAATATGTGCAATTTATTTGAATTTTCACCTGATGCAATTCGAGAAATATGACGTCAAAGTTTTCTTACCTAAATACAGCATTCATTTCTTTGCCCAAGGCTAGTCACATGACCTCTTACTTTCACATCCGGTCATACTATACATATGTGGTATACAATGGAAATAATGTGCTTTTCTCAAGACAACAAGCTAGTTCTTTCTTCCAAATATCAAAAATCATAGTTATTTCAATAATAAAGCTCACATAATGAAGCTGGACCCCATCTGTCCCCTATTTAAAAAATGTTCCCTAGCCAAATTCCAAATGCGACACTGCGGATACTATGTAGTGTAACCTATAGGAGTACATTTTTCTTTATGCGAGAAATTTTTTTTGTCGATATGTGTTTTTAAGGTCTTTCGCATCTTGCGATACCAGATATTTTGTGTTACGCACTATACTTTTGTCGCGACACACCGTCAAAGGTCCCATGATACCGTCAGGCCTTAACCCCAATGTTACATTACATGGCCATAATAAGAAATACATATATGATCAATAGGAGCTATTTATGATGCTTAAGTACTATAATGGTACATTAAAAGATAGAAAAAAGGCTAAATGACATTCTTAAAAGAATGTTGCAATGGAAACGACAAACTTTTTTGTCGTAACGACATATTTTTGTCGCGTCGAAGCTAATTATATACCATTACGCTTTACCGCGAACAACAGAAATGCCCATGTAAGCTATAATATTTTGAACAGATTTTGGTTGCTATGGTAACCACATTGTGGTAAATTTAAGTCATTTGAGATACTTTAACATTTTCAGAATATTTTGATACCTCTCATCATAATGTAAACCTCTTATCTATATGGCAAAGGTGCATCACATCCACAATGGTGTCACAGACTTAACGGCATTTTTCCTGCATAAATGAGCTAATACTGGAGCAACATCAATTTTCATGACAATCAAAAAAAATTTATTTTTGAATTAAACATGTCTATATTTGATTTTTAAGAAACAACAGAGTCAATGCCTTTTTATGATATAAATGGTAACCATAGCAACCAAATATGAAAATTTAAATTGAGGAGCATATGTGCGTATAAGGTTGCACTCCATAGTATTGGTCATTGAAAATTGAGCGTTTTGAATGAAAGGCATGCAATAGTTGACGTTATATTAATAATTTTATATTGCTCATACAATATTAAGCTACATATCAATAAAAAGTACTCTTATTACTGATTACTTCTATTATTCTTGATTTCATCTGAACAAATCCTGTCAGTCAGACATGCTGCTCAAAGTTATAGCAGTACATTAGAAGATGACATGGAAATGGGGCATGACCCCTCAAAGTGATTCAAATTTGACATCCTTCTCAAATGATTTTCTGAATAAACTGTATGTCTATTTGTTGTGTATATCTTATTCTATAATATGTGCAATTTATTTGAATTTTCACCTGATGCAATTCGAGAAATATGACGTCAAAGTTTTCTTACCTAAATACAGCATTCATTTCTTTGCCCAAGGCTAGTCACATGACCTCTTACTTTCACATCCGGTCATACTATACATATGTGGTATACAATGGAAATAATGTGCTTTTCTCAAGACAACAAGCTAGTTCTCTCTTCCAAATATCAAAAATCATAGTTATTTCAATAATAAAGCTCACATAATGAAGCTGGACCCCATCTGTCCCCTATTTAAAAAATGTTCCCTAGCCAAATTCCAAATGCGACACTGCGGATACTATGTAGTGTAACCTATAGGAGTACATTTTTCTTTATGCGAGAAATTTTTTTTGTCGATATGTGTTTTTAAGGTCTTTCGCATCTTGCGATACCAGATATTTTGTGTTACGCACTATACTTTTGTCGCGACACACCGTCAAAGGTCCCATGATACCGTCAGGCCTTAACCCCAATGTTACATTACATGGCCATAATAAGAAATACATATATGATCAATAGGAGCTATTTATGATGCTTAAGTACTATAATGGTACATTAAAAGATAGAAAAAAGGCTAAATGACATTCTTAAAAGAATGTTGCAATGGAAACGACAAACTTTTTTGTCGTAACGACATATTTTTGTCGCCTCGAAGCTAATTATATACCATTACGCTTTACCGCGAACAACAGAAATGCCCATGTAAGCTATAATATTTTGAACAGATTTTGGTTGCTATGGTAACCACATTGTGGTAAATTTAAGTCATTTGAGATACTTTAACATTTTCAGAATATTTTGATACCTCTCATCATAATGTAAACCTCTTATCTATATGGCAAAGGTGCATCACATCCACAATGGTGTCACAGACTTAACGGCATTTTTCCTGCATAAATGAGCTAATACTGGAGCAACATCAATTTTCATGACAATAAAAAAAAAATTATTTTTGAATTAAACATGTCTATATTTGATTTTTAAGAAACAACAGAGTCAATGCCTTTTTATGATATAAATGGTAACCATAGCAACCAAATATGAAAATTTGAATTGAGGAGCATATGTGCGTATAAGGTTGCACTCCATAGTATTGGTCATTGAAAATTGAGCGTTTTGAATGAAAGGCATGCAATAGTTGACGTTATATTAATAATTTTATATTGCTCATACAATATAAAGCTACATATCAATAAAAAGTACTCTTATTACTGATTACTTCTATTATTCTTGATTTCATCTGAACAAATCCTGTCAGTCAGACATGCTGCTCAAAGTTATAGCAGTACATTAGAAGATGACATGGAAATGGGGCATGACCCCTCAAAGTGATTCAAATTTGACATCCTTCTCAAATGATTTTCTGAATAAACTGTATGTCTATTTGTTGTGTATTTCTTATTCTATAATATGTGCAATTTATTTGAATTTTCACCTGATGCAATTCGAGAAATATGACGTCAAAGTTTTCTTACCTAAATACAGCATTCATTTCTTTGCCCAAGGCTAGTCACATGACCTCTTACTTTCACATCCGGTCATACTATACATATGAGGTATACAATGGAAATAATGTGCTTTTCTCAAGACAACAAGCTAGTTCTTTCTTCCAAATATCAAAAATCATAGTTATTTCAATAATAAAGCTCACATAATGAAGCTGGACCCCATCTGTCCCCTATTTAAAAAATGTTCCCTAGCCAAATTCCAAATGCGACACTGCGGATACTATGTAGTGTAACCTATAGGAGTACATTTTTCTTTATGCGAGAAATTTTTTTTGTCGATATGTGTTTTTAAGGTCTTTCGCATCTTGCGATACCAGATATTTTGTGTTACGCACTATACTTTTGTCGCGACACACCGTCAAAGGTCCCATGATACCGTCAGGCCTTAACCCCAATGTTACATTACATGGCCATAATAAGAAATACATATATGATCAATAGGAGCTATTTATGATGCTTAAGTACTATAATGGTACATTAAAAGATAGAAAAAAGGCTAAATGACATTCTTAAAAGAATGTTGCAATGGAAACGACAAACTTTTTTGTCGTAACGACATATTTTTGTCGCGTCGAAGCTAATTATATACCATTACGCTTTACCGCGAACAACAGAAATGCCCATGTAAGCTATAATATTTTGAACAGATTTTGGTTGCTATGGTAACCACATTGTGGTAAATTTAAGTCATTTGAGATACTTTAACATTTTCAGAATATTTTGATACCTCTCATCATAATGTAAACCTCTTATCTATATGGCAAAGGTGCATCACATCCACAATGGTGTCACAGACTTAACGGCATTTTTCCTGCATAAATGAGCTAATACTGGAGCAACATCAATTTTCATGACAATAAAAAAAAAATTATTTTTGAATTAAACATGTCTATATTTGATTTTTAAGAAACAACAGAGTCAATGCCTTTTTATGATATAAATGGTAACCATAGCAACCAAATATGAAAATTTGAATTGAGGAGCATATGTGCGTATAAGGTTGCACTCCATAGTATTGGTCATTGAAAATTGAGCGTTTTGAATGAAAGGCATGCAATAGTTGACGTTATATTAATAATTTTATATTGCTCATACAATATAAAGCTACATATCAATAAAAAGTACTCTTATTACTGATTACTTCTATTATTCTTGATTTCATCTGAACAAATCCTGTCAGTCAGACATGCTGCTCAAAGTTATAGCAGTACATTAGAAGATGACATGGAAATGGGGCATGACCCCTCAAAGTGATTCAAATTTGACATCCTTCTCAAATGATTTTCTGAATAAACTGTATGTCTATTTGTTGTGTATTTCTTATTCTATAATATGTGCAATTTATTTGAATTTTCACCTGATGCAATTCGAGAAATATGACGTCAAAGTTTTCTTACCTAAATACAGCATTCATTTCTTTGCCCAAGGCTAGTCACATGACCTCTTACTTTCACATCCGGTCATACTATACATATGAGGTATACAATGGAAATAATGTGCTTTTCTCAAGACAACAAGCTAGTTCTTTCTTCCAAATATCAAAAATCATAGTTATTTCAATAATAAAGCTCACATAATGAAGCTGGACCCCATCTGTCCCCTATTTAAAAAATGTTCCCTAGCCAAATTCCAAATGCGACACTGCGGATACTATGTAGTGTAACCTATAGGAGTACATTTTTCTTTATGCGAGAATTTTTTTTTGTCGATATGTGTTTTTAAGGTCTTTCGCATCTTGCGATACCAGATATTTTGTGTTACGCACTATACTTTTGTCGCGACACACCGTCAAAGGTCCCATGATACCGTCAGGCCTTAACCCCAATGTTACATTACATGGCCATAATAAGAAATACATATATGATCAATAGGAGCTATTTATGATGCTTAAGTACTATAATGGTACATTAAAAGATAGAAAAAAGGCTAAATGACATTCTTAAAAGAATGTTGCAATGGAAACGACAAACTTTTTTGTCGTAACGACATATTTTTGTCGCGTCGAAGCTAATTATATACCATTACGCTTTACCGCGAACAACAGAAATGCCCATGTAAGCTATAATATTTTGAACAGATTTTGGTTGCTATGGTAACCACATTGTGGTAAATTTAAGTCATTTGAGATACTTTAACATTTTCAGAATATTTTGATACCTCTCATCATAATGTAAACCTCTTATCTATATGGCAAAGGTGCATCACATCCACAATGGTGTCACAGACTTAACGGCATTTTTCCTGCATAAATGAGCTAATACTGGAGCAACATCAATTTTCATGACAATAAAAAAAAAATTATTTTTGAATTAAACATGTCTATATTTGATTTTTAAGAAACAACAGAGTCAATGCCTTTTTATGATATAAATGGTAACCATAGCAACCAAATATGAAAATTTGAATTGAGGAGCATATGTGCGTATAAGGTTGCACTCCATAGTATTGGTCATTGAAAATTGAGCGTTTTGAATGAAAGGCATGCAATAGTTGACGTTATATTAATAATTTTATATTGCTCATACAATATAAAGCTACATATCAATAAAAAGTACTCTTATTACTGATTACTTCTATTATTCTTGATTTCATCTGAACAAATCCTGTCAGTCAGACATGCTGCTCAAAGTTATAGCAGTACATTAGAAGATGACATGGAAATGGGGCATGACCCCTCAAAGTGATTCAAATTTGACATCCTTCTCAAATGATTTTCTGAATAAACTGTATGTCTATTTGTTGTGTATTTCTTATTCTATAATATGTGCAATTTATTTGAATTTTCACCTGATGCAATTCGAGAAATATGACGTCAAAGTTTTCTTACCTAAATACAGCATTCATTTCTTTGCCCAAGGCTAGTCACATGACCTCTTACTTTCACATCCGGTCATACTATACATATGAGGTATACAATGGAAATAATGTCCTTTTCTCAAGACAACAAGCTAGTTCTTTCTTCCAAATATCAAAAATCATAGTTATTTCAATAATAAAGCTCACATAATGAAGCTGGACCCCATCTGTCCCCTATTTAAAAAATGTTCCCTAGCCAAATTCCAAATGCGACACTGCGGATACTATGTAGTGTAACCTATAGGAGTACATTTTTCTTTATGCGAGAAATTTTTTTTGTCGATATGTGTTTTTAAGGTCTTTCGCATCTTGCGATACCAGATATTTTGTGTTACGCACTATACTTTTGTCGCGACACACCGTCAAAGGTCCCATGATACCGTCAGGCCTTAACCCCAATGTTACATTACATGGCCATAATAAGAAATACATATATGATCAATAGGAGCTATTTATGATGCTTAAGTACTATAATGGTACATTAAAAGATAGAAAAAAGGCTAAATGACATTCTTAAAAGAATGTTGCAATGGAAACGACAAACTTTTTTGTCGTAACGACATATTTTTGTCGCGTCGAAGCTAATTATATACCATTACGCTTTACCGCGAACAACAGAAATGCCCATGTAAGCTATAATATTTTGAACAGATTTTGGTTGCTATGGTAACCACATTGTGGTAAATTTAAGTCATTTGAGATACTTTAACATTTTCAGAATATTTTGATACCTCTCATCATAATGTAAACCTCTTATCTATATGGCAAAGGTGCATCACATCCACAATGGTGTCACAGACTTAACGGCATTTTTCCTGCATAAATGAGCTAATACTGGAGCAACATCAATTTTCATGACAATCAAAAAAAATTTATTTTTGAATTAAACATGTCTATATTTGATTTTTAAGAAACAACAGAGTCAATGCCTTTTTATGATATAAATGGTAACCATAGCAACCAAATATGAAAATTTGAATTGAGGAGCATATGTGCGTATATAGGAGTACATTTTTCTTTATGCGAGAAATTTTTTTTGTCGATATGTGTTTTTAAGGTCTTTCGCATCTTGCGATACCAGATATTTTGTGTTACGCACTATACTTTTGTCGCGACACACCGTCAAAGGTCCCATGATACCGTCAGGCCTTAACCCCAATGTTACATTACATGGCCATAATAAGAAATACATATATGATCAATAGGAGCTATTTATGATGCTTAAGTACTATAATGGTACATTAAAAGATAGAAAAAAGGCTAAATGACATTCTTAAAAGAATGTTGCAATGGAAACGACAAACTTTTTTGTCGTAACGACATATTTTTGTCGCGTCGAAGCTAATTATATACCATTACGCTTTACCGCGAACAACAGAAATGCCCATGTAAGCTATAATATTTTGAACAGATTTTGGTTGCTATGGTAACCACATTGTGGTAAATTTAAGTCATTTGAGATACTTTAACATTTTCAGAATATTTTGATACCTCTCATCATAATGTAAACCTCTTATCTATATGGCAAAGGTGCATCACATCCACAATGGTGTCACAGACTTAACGGCATTTTTCCTGCATAAATGAGCTAATACTGGAGCAACATCAATTTTCATGACAATAAAAAAAAAATTATTTTTGAATTAAACATGTCTATATTTGATTTTTAAGAAACAACAGAGTCAATGCCTTTTTATGATATAAATGGTAACCATAGCAACCAAATATGAAAATTTGAATTGAGGAGCATATGTGCGTATAAGGTTGCACTCCATAGTATTGGTCATTGAAAATTGAGCGTTTTGAATGAAAGGCATGCAATAGTTGACGTTATATTAATAATTTTATATTGCTCATACAATATAAAGCTACATATCAATAAAAAGTACTCTTATTACTGATTACTTCTATTATTCTTGATTTCATCTGAACAAATCCTGTCAGTCAGACATGCTGCTCAAAGTTATAGCAGTACATTAGAAGATGACATGGAAATGGGGCATGACCCCTCAAAGTGATTCAAATTTGACATCCTTCTCAAATGATTTTCTGAATAAACTGTATGTCTATTTGTTGTGTATTTCTTATTCTATAATATGTGCAATTTATTTGAATTTTCACCTGATGCAATTCGAGAAATATGACGTCAAAGTTTTCTTACCTAAATACAGCATTCATTTCTTTGCCCAAGGCTAGTCACATGACCTCTTACTTTCACATCCGGTCATACTATACATATGAGGTATACAATGGAAATAATGTGCTTTTCTCAAGACAACAAGCTAGTTCTTTCTTCCAAATATCAAAAATCATAGTTATTTCAATAATAAAGCTCACATAATGAAGCTGGACCCCATCTGTCCCCTATTTAAAAAATGTTCCCTAGCCAAATTCCAAATGCGATACTGCGGATACTATGTAGTGTAACCTATAGGAGTACATTTTTCTTTATGCGAGAAATTTTTTTTGTCGATATGTGTTTTTAAGGTCTTTCGCATCTTGCGATACCAGATATTTTGTGTTACGCACTATACTTTTGTCGCGACACACCGTCAAAGGTCCCATGATACCGTCAGGCCTTAACCCCAATGTTACATTACATGGCCATAATAAGATATACATATATGATCAATAGGAGCTATTTATGATGCTTAAGTACTATAATGGTACATTAAAAGATAGAAAAAGGCTAAATGACATTCTTAAAAGAATGTTGCAATGGAAACGACAAACTTTTTTGTCGTAACGACATATTTTTGTCGCGTCGAAGCTAATTTTATACCATTACGCTTTACCGCGAACAACAGAAATGCCCATGTAAGCTATAATATTTTGAACAGATTTTGGTTGCTATGGTAACCACATTGTGGTAAATTTAAGTCATTTGAGATACTTTAACATTTTCAGAATATTTTGATACCTCTCATCATAATGTAAACCTCTTATCTATATGGCAAAGGTGCATCACATCCACAATGGTGTCACAGACTTAACGGCATTTTTCCTGCCTAAATGAGCTAATACTGGAGCAACATCAATTTTCATGACAATCAAAAAAAATTTATTTTTGAATTAAACATGTCTATATTTGATTTTTAAGAAACAACAGAGTCAATGCCTTTTTATGATATAAATGGTAACCATAGCAACCAAATATGAAAATTTGAATTGAGGAGCATATGTGCGTATAAGGTTGCACTCCATAGTATTGGTCATTGAAAATTGAGCGTTTTGAATGAAAGGCATGCAATAGTTGACGTTATATTAATAATTTTATATTGCTCATACAATATAAAGCTACATATCAATAAAAAGTACTCTTATTACTGATTACTTCTATTATTCTTGATTTCATCTGAACAAATCCTGTCAGTCAGACATGCTGCTCAAAGTTATAGCAGTACATTAGAAGATGACATGGAAATGGGGCATGACCCCTCAAAGTGATTCAAATTTGACATCCTTCTCAAATGATTTTCTGAATAAACTGTATGTCTATTTGTTGTGTATTTCTTATTCTATAATATGTGCAATTTATTTGAATTTTCACCTGATGCAATTCGAGAAATATGACGTCAAAGTTTTCTTACCTAAATACAGCATTCATTTCTTTGCCCAAGGCTAGTCACATGACCTCTTACTTTCACATCCGGTCATACTATACATATGAGGTATACAATGGAAATAATGTGCTTTTCTCAAGACAACAAGCTAGTTCTTTCTTCCAAATATCAAAAATCATAGTTATTTCAATAATAAAGCTCACATAATGAAGCTGGACCCCATCTGTCCCCTATTTAAAAAATGTTCCCTAGCCAAATTCCAAATGCGACACTGCGGATACTATGTAGTGTAACCTATAGGAGTACATTTTTCTTTATGCGAGAAATTTTTTTTGTCGATATGTGTTTTTAAGGTCTTTCGCATCTTGCGATACCAGATATTTTGTGTTACGCACTATACTTTTGTCGCGACACACCGTCAAAGGTCCCATGATACCGTCAGGCCTTAACCCCAATGTTACATTACATGGCCATAATAAGAAATACATATATGATCAATAGGAGCTATTTATGATGCTTAAGTACTATAATGGTACATTAAAAGATAGAAAAAAGGCTAAATGACATTCTTAAAAGAATGTTGCAATGGAAACGACAAACTTTTTTGTCGTAACGACATATTTTTGTCGCGTCGAAGCTAATTATATACCATTACGCTTTACCGCGAACAACAGAAATGCCCATGTAAGCTATAATATTTTGAACAGATTTTGGTTGCTATGGTAACCACATTGTGGTAAATTTAAGTCATTTGAGATACTTTAACATTTTCAGAATATTTTGATACCTCTCATCATAATGTAAACCTCTTATCTATATGGCAAAGGTGCATCACATCCACAATGGTGTCACAGACTTAACGGCATTTTTCCTGCATAAATGAGCTAATACTGGAGCAACATCAATTTTCATGACAATCAAAAAAAATTTATTTTTGAATTAAACATGTCTATATTTGATTTTTAAGAAACAACAGAGTCAATGCCTTTTTATGATATAAATGGTAACCATAGCAACCAAATATGAAAATTTGAATTGAGGAGCATATGTGGGTATATAGGAGTACATTTTTCTTTATGCGAGAAATTTTTTTTGTCGATATGTGTTTTTAAGGTCGTTCGCATCTTGCGATACCAGATATTTTGTGTTACGCACTATACTTTTGTCGCGACACACCGTCAAAGGTCCCATGATACCGTCAGGCCTTAACCCCAATGTTACATTACATGGCCATAATAAGATATACATATATGATCAATAGGAGCTATTTATGATGCTTAAGTACTATAATGGTACATTAAAAGATAGAAAAAGGCTAAATGACATTCTTAAAAGAATGTTGCAATGGAAACGACAAACTTTTTTGTCGTAACGACATATTTTTGTCGCGTCGAAGCTAATTTTATACCATTACGCTTTACCGCGAACAACAGAAATGCCCATGTAAGCTATAATATTTTGAACAGATTTTGGTTGCTATGGTAACCACATTGTGGTAAATTTAAGTCATTTGAGATACTTTAACATTTTCAGAATATTTTGATACCTCTCATCATAATGTAAACCTCTTATCTATATGGCAAAGGTGCATCACATCCACAATGGTGTCACAGACTTAACGGCATTTTTCCTGCATAAATGAGCTAATACTGGAGCAACATCAATTTTCATGACAATCAAAAAAAAATTATTTTTGAATTAAACATGTCTATATTTGATTTTTAAGAAACAACAGAGTCAATGCCTTTTTATGATATAAATGGTAACCATAGCAACCAAATATGAAAATTTGAATTGAGGAGCATATGTGCGTATAAGGTTGCACTCCATAGTATTGGTCATTGAAAATTGAGCGTTTTGAATGAAAGGCATGCAATAGTTGACGTTATATTAATAATTTTATATTGCTCATACAATATAAAGCTACATATCAATAAAAAGTACTCTTATTACTGATTACTTCTATTATTCTTGATTTCATCTGAACAAATCCTGTCAGTCAGACATGCTGCTCAAAGTTATAGCAGTACATTAGAAGATGACATGGAAATGGGGCATGACCCCTCAAAGTGATTCAAATTTGACATCCTTCTCAAATGATTTTCTGAATAAACTGTATGTCTATTTGTTGTGTATTTCTTATTCTATAATATGTGCAATTTATTTGAATTTTCACCTGATGCAATTCGAGAAATATGACGTCAAAGTTTTCTTACCTAAATACAGCATTCATTTCTTTGCCCAAGGCTAGTCACATGACCTCTTACTTTCACATCCGGTCATACTATACATATGAGGTATACAATGGAAATAATGTGCTTTTCTCAAGACAACAAGCTAGTTCTTTCTTCCAAATATCAAAAATCATAGTTATTTCAATAATAAAGCTCACATAATGAAGCTGGACCCCATCTGTCCCCTATTTAAAAAATGTTCCCTAGCCAAATTCCAAATGCGACACTGCGGATACTATGTAGTGTAACCTATAGGAGTACATTTTTCTTTATGCGAGAAATTTTTTTTGTCGATATGTGTTTTTAAGGTCTTTCGCATCTTGCGATACCAGATATTTTGTGTTACGCACTATACTTTTGTCGCAACACACCGTCAAAGGTCCCATGATACCGTCAGGCCTTAACCCCAATGTTACATTACATGGCCATAATAAGAAATACATATATGATCAATAGGAGCTATTTATGATGCTTAAGTACTATAATGGTACATTAAAAGATAGAAAAAAGGCTAAATGACATTCTTAAAAGAATGTTGCAATGGAAACGACAAACTTTTTTGTCGTAACGACATATTTTTGTCGCGTCGAAGCTAATTATATACCATTACGCTTTACCGCGAACAACAGAAATGCCCATGTAAGCTATAATATTTTGAACAGATTTTGGTTGCTATGGTAACCACATTGTGGTAAATTTAAGTCATTTGAGATACTTTAACATTTTCAGAATATTTTGATACCTCTCATCATAATGTAAACCTCTTATCTATATGGCAAAGGTGCATCACATCCACAATGGTGTCACAGACTTAACGGCATTTTTCCTGCATAAATGAGCTAATACTGGAGCAACATCAATTTTCATGACAATCAAAAAAAAAATTATTTTTGAATTAAACATGTCTATATTTGATTTTTAAGAAACAACAGAGTCAATGCCTTTTTATGATATAAATGGTAACCATAGCAACCAAATATGAAAATTTGAATTGAGGAGCATATGTGGGTATATAGGAGTACATTTTTCTTTATGCGAGAAATTTTTTTTGTCGATATGTGTTTTTAAGGTCTTTCGCATCTTGCGATACCAGATATTTTGTGTTACGCACTATACTTTTGTCGCGACACACCGTCAAAGGTCCCATGATACCGTCAGGCCTTAACCCCAATGTTACATTACATGGCCATAATAAGATATACATATATGATCAATAGGAGCTATTTATGATGCTTAAGTACTATAATGGTACATTAAAAGATAGAAAAAGGCTAAATGACATTCTTAAAAGAATGTTGCAATGGAAACGACAAACTTTTTTGTCGTAACGACATATTTTTGTCGCGTCGAAGCTAATTATATACCATTACGCTTTACCGCGAACAACAGAAATGCCCATGTAAGCTATAATATTTTGAACAGATTTTGGTTGCTATGGTAACCACATTGTGGTAAATTTAAGTCATTTGAGATACTTTAACATTTTCAGAATATTTTGATACCTCTCATCATAATGTAAACCTCTTATCTATATGGCAAAGGTGCATCACATCCACAATGGTGTCACAGACTTAACGGCATTTTTCCTGCATAAATGAGCTAATACTGGAGCAACATCAATTTTCATGACAATAAAAAAAAATTTATTTTTGAATTAAACATGTCTATATTTGATTTTTAAGAAACAACAGAGTCAATGCCTTTTTATGATATAAATGGTAACCATAGCAACCAAATATGAAAATTTGAATTGAGGAGCATATGTGCGTATAAGGTTGCACTCCATAGTATTGGTCATTGAAAATTGAGCGTTTTGAATGAAAGGCATGCAATAGTTGACGTTATATTAATAATTTTATATTGCTCATACAATATAAAGCTACATATCAATAAAAAGTACTCTTATTACTGATTACTTCTATTATTCTTGATTTCATCTGAACAAATCCTGTCAGTCAGACATGCTGCTCAAAGTTATAGCAGTACATTAGAAGATGACATGGAAATGGGGCATGACCCCTCAAAGTGATTCAAATTTGACATCCTTCTCAAATGATTTTCTGAATAAACTGTATGTCTATTTGTTGTGTATTTCTTATTCTATAATATGTGCAATTTATTTGAATTTTCACCTGATGCAATTCGAGAAATATGACGTCAAAGTTTTCTTACCTAAATACAGCATTCATTTCTTTGCCCAAGGCTAGTCACATGACCTCTTACTTTCACATCCGGTCATACTATACATATGAGGTATACAATGGAAATAATGTGCTTTTCTCAAGACAACAAGCTAGTTCTTTCTTCCAAATATCAAAAATCATAGTTATTTCAATAATAAAGCTCACATAATGAAGCTGGACCCCATCTGTCCCCTATTTAAAAAATGTTCCCTAGCCAAATTCCAAATGCGACACTGCGGATACTATGTAGTGTAACCTATAGGAGTACATTTTTCTTTATGCGAGAAATTTTTTTTGTCGATATGTGTTTTTAAGGTCTTTCGCATCTTGCGATACCAGATATTTTGTGTTACGCACTATACTTTTGTCGCGACACACCGTCAAAGGTCCCATGATACCGTCAGGCCTTAACCCCAATGTTACATTACATGGCCATAATAAGAAATACATATATGATCAATAGGAGCTATTTATGATGCTTAAGTACTATAATGGTACATTAAAAGATAGAAAAAAGGCTAAATGACATTCTTAAAAGAATGTTGCAATGGAAACGACAAACTTTTTTGTCGTAACGACATATTTTTGTCGCGTCGAAGCTAATTATATACCATTACGCTTTACCGCGAACAACAGAAATGCCCATGTAAGCTATAATATTTTGAACAGATTTTGGTTGCTATGGTAACCACATTGTGGTAAATTTAAGTCATTTGAGATACTTTAACATTTTCAGAATATTTTGATACCTCTCATCATAATGTAAACCTCTTATCTATATGGCAAAGGTGCATCACATCCACAATGGTGTCACAGACTTAACGGCATTTTTCCTGCATAAATGAGCTAATACTGGAGCAACATCAATTTTCATGACAATAAAAAAAAAAATTATTTTTGAATTAAACATGTCTATATTTGATTTTTAAGAAACAACAGAGTCAATGCCTTTTTATGATATAAATGGTAACCATAGCAACCAAATATGAAAATTTGAATTGAAGAGCATATGTGCGTATAAGGTTGCACTCCATAGTATTGGTCATTGAAAATTGAGCGTTTTGAATGAAAGGCATGCAATAGTTGACGTTATATTAATAATTTTATATTGCTCATACAATATAAAGCTACATATCAATAAAAAGTACTCTTATTACTGATTACTTCTATTATTCTTGATTTCATCTGAACAAATCCTGTCAGTCAGACATGCTGCTCAAAGTTATAGCAGTACATTAGAAGATGACATGGAAATGGGGCATGACCCCTCAAAGTGATTCAAATTTGACATCCTTCTCAAATGATTTTCTGAATAAACTGTATGTCTATTTGTTGTGTATTTCTTATTCTATAATATGTGCAATTTATTTGAATTTTCACCTGATGCAATTCGAGAAATATGACGTCAAAGTTTTCTTACCTAAATACAGCATTCATTTCTTTGCCCAAGGCTAGTCACATGACCTCTTACTTTCACATCCGGTCATACTATACATATGAGGTATACAATGGAAATAATGTGCTTTTCTCAAGACAACAAGCTAGTTCTTTCTTCCAAATATCAAAAATCATAGTTATTTCAATAATAAAGCTCACATAATGAAGCTGGACCCCATCTGTCCCCTATTTAAAAAATGTTCCCTAGCCAAATTCCAAATGCGACACTGCGGATACTATGTAGTGTAACCTATAGGAGTACATTTTTCTTTATGCGAGAAATTTTTTTTGTCGATATGTGTTTTTAAGGTCTTTCGCATCTTGCGATACCAGATATTTTGTGTTACGCACTATACTTTTGTCGCGACACACCGTCAAAGGTCCCATGATACCGTCAGGCCTTAACCCCAATGTTACATTACATGGCCATAATAAGAAATACATATATGATCAATAGGAGCTATTTATGATGCTTAAGTACTATAATGGTACATTAAAAGATAGAAAAAAGGCTAAATGACATTCTTAAAAGAATGTTGCAATGGAAACGACAAACTTTTTTGTCGTAACGACATATTTTTGTCGCGTCGAAGCTAATTATATACCATTACGCTTTACCGCGAACAACAGAAATGCCCATGTAAGCTATAATATTTTGAACAGATTTTGGTTGCTATGGTAACCACATTGTGGTAAATTTAAGTCATTTGAGATACTTTAACATTTTCAGAATATTTTGATACCTCTCATCATAATGTAAACCTCTTATCTATATGGCAAAGGTGCATCACATCCACAATGGTGTCACAGACTTAACGGCATTTTTCCTGCATAAATGAGCTAATACTGGAGCAACATCAATTTTCATGACAATAAAAAAAAAAATTATTTTTGAATTAAACATGTCTATATTTGATTTTTAAGAAACAACAGAGTCAATGCCTTTTTATGATATAAATGGTAACCATAGCAACCAAATATGAAAATTTGAATTGAAGAGCATATGTGCGTATAAGGTTGCACTCCATAGTATTGGTCATTGAAAATTGAGCGTTTTGAATGAAAGGCATGCAATAGTTGACGTTATATTAATAATTTTATATTGCTCATACAATATAAAGCTACATATCAATAAAAAGTACTCTTATTACTGATTACTTCTATTATTCTTGATTTCATCTGAACAAATCCTGTCAGTCAGACATGCTGCTCAAAGTTATAGCAGTACATTAGAAGATGACATGGAAATGGGGCATGACCCCTCAAAGTGATTCAAATTTGACATCCTTCTCAAATGATTTTCTGAATAAACTGTATGTCTATTTGTTGTGTATTTCTTATTCTATAATATGTGCAATTTATTTGAATTTTCACCTGATGCAATTCGAGAAATATGACGTCAAAGTTTTCTTACCTAAATACAGCATTCATTTCTTTGCCCAAGGCTAGTCACATGACCTCTTACTTTCACATCCGGTCATACTATACATATGAGGTATACAATGGAAATAATGTGCTTTTCTCAAGACAACAAGCTAGTTCTTTCTTCCAAATATCAAAAATCATAGTTATTTCAATAATAAAGCTCACATAATGAAGCTGGACCCCATCTGTCCCCTATTTAAAAAATGTTCCCTAGCCAAATTCCAAATGCGACACTGCGGATACTATGTAGTGTAACCTATAGGAGTACATTTTTCTTTATGCGAGAAATTTTTTTTGTCGATATGTGTTTTTAAGGTCTTTCGCATCTTGCGATACCAGATATTTTGTGTTACGCACTATACTTTTGTCGCGACACACCGTCAAAGGTCCCATGATACCGTCAGGCCTTAACCCCAATGTTACATTACATGGCCATAATAAGAAATACATATATGATCAATAGGAGCTATTTATGATGCTTAAGTACTATAATGGTACATTAAAAGATAGAAAAAAGGCTAAATGACATTCTTAAAAGAATGTTGCAATGGAAACGACAAACTTTTTTGTCGTAACGACATATTTTTGTCGCGTCGAAGCTAATTATATACCATTACGCTTTACCGCGAACAACAGAAATGCCCATGTAAGCTATAATATTTTGAACAGATTTTGGTTGCTATGGTAACCACATTGTGGTAAATTTAAGTCATTTGAGATACTTTAACATTTTCAGAATATTTTGATACCTCTCATCATAATGTAAACCTCTTATCTATATGGCAAAGGTGCATCACATCCACAATGGTGTCACAGACTTAACGGCATTTTTCCTGCATAAATGAGCTAATACTGGAGCAACATCAATTTTCATGACAATAAAAAAAAAATTATTTTTGAATTAAACATGTCTATATTTGATTTTTAAGAAACAACAGAGTCAATGCCTTTTTATGATATAAATGGTAACCATAGCAACCAAATATGAAAATTTGAATTGAAGAGCATATGTGCGTATAAGGTTGCACTCCATAGTATTGGTCATTGAAAATTGAGCGTTTTGAATGAAAGGCATGCAATAGTTGACGTTATATTAATAATTTTATATTGCTCATACAATATAAAGCTACATATCAATAAAAAGTACTCTTATTACTGATTACTTCTATTATTCTTGATTTCATCTGAACAAATCCTGTCAGTCAGACATGCTGCTCAAAGTTATAGCAGTACATTAGAAGATGACATGGAAATGGGGCATGACCCCTCAAAGTGATTCAAATTTGACATCCTTCTCAAATGATTTTCTGAATAAACTGTATGTCTATTTGTTGTGTATTTCTTATTCTATAATATGTGCAATTTATTTGAATTTTCACCTGATGCAATTCGAGAAATATGACGTCAAAGTTTTCTTACCTAAATACAGTATTCATTTCTTTGCCCAAGGCTAGTCACATGACCTCTTACTTTCACATCCGGTCATACTATACATATGAGGTATACAATGGAAATAATGTGCTTTTCTCAAGACAACAAGCTAGTTCTTTCTTCCAAATATCAAAAATCATAGTTATTTCAATAATAAAGCTCACATAATGAAGCTGGACCCCATCTGTCCCCTATTTAAAAAATGTTCCCTAGCCAAATTCCAAATGCGACACTGCGGATACTATGTAGTGTAACCTATAGGAGTACATTTTTCTTTATGCGAGAAATTTTTTTTGTCGATATGTGTTTTTAAGGTCTTTCGCATCTTGCGATACCAGATATTTTGTGTTACGCACTATACTTTTGTCGCGACACACCGTCAAAGGTCCCATGATACCGTCAGGCCTTAACCCCAATGTTACATTACATGGCCATAATAAGAAATACATATATGATCAATAGGAGCTATTTATGATGCTTAAGTACTATAATGGTACATTAAAAGATAGAAAAAAGGCTAAATGACATTCTTAAAAGAATGTTGCAATGGAAACGACAAACTTTTTTGTCGTAACGACATATTTTTGTCGCGTCGAAGCTAATTATATACCATTACGCTTTACCGCGAACAACAGAAATGCCCATGTAAGCTATAATATTTTGAACAGATTTTGGTTGCTATGGTAACCACATTGTGGTAAATTTAAGTCATTTGAGATACTTTAACATTTTCAGAATATTTTGATACCTCTCATCATAATGTAAACCTCTTATCTATATGGCAAAGGTGCATCACATCCACAATGGTGTCACAGACTTAACGGCATTTTTCCTGCATAAATGAGCTAATACTGGAGCAACATCAATTTTCATGACAATAAAAAAAAAAATTATTTTTGAATTAAACATGTCTATATTTGATTTTTAAGAAACAACAGAGTCAATGCCTTTTTATGATATAAATGGTAACCATAGCAACCAAATATGAAAATTTGAATTGAAGAGCATATGTGCGTATAAGGTTGCACTCCATAGTATTGGTCATTGAAAATTGAGCGTTTTGAATGAAAGGCATGCAATAGTTGACGTTATATTAATAATTTTATATTGCTCATACAATATAAAGCTACATATCAATAAAAAGTACTCTTATTACTGATTACTTCTATTATTCTTGATTTCATCTGAACAAATCCTGTCAGTCAGACATGCTGCTCAAAGTTATAGCAGTACATTAGAAGATGACATGGAAATGGGGCATGACCCCTCAAAGTGATTCAAATTTGACATCCTTCTCAAATGATTTTCTGAATAAACTGTATGTCTATTTGTTGTGTATTTCTTATTCTATAATATGTGCAATTTATTTGAATTTTCACCTGATGCAATTCGAGAAATATGACGTCAAAGTTTTCTTACCTAAATACAGCATTCATTTCTTTGCCCAAGGCTAGTCACATGACCTCTTACTTTCACATCCGGTCATACTATACATATGAGGTATACAATGGA
Source organism: Pinctada fucata (assembly GCA_028142955.1). Lineage (NCBI taxonomy): Eukaryota > Metazoa > Mollusca > Bivalvia > Pterioida > Pteriidae > Pinctada > Pinctada fucata. Next base: position 34,404,144 of record AP027115.1, read on the forward strand.
AATAATGTGCTTTTCTCAAGACAACAAGCTAGTTCTTTCTTCCAAATATCAAAAATCATAGTTATTTCAATAATAAAGCTCACATAATGAAGCTGGACCCCATCTGTCCCCTATTTAAAAAATGTTCCCTAGCCAAATTCCAAATGCGACACTGCGGATACTATGTAGTGTAACCTATAGGAGTACATTTTTCTTTATGCGAGAAATTTTTTTTGTCGATATGTGTTTTTAAGGTCTTTCGCATCTTGCGATACCAGATATTTTGTGTTACGCACTATACTTTTGTCGCGACACACCGTCAAAGGTCCCATGATACCGTCAGGCCTTAACCCCAATGTTACATTACATGGCCATAATAAGAAATACATATATGATCAATAGGAGCTATTTATGATGCTTAAGTACTATAATGGTACATTAAAAGATAGAAAAAAGGCTAAATGACATTCTTAAAAGAATGTTGCAATGGAAACGACAAACTTTTTTGTCGTAACGACATATTTTTGTCGCGTCGAAGCTAATTATATACCATTACGCTTTACCGCGAACAACAGAAATGCCCATGTAAGCTATAATATTTTGAACAGATTTTGGTTGCTATGGTAACCACATTGTGGTAAATTTAAGTCATTTGAGATACTTTAACATTTTCAGAATATTTTGATACCTCTCATCATAATGTAAACCTCTTATCTATATGGCAAAGGTGCATCACATCCACAATGGTGTCACAGACTTAACGGCATTTTTCCTGCATAAATGAGCTAATACTGGAGCAACATCAATTTTCATGACAATCAAAAAAAATTTATTTTTGAATTAAACATGTCTATATTTGATTTTTAAGAAACAACAGAGTCAATGCCTTTTTATGATATAAATGGTAACCATAGCAACCAAATATGAAAATTTGAATTGAGGAGCATATGTGCGTATAAGGTTGCACTCCATAGTATTGGTCATTGAAAATTGAGCGTTTTGAATGAAAGGCATGCAATAGTTGACGTTATATTAATAATTTTATATTGCTCATACAATATAAAGCTACATATCAATAAAAAGTACTCTTATTACTGATTACTTCTATTATTCTTGATTTCATCTGAACAAATCCTGTCAGTCAGACATGCTGCTCAAAGTTATAGCAGTACATTAGAAGATGACATGGAAATGGGGCATGACCCCTCAAAGTGATTCAAATTTGACATCCTTCTCAAATGATTTTCTGAATAAACTGTATGTCTATTTGTTGTGTATTTCTTATTCTATAATATGTGCAATTTATTTGAATTTTCACCTGATGCAATTCGAGAAATATGACGTCAAAGTTTTCTTACCTAAATACAGCATTCATTTCTTTGCCCAAGGCTAGTCACATGACCTCTTACTTTCACATCCGGTCATACTATACATATGAGGTATACAATGGAAATAATGTGCTTTTCTCAAGACAACAAGCTAGTTCTTTCTTCCAAATATCAAAAATCATAGTTATTTCAATAATAAAGCTCACATAATGAAGCTGGACCCCATCTGTCCCCTATTTAAAAAATGTTCCCTAGCCAAATTCCAAATGCGACACTGCGGATACTATGTAGTGTAACCTATAGGAGTACATTTTTCTTTATGCGAGAAATTTTTTTTGTCGATATGTGTTTTTAAGGTCTTTCGCATCTTGCGATACCAGATATTTTGTGTTACGCACTATACTTTTGTCGCGACACACCGTCAAAGGTCCCATGATACCGTCAGGCCTTAACCCCAATGTTACATTACATGGCCATAATAAGAAATACATATATGATCAATAGGAGCTATTTATGATGCTTAAGTACTATAATGGTACATTAAAAGATAGAAAAAAGGCTAAATGACATTCTTAAAAGAATGTTGCAATGGAAACGACAAACTTTTTTGTCGTAACGACATATTTTTGTCGCGTCGAAGCTAATTATATACCATTACGCTTTACCGCGAACAACAGAAATGCCCATGTAAGCTATAATATTTTGAACAGATTTTGGTTGCTATGGTAACCACATTGTGGTAAATTTAAGTCATTTGAGATACTTTAACATTTTCAGAATATTTTGATACCTCTCATCATAATGTAAACCTCTTATCTATATGGCAAAGGTGCATCACATCCACAATGGTGTCACAGACTTAACGGCATTTTTCCTGCATAAATGAGCTAATACTGGAGCAACATCAATTTTCATGACAATAAAAAAAAAAATTATTTTTGAATTAAACATGTCTATATTTGATTTTTAAGAAACAACAGAGTCAATGCCTTTTTATGATATAAATGGTAACCATAGCAACCAAATATGAAAATTTGAATTGAAGAGCATATGTGCGTATAAGGTTGCACTCCATAGTATTGGTCATTGAAAATTGAGCGTTTTGAATGAAAGGCATGCAATAGTTGACGTTATATTAATAATTTTATATTGCTCATACAATATAAAGCTACATATCAATAAAAAGTACTCTTATTACTGATTACTTCTATTATTCTTGATTTCATCTGAACAAATCCTGTCAGTCAGACATGCTGCTCAAAGTTATAGCAGTACATTAGAAGATGACATGGAAATGGGGCATGACCCCTCAAAGTGATTCAAATTTGACATCCTTCTCAAATGATTTTCTGAATAAACTGTATGTCTATTTGTTGTGTATTTCTTATTCTATAATATGTGCAATTTATTTGAATTTTCACCTGATGCAATTCGAGAAATATGACGTCAAAGTTTTCTTACCTAAATACAGCATTCATTTCTTTGCCCAAGGCTAGTCACATGACCTCTTACTTTCACATCCGGTCATACTATACATATGAGGTATACAATGGAAATAATGTGCTTTTCTCAAGACAACAAGCTAGTTCTTTCTTCCAAATATCAAAAATCATAGTTATTTCAATAATAAAGCTCACATAATGAAGCTGGACCCCATCTGTCCCCTATTTAAAAAATGTTCCCTAGCCAAATTCCAAATGCGACACTGCGGATACTATGTAGTGTAACCTATAGGAGTACATTTTTCTTTATGCGAGAAATTTTTTTTGTCGATATGTGTTTTTAAGGTCTTTCGCATCTTGCGATACCAGATATTTTGTGTTACGCACTATACTTTTGTCGCGACACACCGTCAAAGGTCCCATGATACCGTCAGGCCTTAACCCCAATGTTACATTACATGGCCATAATAAGAAATACATATATGATCAATAGGAGCTATTTATGATGCTTAAGTACTATAATGGTACATTAAAAGATAGAAAAAAGGCTAAATGACATTCTTAAAAGAATGTTGCAATGGAAACGACAAACTTTTTTGTCGTAACGACATATTTTTGTCGCGTCGAAGCTAATTATATACCATTACGCTTTACCGCGAACAACAGAAATGCCCATGTAAGCTATAATATTTTGAACAGATTTTGGTTGCTATGGTAACCACATTGTGGTAAATTTAAGTCATTTGAGATACTTTAACATTTTCAGAATATTTTGATACCTCTCATCATAATGTAAACCTCTTATCTATATGGCAAAGGTGCATCACATCCACAATGGTGTCACAGACTTAACGGCATTTTTCCTGCATAAATGAGCTAATACTGGAGCAACATCAATTTTCATGACAATAAAAAAAAAAATTATTTTTGAATTAAACATGTCTATATTTGATTTTTAAGAAACAACAGAGTCAATGCCTTTTTATGATATAAATGGTAACCATAGCAACCAAATATGAAAATTTGAATTGAGGAGCATATGTGCGTATAAGGTTGCACTCCATAGTATTGGTCATTGAAAATTGAGCGTTTTGAATGAAAGGCATGCAATAGTTGACGTTATATTAATAATTTTATATTGCTCATACAATATAAAGCTACATATCAATAAAAAGTACTCTTATTACTGATTACTTCTATTATTCTTGATTTCATCTGAACAAATCCTGTCAGTCAGACATGCTGCTCAAAGTTATAGCAGTACATTAGAAGATGACATGGAAATGGGGCATGACCCCTCAAAGTGATTCAAATTTGACATCCTTCTCAAATGATTTTCTGAATAAACTGTATGTCTATTTGTTGTGTATTTCTTATTCTATAATATGTGCAATTTATTTGAATTTTCACCTGATGCAATTCGAGAAATATGACGTCAAAGTTTTCTTACCTAAATACAGCATTCATTTCTTTGCCCAAGGCTAGTCACATGACCTCTTACTTTCACATCCGGTCATACTATACATATGAGGTATACAATGGAAATAATGTGCTTTTCTCAAGACAACAAGCTAGTTCTTTCTTCCAAATATCAAAAATCATAGTTATTTCAATAATAAAGCTCACATAATGAAGCTGGACCCCATCTGTCCCCTATTTAAAAAATGTTCCCTAGCCAAATTCCAAATGCGACACTGCGGATACTATGTAGTGTAACCTATAGGAGTACATTTTTCTTTATGCGAGAAATTTTTTTTGTCGATATGTGTTTTTAAGGTCTTTCGCATCTTGCGATACCAGATATTTTGTGTTACGCACTATACTTTTGTCGCGACACACCGTCAAAGGTCCCATGATACCGTCAGGCCTTAACCCCAATGTTACATTACATGGCCATAATAAGAAATACATATATGATCAATAGGAGCTATTTATGATGCTTAAGTACTATAATGGTACATTAAAAGATAGAAAAAAGGCTAAATGACATTCTTAAAAGAATGTTGCAATGGAAACGACAAACTTTTTTGTCGTAACGACATATTTTTGTCGCGTCGAAGCTAATTATATACCATTACGCTTTACCGCGAACAACAGAAATGCCCATGTAAGCTATAATATTTTGAACAGATTTTGGTTGCTATGGTAACCACATTGTGGTAAATTTAAGTCATTTGAGATACTTTAACATTTTCAGAATATTTTGATACCTCTCATCATAATGTAAACCTCTTATCTATATGGCAAAGGTGCATCACATCCACAATGGTGTCACAGACTTAACGGCATTTTTCCTGCATAAATGAGCTAATACTGGAGCAACATCAATTTTCATGACAATAAAAAAAAAAATTATTTTTGAATTAAACATGTCTATATTTGATTTTTAAGAAACAACAGAGTCAATGCCTTTTTATGATATAAATGGTAACCATAGCAACCAAATATGAAAATTTGAATTGAAGAGCATATGTGCGTATAAGGTTGCACTCCATAGTATTGGTCATTGAAAATTGAGCGTTTTGAATGAAAGGCATGCAATAGTTGACGTTATATTAATAATTTTATATTGCTCATACAATATAAAGCTACATATCAATAAAAAGTACTCTTATTACTGATTACTTCTATTATTCTTGATTTCATCTGAACAAATCCTGTCAGTCAGACATGCTGCTCAAAGTTATAGCAGTACATTAGAAGATGACATGGAAATGGGGCATGACCCCTCAAAGTGATTCAAATTTGACATCCTTCTCAAATGATTTTCTGAATAAACTGTATGTCTATTTGTTGTGTATTTCTTATTCTATAATATGTGCAATTTATTTGAATTTTCACCTGATGCAATTCGAGAAATATGACGTCAAAGTTTTCTTACCTAAATACAGCATTCATTTCTTTGCCCAAGGCTAGTCACATGACCTCTTACTTTCACATCCGGTCATACTATACATATGAGGTATACAATGGAAATAATGTGCTTTTCTCAAGACAACAAGCTAGTTCTTTCTTCCAAATATCAAAAATCATAGTTATTTCAATAATAAAGCTCACATAATGAAGCTGGACCCCATCTGTCCCCTATTTAAAAAATGTTCCCTAGCCAAATTCCAAATGCGACACTGCGGATACTATGTAGTGTAACCTATAGGAGTACATTTTTCTTTATGCGAGAAATTTTTTTTGTCGATATGTGTTTTTAAGGTCTTTCGCATCTTGCGATACCAGATATTTTGTGTTACGCACTATACTTTTGTCGCGACACACCGTCAAAGGTCCCATGATACCGTCAGGCCTTAACCCCAATGTTACATTACATGGCCATAATAAGAAATACATATATGATCAATAGGAGCTATTTATGATGCTTAAGTACTATAATGGTACATTAAAAGATAGAAAAAAGGCTAAATGACATTCTTAAAAGAATGTTGCAATGGAAACGACAAACTTTTTTGTCGTAACGACATATTTTTGTCGCGTCGAAGCTAATTATATACCATTACGCTTTACCGCGAACAACAGAAATGCCCATGTAAGCTATAATATTTTGAACAGATTTTGGTTGCTATGGTAACCACATTGTGGTAAATTTAAGTCATTTGAGATACTTTAACATTTTCAGAATATTTTTATACCTCTCATCATAATGTAAACCTCTTATCTATATGGCAAAGGTGCATCACATCCACAATGGTGTCACAGACTTAACGGCATTTTTCCTGCATAAATGAGCTAATACTGGAGCAACATCAATTTTCATGACAATAAAAAAAAAATTATTTTTGAATTAAACATGTCTATATTTGATTTTTAAGAAACAACAGAGTCAATGCCTTTTTATGATATAAATGGTAACCATAGCAACCAAATATGAAAATTTGAATTGAAGAGCATATGTGCGTATAAGGTTGCACTCCATAGTATTGGTCATTGAAAATTGAGCGTTTTGAATGAAAGGCATGCAATAGTTGACGTTATATTAATAATTTTATATTGCTCATACAATATAAAGCTACATATCAATAAAAAGTACTCTTATTACTGATTACTTCTATTATTCTTGATTTCATCTGAACAAATCCTGTCAGTCAGACATGCTGCTCAAAGTTATAGCAGTACATTAGAAGATGACATGGAAATGGGGCATGACCCCTCAAAGTGATTCAAATTTGACATCCTTCTCAAATGATTTTCTGAATAAACTGTATGTCTATTTGTTGTGTATTTCTTATTCTATAATATGTGCAATTTATTTGAATTTTCACCTGATGCAATTCGAGAAATATGACGTCAAAGTTTTCTTACCTAAATACAGCATTCATTTCTTTGCCCAAGGCTAGTCACATGACCTCTTACTTTCACATCCGGTCATACTATACATATGAGGTATACAATGGAAATAATGTGCTTTTCTCAAGACAACAAGCTAGTTCTTTCTTCCAAATATCAAAAATCATAGTTATTTCAATAATAAAGCTCACATAATGAAGCTGGACCCCATCTGTCCCCTATTTAAAAAATGTTCCCTAGCCAAATTCCAAATGCGACACTGCGGATACTATGTAGTGTAACCTATAGGAGTACATTTTTCTTTATGCGAGAAATTTTTTTTGTCGATATGTGTTTTTAAGGTCTTTCGCATCTTGCGATACCAGATATTTTGTGTTACGCACTATACTTTTGTCGCGACACACCGTCAAAGGTCCCATGATACCGTCAGGCCTTAACCCCAATGTTACATTACATGGCCATAATAAGAAATACATATATGATCAATAGGAGCTATTTATGATGCTTAAGTACTATAATGGTACATTAAAAGATAGAAAAAAGGCTAAATGACATTCTTAAAAGAATGTTGCAATTGAAACGACAAACTTTTTTGTCGTAACGACATATTTTTGTCGCGTCGAAGCTAATTATATACCATTACGCTTTACCGCGAACAACAGAAATGCCCATGTAAGCTATAATATTTTGAACAGATTTTGGTTGCTATGGTAACCACATTGTGGTAAATTTAAGTCATTTGAGATACTTTAACATTTTCAGAATATTTTGATACCTCTCATCATAATGTAAACCTCTTATCTATATGGCAAAGGTGCATCACATCCACAATGGTGTCACAGACTTAACGGCATTTTTCCTGCATAAATGAGCTAATACTGGAGCAACATCAATTTTCATGACAATCAAAAAAAATTTATTTTTGAATTAAACATGTCTATATTTGATTTTTAAGAAACAACAGAGTCAATGCCTTTTTATGATATAAATGGTAACCATAGCAACCAAATATGAAAATTTGAATTGAGGAGCATATGTGCGTATAAGGTTGCACTCCATAGTATTGGTCATTGAAAATTGAGCGTTTTGAATGAAAGGCATGCAATAGTTGACGTTATATTAATAATTTTATATTGCTCATACAATATAAAGCTACATATCAATAAAAAGTACTCTTATTACTGATTACTTCTATTATTCTTGATTTCATCTGAACAAATCCTGTCAGTCAGACATGCTGCTCAAAGTTATAGCAGTACATTAGAAGATGACATGGAAATGGGGCATGACCCCTCAAAGTGATTCAAATTTGACATCCTTCTCAAATGATTTTCTGAATAAACTGTATGTCTATTTGTTGTGTATTTCTTATTCTATAATATGTGCAATTTATTTGAATTTTCACCTGATGCAATTCGAGAAATATGACGTCAAAGTTTTCTTACCTAAATACAGCATTCATTTCTTTGCCCAAGGCTAGTCACATGACCTCTTACTTTCACATCCGGTCATACTATACATATGAGGTATACAATGGAAATAATGTGCTTTTCTCAAGACAACAAGCTAGTTCTTTCTTCCAAATATCAAAAATCATAGTTATTTCAATAATAAAGCTCACATAATGAAGCTGGACCCCATCTGTCCCCTATTTAAAAAATGTTCCCTAGCCAAATTCCAAATGCGACACTGCGGATACTATGTAGTGTAACCTATAGGAGTACATTTTTCTTTATGCGAGAAATTTTTTTTGTCGATATGTGTTTTTAAGGTCTTTCGCATCTTGCGATACCAGATATTTTGTGTTACGCACTATACTTTTGTCGCAACACACCGTCAAAGGTCCCATGATACCGTCAGGCCTTAACCCCAATGTTACATTACATGGCCATAATAAGAAATACATATATGATCAATAGGAGCTATTTATGATGCTTAAGTACTATAATGGTACATTAAAAGATAGAAAAAAGGCTAAATGACATTCTTAAAAGAATGTTGCAATGGAAACGACAAACTTTTTTGTCGTAACGACATATTTTTGTCGCGTCGAAGCTAATTATATACCATTACGCTTTACCGCGAACAACAGAAATGCCCATGTAAGCTATAATATTTTGAACAGATTTTGGTTGCTATGGTAACCACATTGTGGTAAATTTAAGTCATTTGAGATACTTTAACATTTTCAGAATATTTTGATACCTCTCATCATAATGTAAACCTCTTATCTATATGGCAAAGGTGCATCACATCCACAATGGTGTCACAGACTTAACGGCATTTTTCCTGCATAAATGAGCTAATACTGGAGCAACATCAATTTTCATGACAATAAAAAAAAAATTATTTTTGAATTAAACATGTCTATATTTGATTTTTAAGAAACAACAGAGTCAATGCCTTTTTATGATATAAATGGTAACCATAGCAACCAAATATGAAAATTTGAATTGAAGAGCATATGTGCGTATAAGGTTGCACTCCATAGTATTGGTCATTGAAAATTGAGCGTTTTGAATGAAAGGCATGCAATAGTTGACGTTATATTAATAATTTTATATTGCTCATACAATATAAAGCTACATATCAATAAAAAGTACTCTTATTACTGATTACTTCTATTATTCTTGATTTCATCTGAACAAATCCTGTCAGTCAGACATGCTGCTCAAAGTTATAGCAGTACATTAGAAGATGACATGGAAATGGGGCATGACCCCTCAAAGTGATTCAAATTTGACATCCTTCTCAAATGATTTTCTGAATAAACTGTATGTCTATTTGTTGTGTATTTCTTATTCTATAATATGTGCAATTTATTTGAATTTTCACCTGATGCAATTCGAGAAATATGACGTCAAAGTTTTCTTACCTAAATACAGCATTCATTTCTTTGCCCAAGGCTAGTCACATGACCTCTTACTTTCACATCCGGTCATACTATACATATGAGGTATACAATGGAAATAATGTGCTTTTCTCAAGACAACAAGCTAGTTCTTTCTTCCAAATATCAAAAATCATAGTTATTTCAATAATAAAGCTCACATAATGAAGCTGGACCCCATCTGTCCCCTATTTAAAAAATGTTCCCTAGCCAAATTCCAAATGCTACACTGCGGATACTATGTAGTGTAACCTATAGGAGTACATTTTTCTTTATGCGAGAAATTTTTTTTGTCGATATGTGTTTTTAAGGTCTTTCGCATCTTGCGATACCAGATATTTTGTGTTACGCACTATACTTTTGTCGCGACACACCGTCAAAGGTCCCATGATACCGTCAGGCCTTAACCCCAATGTTACATTACATGGCCATAATAAGAAATACATATATGATCAATAGGAGCTATTTATGATGCTTAAGTACTATAATGGTACATTAAAAGATAGAAAAAAGGCTAAATGACATTCTTAAAAGAATGTTGCAATGGAAACGACAAACTTTTTTGTCGTAACGACATATTTTTGTCGCGTCGAAGCTAATTATATACCATTACGCTTTACCGCGAACAACAGAAATGCCCATGTAAGCTATAATATTTTGAACAGATTTTGGTTGCTATGGTAACCACATTGTGGTAAATTTAAGTCATTTGAGATACTTTAACATTTTCAGAATATTTTGATACCTCTCATCATAATGTAAACCTCTTATCTATATGGCAAAGGTGCATCACATCCACAATGGTGTCACAGACTTAACGGCATTTTTCCTGCATAAATGAGCTAATACTGGAGCAACATCAATTTTCATGACAATAAAAAAAAATTTATTTTTGAATTAAACATGTCTATATTTGATTTTTAAGAAACAACAGAGTCAATGCCTTTTTATGATATAAATGGTAACCATAGCAACCAAATATGAAAATTTGAATTGAGGAGCATATGTGGGTATAAGGTTGCACTCCATAGTATTGGTCATTGAAAATTGAGCGTTTTGAATGAAAGGCATGCAATAGTTGACGTTATATTAATAATTTTATATTGCTCATACAATATAAAGCTACATATCAATAAAAAGTACTCTTATTACTGATTACTTCTATTATTCTTGATTTCATCTGAACAAATCCTGTCAGTCAGACATGCTGCTCAAAGTTATAGCAGTACATTAGAAGATGACATGGAAATGGGGCATGACCCCTCAAAGTGATTCAAATTTGACATCCTTCTCAAATGATTTTCTGAATAAACTGTATGTCTATTTGTTGTGTATTTCTTATTCTATAATATGTGCAATTTATTTGAATTTTCACCTGATGCAATTCGAGAAATATGACGTCAAAGTTTTCTTACCTAAATACAGCATTCATTTCTTTGCCCAAGGCTAGTCACATGACCTCTTACTTTCACATCCGGTCATACTATACATATGAGGTATACAATGGAAATAATGTGCTTTTCTCAAGACAACAAGCTAGTTCTTTCTTCCAAATATCAAAAATCATAGTTATTTCAATAATAAAGCTCACATAATGAAGCTGGACCCCATCTGTCCCCTATTTAAAAAATGTTCCCTAGCCAAATTCCAAATGCTACACTGCGGATACTATGTAGTGTAACCTATAGGAGTACATTTTTCTTTATGCGAGAAATTTTTTTTGTCGATATGTGTTTTTAAGGTCTTTCGCATCTTGCGATACCAGATATTTTGTGTTACGCACTATACTTTTGTCGCGACACACCGTCAAAGGTCCCATGATACCGTCAGGCCTTAACCCCAATGTTACATTACATGGCCATAATAAGAAATACATATATGATCAATAGGAGCTATTTATGATGCTTAAGTACTATAATGGTACATTAAAAGATAGAAAAAAGGCTAAATGACATTCTAATGCCTCGTTCACACGGTTGCGCAATAAATTTATTTCGCAATAACTCTATTGCGCAACAAATTTGTTTCGAAATAAGCTTTTTTGCGTTCACACGAGACCGAAACTATTGCGCAATAAAATGCCACTAAACATGCACAAGAATCATGAATAAAAGTGTACAACGAATACCTTAAGGAAAAACTGTTCGAAAAATTTTCGTAAAGTCAAATTTAAGACTATTTTGGGAGGAAGGTCATTCATTTATTTGTCATTTCAGTCTAGAGCATGACGTAATTCAATTGTGACGTCATTCTCTACAAGGGGCCCAGACTTAAAGAAAAGCGTTCCTATATATATACGAAAAAACGGAATCTCTCAAAAGAATGATAAAATTAAAGACGTCGAATAGTTATATTCGTAAGACTAACAATCTCTTTCTCTTGTCATGTTGATGCGCATGCGTCAGATTTATTGCGCAACAGTTTCGCTTAGCGTTTACACGGCAGAATTTGTTGCGCAATAAAGTTATTGCGAAACAAATCGAAAATTTATTGCGCAATAAATTTTGTCGTGTGAACGCAAAACAAAGTTATTGCGCAACAAATTTACGTTTATTGCGCAATAAACTCTCCGTGTAAACGAGGCATTAAAAGAATGTTGCAATGGAAACGACAAACTTTTTTGTCGTAACGACATATTTTTGTCGCGTCGAAGCTAATTATATACCATTACGCTTTACCGCGAACAACAGAAATGCCCATGTAAGCTATAATATTTTGAACAGATTTTGGTTGCTATGGTAACCACATTGTGGTAAATTTAAGTCATTTGAGATACTTTAACATTTTCAGAATATTTTGATACCTCTCATCATAATGTAAACCTCTTATCTATATGGCAAAGGTGCATCACATCCACAATGGTGTCACAGACTTAACGGCATTTTTCCTGCATAAATGAGCTAATACTGGAGCAACATCAATTTTCATGACAATCAAAAAAAATTTATTTTTGAATTAAACATGTCTATATTTGATTTTTAAGAAACAACAGAGTCAATGCCTTTTTATGATATAAATGGTAACCATAGCAACCAAATATGAAAATTTGAATTGAGGAGCATATGTGGGTATAAGGTTGCACTCCATAGTATTGGTCATTGAAAATTGAGCGTTTTGAATGAAAGGCATGCAATAGTTGACGTTATATTAATAATTTTATATTGCTCATACAATATAAAGCTACATATCAATAAAAAGTACTCTTATTACTGATTACTTCTATTATTCTTGATTTCATCTGAACAAATCCTGTCAGTCAGACATGCTGCTCAAAGTTATAGCAGTACATTAGAAGATGACATGGAAATGGGGCATGACCCCTCAAAGTGATTCAAATTTGACATCCTTCTCAAATGATTTTCTGAATAAACTGTATGTCTATTTGTTGTGTATTTCTTATTCTATAATATGTGCAATTTATTTGAATTTTCACCTGATGCAATTCGAGAAATATGACGTCAAAGTTTTCTTACCTAAATACAGCATTCATTTCTTTGCCCAAGGCTAGTCACATGACCTCTTACTTTCACATCCGGTCATACTATACATATGAGGTATACAATGGAAATAATGTGCTTTTCTCAAGACAACAAGCTAGTTCTTTCTTCCAAATATCAAAAATCATAGTTATTTCAATAATAAAGCTCACATAATGAAGCTGGACCCCATCTGTCCCCTATTTAAAAAATGTTCCCTAGCCAAATTCCAAATGCGACACTGCGGATACTATGTAGTGTAACCTATAGGAGTACATTTTTCTTTATGCGAGAAATTTTTTTTGTCGATATGTGTTTTTAAGGTCTTTCGCATCTTGCGATACCAGATATTTTGTGTTACGCACTATACTTTTGTCGCGACACACCGTCAAAGGTCCCATGATACCGTCAGGCCTTAACCCCAATGTTACATTACATGGCCATAATAAGAAATACATATATGATCAATAGGAGCTATTTATGATGCTTAAGTACTATAATGGTACATTAAAAGATAGAAAAAAGGCTAAATGACATTCTTAAAAGAATGTTGCAATGGAAACGACAAACTTTTTTGTCGTAACGACATATTTTTGTCGCGTCGAAGCTAATTATATACCATTACGCTTTACCGCGAACAACAGAAATGCCCATGTAAGCTATAATATTTTGAACAGATTTTGGTTGCTATGGTAACCACATTGTGGTAAATTTAAGTCATTTGAGATACTTTAACATTTTCAGAATATTTTGATACCTCTCATCATAATGTAAACCTCTTATCTATATGGCAAAGGTGCATCACATCCACAATGGTGTCACAGACTTAACGGCATTTTTCCTGCATAAATGAGCTAATACTGGAGCAACATCAATTTTCATGACAATCAAAAAAAATTTATTTTTGAATTAAACATGTCTATATTTGATTTTTAAGAAACAACAGAGTCAATGCCTTTTTATGATATAAATGGTAACCATAGCAACCAAATATGAAAATTTGAATTGAGGAGCATATGTGGGTATAAGGTTGCACTCCATAGTATTGGTCATTGAAAATTGAGCGTTTTGAATGAAAGGCATGCAATAGTTGACGTTATATTAATAATTTTATATTGCTCATACAATATAAAGCTACATATCAATAAAAAGTACTCTTATTACTGATTACTTCTATTATTCTTGATTTCATCTGAACAAATCCTGTCAGTCAGACATGCTGCTCAAAGTTATAGCAGTACATTAGAAGATGACATGGAAATGGGGCATGACCCCTCAAAGTGATTCAAATTTGACATCCTTCTCAAATGATTTTCTGAATAAACTGTATGTCTATTTGTTGTGTATTTCTTATTCTATAATATGTGCAATTTATTTGAATTTTCACCTGATGCAATTCGAGAAATATGACGTCAAAGTTTTCTTACCTAAATACAGCATTCATTTCTTTGCCCAAGGCTAGTCACATGACCTCTTACTTTCACATCCGGTCATACTATACATATGAGGTATACAATGGAAATAATGTGCTTTTCTCAAGACAACAAGCTAGTTCTTTCTTCCAAATATCAAAAATCATAGTTATTTCAATAATAAAGCTCACATAATGAAGCTGGACCCCATCTGTCCCCTATTTAAAAAATGTTCCCTAGCCAAATTCCAAATGCGACACTGCGGATACTATGTAGTGTAACCTATAGGAGTACATTTTTCTTTATGCGAGAAATTTTTTTTGTCGATATGTGTTTTTAAGGTCTTTCGCATCTTGCGATACCAGATATTTTGTGTTACGCACTATACTTTTGTCGCGACACACCGTCAAAGGTCCCATGATACCGTCAGGCCTTAACCCCAATGTTACATTACATGGCCATAATAAGATATACATATATGATCAATAGGAGCTATTTATGATGCTTAAGTACTATAATGGTACATTAAAAGATAGAAAAAAGGCTAAATGACATTCTTAAAAGAATGTTGCAATGGAAACGACAAACTTTTTTGTCGTAACGACATATTTTTGTCGCGTCGAAGCTAATTATATACCATTACGCTTTACCGCGAACAACAGAAATGCCCATGTAAGCTATAATATTTTGAACAGATTTTGGTTGCTATGGTAACCACATTGTGGTAAATTTAAGTCATTTGAGATACTTTAACATTTTCAGAATATTTTGATACCTCTCATCATAATGTAAACCTCTTATCTATATGGCAAAGGTGCATCACATCCACAATGGTGTCACAGACTTAACGGCATTTTTCCTGCATAAATGAGCTAATACTGGAGCAACATCAATTTTCATGACAATCAAAAAAAATTTATTTTTGAATTAAACATGTCTATATTTGATTTTTAAGAAACAACAGAGTCAATGCCTTTTTATGATATAAATGGTAACCATAGCAACCAAATATGAAAATTTGAATTGAGGAGCATATGTGGGTATAAGGTTGCACTCCATAGTATTGGTCATTGAAAATTGAGCGTTTTGAATGAAAGGCATGCAATAGTTGACGTTATATTAATAATTTTATATTGCTCATACAATATAAAGCTACATATCAATAAAAAGTACTCTTATTACTGATTACTTCTATTATTCTTGATTTCATCTGAACAAATCCTGTCAGTCAGACATGCTGCTCAAAGTTATAGCAGTACATTAGAAGATGACATGGAAATGGGGCATGACCCCTCAAAGTGATTCAAATTTGACATCCTTCTCAAATGATTTTCTGAATAAACTGTATGTCTATTTGTTGTGTATTTCTTATTCTATAATATGTGCAATTTATTTGAATTTTCACCTGATGCAATTCGAGAAATATGACGTCAAAGTTTTCTTACCTAAATACAGCATTCATTTCTTTGCCCAAGGCTAGTCACATGACCTCTTACTTTCACATCCGGTCATACTATACATATGAGGTATACAATGGAAATAATGTGCTTTTCTCAAGACAACAAGCTAGTTCTTTCTTCCAAATATCAAAAATCATAGTTATTTCAATAATAAAGCTCACATAATGAAGCTGGACCCCATCTGTCCCCTATTTAAAAAATGTTCCCTAGCCAAATTCCAAATGCGACACTGCGGATACTATGTAGTGTAACCTATAGGAGTACATTTTTCTTTATGCGAGAAATTTTTTTTGTCGATATGTGTTTTTAAGGTCTTTCGCATCTTGCGATACCAGATATTTTGTGTTACGCACTATACTTTTGTCGCGACACACCGTCAAAGGTCCCATGATACCGTCAGGCCTTAACCCCAATGTTACATTACATGGCCATAATAAGAAATACATATATGATCAATAGGAGCTATTTATGATGCTTAAGTACTATAATGGTACATTAAAAGATAGAAAAAAGGCTAAATGACATTCTTAAAAGAATGTTGCAATGGAAACGACAAACTTTTTTGTCGTAACGACATATTTTTGTCGCGTCGAAGCTAATTATATACCATTACGCTTTACCGCGAACAACAGAAATGCCCATGTAAGCTATAATATTTTGAACAGATTTTGGTTGCTATGGTAACCACATTGTGGTAAATTTAAGTCATTTGAGATACTTTAACATTTTCAGAATATTTTGATACCTCTCATCATAATGTAAACCTCTTATCTATATGGCAAAGGTGCATCACATCCACAATGGTGTCACAGACTTAACGGCATTTTTCCTGCATAAATGAGCTAATACTGGAGCAACATCAATTTTCATGACAATCAAAAAAAATTTATTTTTGAATTAAACATGTCTATATTTGATTTTTAAGAAACAACAGAGTCAATGCCTTTTTATGATATAAATGGTAACCATAGCAACCAAATATGAAAATTTGAATTGAGGAGCATATGTGGGTATAAGGTTGCACTCCATAGTATTGGTCATTGAAAATTGAGCGTTTTGAATGAAAGGCATGCAATAGTTGACGTTATATTAATAATTTTATATTGCTCATACAATATAAAGCTACATATCAATAAAAAGTACTCTTATTACTGATTACTTCTATTATTCTTGATTTCATCTGAACAAATCCTGTCAGTCAGACATGCTGCTCAAAGTTATAGCAGTACATTAGAAGATGACATGGAAATGGGGCATGACCCCTCAAAGTGATTCAAATTTGACATCCTTCTCAAATGATTTTCTGAATAAACTGTATGTCTATTTGTTGTGTATTTCTTATTCTATAATATGTGCAATTTATTTGAATTTTCACCTGATGCAATTCGAGAAATATGACGTCAAAGTTTTCTTACCTAAATACAGCATTCATTTCTTTGCCCAAGGCTAGTCACATGACCTCTTACTTTCACATCCGGTCATACTATACATATGAGGTATACAATGGAAATAATGTGCTTTTCTCAAGACAACAAGCTAGTTCTTTCTTCCAAATATCAAAAATCATAGTTATTTCAATAATAAAGCTCACATAATGAAGCTGGACCCCATCTGTCCCCTATTTAAAAAATGTTCCCTAGCCAAATTCCAAATGCGACACTGCGGATACTATGTAGTGTAACCTATAGGAGTACATTTTTCTTTATGCGAGAAATTTTTTTTGTCGATATGTGTTTTTAAGGTCTTTCGCATCTTGCGATACCAGATATTTTGTGTTACGCACTATACTTTTGTCGCGACACACCGTCAAAGGTCCCATGATACCGTCAGGCCTTAACCCCAATGTTACATTACATGGCCATAATAAGATATACATATATGATCAATAGGAGCTATTTATGATGCTTAAGTACTATAATGGTACATTAAAAGATAGAAAAAAGGCTAAATGACATTCTTAAAAGAATGTTGCAATGGAAACGACAAACTTTTTTGTCGTAACGACATATTTTTGTCGCGTCGAAGCTAATTATATACCATTACGCTTTACCGCGAACAACAGAAATGCCCATGTAAGCTATAATATTTTGAACAGATTTTGGTTGCTATGGTAACCACATTGTGGTAAATTTAAGTCATTTGAGATACTTTAACATTTTCAGAATATTTTGATACCTCTCATCATAATGTAAACCTCTTATCTATATGGCAAAGGTGCATCACATCCACAATGGTGTCACAGACTTAACGGCATTTTTCCTGCATAAATGAGCTAATACTGGAGCAACATCAATTTTCATGACAATCAAAAAAAATTTATTTTTGAATTAAACATGTCTATATTTGATTTTTAAGAAACAACAGAGTCAATGCCTTTTTATGATATAAATGGTAACCATAGCAACCAAATATGAAAATTTGAATTGAGGAGCATATGTGGGTATAAGGTTGCACTCCATAGTATTGGTCATTGAAAATTGAGCGTTTTGAATGAAAGGCATGCAATAGTTGACGTTATATTAATAATTTTATATTGCTCATACAATATAAAGCTACATATCAATAAAAAGTACTCTTATTACTGATTACTTCTATTATTCTTGATTTCATCTGAACAAATCCTGTCAGTCAGACATGCTGCTCAAAGTTATTGCAGTACATTAGAAGATGACATGGAAATGGGGCATGACCCCTCAAAGTGATTCAAATTTGACATCCTTCTCAAATGATTTTCTGAATAAACTGTATGTCTATTTGTTGTGTATTTCTTATTCTATAATATGTGCAATTTATTTGAATTTTCACCTGATGCAATTCGAGAAATATGACGTCAAAGTTTTCTTACCTAAATACAGCATTCATTTCTTTGCCCAAGGCTAGTCACATGACCTCTTACTTTCACATCCGGTCATACTATACATATGAGGTATACAATGGAAATAATGTGCTTTTCTCAAGACAACAAGCTAGTTCTTTCTTCCAAATATCAAAAATCATAGTTATTTCAATAATAAAGCTCACATAATGAAGCTGGACCCCATCTGTCCCCTATTTAAAAAATGTTCCCTAGCCAAATTCCAAATGCGACACTGCGGATACTATGTAGTGTAACCTATAGGAGTACATTTTTCTTTATGCGAGAAATTTTTTTTGTCGATATGTGTTTTTAAGGTCTTTCGCATCTTGCGATACCAGATATTTTGTGTTACGCACTATACTTTTGTCGCGACACACCGTCAAAGGTCCCATGATACCGTCAGGCCTTAACCCCAATGTTACATTACATGGCCATAATAAGAAATACATATATGATCAATAGGAGCTATTTATGATGCTTAAGTACTATAATGGTACATTAAAAGATAGAAAAAAGGCTAAATGACATTCTTAAAAGAATGTTGCAATGGAAACGACAAACTTTTTTGTCGTAACGACATATTTTTGTCGCGTCGAAGCTAATTATATACCATTACGCTTTACCGCGAACAACAGAAATGCCCATGTAAGCTATAATATTTTGAACAGATTTTGGTTGCTATGGTAACCACATTGTGGTAAATTTAAGTCATTTGAGATACTTTAACATTTTCAGAATATTTTTATACCTCTCATCATAATGTAAACCTCTTATCTATATGGCAAAGGTGCATCACATCCACAATGGTGTCACAGACTTAACGGCATTTTTCCTGCATAAATGAGCTAATACTGGAGCAACATCAATTTTCATGACAATAAAAAAAAAATTATTTTTGAATTAAACATGTCTATATTTGATTTTTAAGAAACAACAGAGTCAATGCCTTTTTATGATATAAATGGTAACCATAGCAACCAAATATGAAAATTTGAATTGAAGAGCATATGTGCGTATAAGGTTGCACTCCATAGTATTGGTCATTGAAAATTGAGCGTTTTGAATGAAAGGCATGCAATAGTTGACGTTATATTAATAATTTTATATTGCTCATACAATATAAAGCTACATATCAATAAAAAGTACTCTTATTACTGATTACTTCTATTATTCTTGATTTCATCTGAACAAATCCTGTCAGTCAGACATGCTGCTCAAAGTTATAGCAGTACATTAGAAGATGACATGGAAATGGGGCATGACCCCTCAAAGTGATTCAAATTTGACATCCTTCTCAAATGATTTTCTGAATAAACTGTATGTCTATTTGTTGTGTATTTCTTATTCTATAATATGTGCAATTTATTTGAATTTTCACCTGATGCAATTCGAGAAATATGACGTCAAAGTTTTCTTACCTAAATACAGCATTCATTTCTTTGCCCAAGGCTAGTCACATGACCTCTTACTTTCACATCCGGTCATACTATACATATGAGGTATACAATGGAAATAATGTGCTTTTCTCAAGACAACAAGCTAGTTCTTTCTTCCAAATATCAAAAATCATAGTTATTTCAATAATAAAGCTCACATAATGAAGCTGGACCCCATCTGTCCCCTATTTAAAAAATGTTCCCTAGCCAAATTCCAAATGCGACACTGCGGATACTATGTAGTGTAACCTATAGGAGTACATTTTTCTTTATGCGAGAAATTTTTTTTGTCGATATGTGTTTTTAAGGTCTTTCGCATCTTGCGATACCAGATATTTTGTGTTACGCACTATACTTTTGTCGCGACACACCGTCAAAGGTCCCATGATACCGTCAGGCCTTAACCCCAATGTTACATTACATGGCCATAATAAGAAATACATATATGATCAATAGGAGCTATTTATGATGCTTAAGTACTATAATGGTACATTAAAAGATAGAAAAAAGGCTAAATGACATTCTTAAAAGAATGTTGCAATGGAAACGACAAACTTTTTTGTCGTAACGACATATTTTTGTCGCGTCGAAGCTAATTATATACCATTACGCTTTACCGCGAACAACAGAAATGCCCATGTAAGCTATAATATTTTGAACAGATTTTGGTTGCTATGGTAACCACATTGTGGTAAATTTAAGTCATTTGAGATACTTTAACATTTTCAGAATATTTTGATACCTCTCATCATAATGTAAACCTCTTATCTATATGGCAAAGGTGCATCACATCCACAATGGTGTCACAGACTTAACGGCATTTTTCCTGCATAAATGAGCTAATACTGGAGCAACATCAATTTTCATGACAATCAAAAAAAATTTATTTTTGAATTAAACATGTCTATATTTGATTTTTAAGAAACAACAGAGTCAATGCCTTTTTATGATATAAATGGTAACCATAGCAACCAAATATGAAAATTTGAATTGAGGAGCATATGTGCGTATAAGGTTGCACTCCATAGTATTGGTCATTGAAAATTGAGCGTTTTGAATGAAAGGCATGCAATAGTTGACGTTATATTAATAATTTTATATTGCTCATACAATATAAAGCTACATATCAATAAAAAGTACTCTTATTACTGATTACTTCTATTATTCTTGATTTCATCTGAACAAATCCTGTCAGTCAGACATGCTGCTCAAAGTTATAGCAGTACATTAGAAGATGACATGGAAATGGGGCATGACCCCTCAAAGTGATTCAAATTTGACATCCTTCTCAAATGATTTTCTGAATAAACTGTATGTCTATTTGTTGTGTATTTCTTATTCTATAATATGTGCAATTTATTTGAATTTTCACCTGATGCAATTCGAGAAATATGACGTCAAAGTTTTCTTACCTAAATACAGCATTCATTTCTTTGCCCAAGGCTAGTCACATGACCTCTTACTTTCACATCCGGTCATACTATACATATGAGGTATACAATGGAAATAATGTGCTTTTCTCAAGACAACAAGCTAGTTCTTTCTTCCAAATATCAAAAATCATAGTTATTTCAATAATAAAGCTCACATAATGAAGCTGGACCCCATCTGTCCCCTATTTAAAAAATGTTCCCTAGCCAAATTCCAAATGCGACACTGCGGATACTATGTAGTGTAACCTATAGGAGTACATTTTTCTTTATGCGAGAAATTTTTTTTGTCGATATGTGTTTTTAAGGTCTTTCGCATCTTGCGATACCAGATATTTTGTGTTACGCACTATACTTTTGTCGCGACACACCGTCAAAGGTCCCATGATACCGTCAGGCCTTAACCCCAATGTTACATTACATGGCCATAATAAGAAATACATATATGATCAATAGGAGCTATTTATGATGCTTAAGTACTATAATGGTACATTAAAAGATAGAAAAAAGGCTAAATGACATTCTTAAAAGAATGTTGCAATGGAAACGACAAACTTTTTTGTCGTAACGACATATTTTTGTCGCGTCGAAGCTAATTATATACCATTACGCTTTACCGCGAACAACAGAAATGCCCATGTAAGCTATAATATTTTGAACAGATTTTGGTTGCTATGGTAACCACATTGTGGTAAATTTAAGTCATTTGAGATACTTTAACATTTTCAGAATATTTTGATACCTCTCATCATAATGTAAACCTCTTATCTATATGGCAAAGGTGCATCACATCCACAATGGTGTCACAGACTTAACGGCATTTTTCCTGCATAAATGAGCTAATACTGGAGCAACATCAATTTTCATGACAATCAAAAAAAAATTATTTTTGAATTAAACATGTCTATATTTGATTTTTAAGAAACAACAGAGTCAATGCCTTTTTATGATATAAATGGTAACCATAGCAACCAAATATGAAAATTTGAATTGAGGAGCATATGTGCGTATATAGGAGTACATTTTTCTTTATGCGAGAAATTTTTTTTGTCGATATGTGTTTTTAAGGTCTTTCGCATCTTGCGATACCAGATATTTTGTGTTACGCACTATACTTTTGTCGCGACACACCGTCAAAGGTCCCATGATACCGTCAGGCCTTAACCCCAATGTTACATTACATGGCCATAATAAGAAATACATATATGATCAATAGGAGCTATTTATGATGCTTAAGTACTATAATGGTACATTAAAAGATAGAAGAAAGGCTAAATGACATTCTTAAAAGAATGTTGCAATGGAAACGACAAACTTTTTTGTCGTAACGACATATTTTTGTCGCGTCGAAGCTAATTATATACCATTACGCTTTACCGCGAACAACAGAAATGCCCATGTAAGCTATAATATTTTGAACAGATTTTGGTTGCTATGGTAACCACATTGTGGTAAATTTAAGTCATTTGAGATACTTTAACATTTTCAGAATATTTTGATACCTCTCATCATAATGTAAACCTCTTATCTATATGGCAAAGGTGCATCACATCCACAATGGTGTCACAGACTTAACGGCATTTTTCCTGCATAAATGAGCTAATACTGGAGCAACATCAATTTTCATGACAATCAAAAAAAAATTATTTTTGAATTAAACATGTCTATATTTGATTTTTAAGAAACAACAGAGTCAATGCCTTTTTATGATATAAATGGTAACCATAGCAACCAAATATGAAAATTTGAATTGAGGAGCATATGTGCGTATATAGGAGTACATTTTTCTTTATGCGAGAAATTTTTTTTGTCGATATGTGTTTTTAAGGTCTTTCGCATCTTGCGATACCAGATATTTTGTGTTACGCACTATACTTTTGTCGCGACACACCGTCAAAGGTCCCATGATACCGTCAGGCCTTAACCCCAATGTTACATTACATGGCCATAATAAGAAATACATATATGATCAATAGGAGCTATTTATGATGCTTAAGTACTATAATGGTACATTAAAAGATAGAAAAAAGGCTAAATGACATTCTTAAAAGAATGTTGCAATGGAAACGACAAACTTTTTTGTCGTAACGACATATTTTTGTCGCGTCGAAGCTAATTATATACCATTACGCTTTACCGCGAACAACAGAAATGCCCATGTAAGCTTTAATATTTTGAACAGATTTTGGTTGCTATGGTAACCACATTGTGGTAAATTTAAGTCATTTGAGATACTTTAACATTTTCAGAATATTTTGATACCTCTCATCATAATGTAAACCTCTTATCTATATGGCAAAGGTGCATCACATCCACAATGGTGTCACAGACTTAACGGCATTTTTCCTGCATAAATGAGCTAATATTGGAGCAACATCAATTTTCATGACAATCAAAAAAAATTTATTTTTGAATTAAACATGTCTATATTTGATTTTTAAGAAACAACAGAGTCAATGCCTTTTTATGATATAAATGGTAACCATAGCAACCAAATATGAAAATTTGAATTGAGGAGCATATGTGCGTATAAGGTTGCACTCCATAGTATTGGTCATTGAAAATTGAGCGTTTTGAATGAAAGGCATGCAATAGTTGACGTTATATTAATAATTTTATATTGCTCATACAATATAAAGCTACATATCAATAAAAAGTACTCTTATTACTGATTACTTCTATTATTCTTGATTTCATCTGAACAAATCCTGTCAGTCAGACATGCTGCTCAAAGTTATAGCAGTACATTAGAAGATGACATGGAAATGGGGCATGACCCCTCAAAGTGATTCAAATTTGACATCCTTCTCAAATGATTTTCTGAATAAACTGTATGTCTATTTGTTGTGTATTTCTTATTCTATAATATGTGCAATTTATTTGAATTTTCACCTGATGCAATTCGAGAAATATGACGTCAAAGTTTTCTTACCTAAATACAGCATTCATTTCTTTGCCCAAGGCTAGTCACATGACCTCTTACTTTCACATCCGGTCATACTATACATATGAGGTATACAATGGAAATAATGTGCTTTTCTCAAGACAACAAGCTAGTTCTTTCTTCCAAATATCAAAAATCATAGTTATTTCAAAAATAAAGCTCACATAATGAAGCTGGACCCCATCTGTCCCCTATTTAAAAAATGTTCCCTAGCCAAATTCCAAATGCGACACTGCGGATACTATGTAGTGTAACCTATAGGAGTACATTTTTCTTTATGCGAGAAATTTTTTTTGTCGATATGTGTTTTTAAGGTCTTTCGCATCTTGCGATACCAGATATTTTGTGTTACGCACTATACTTTTGTCGCGACACACCGTCAAAGGTCCCATGATACCGTCAGGCCTTAACCCCAATGTTACATTACATGGCCATAATAAGAAATACATATATGATCAATACGAGCTATTTATGATGCTTAAGTACTATAATGGTACATTAAAAGATAGAAGAAAGGCTAAATGACATTCTTAAAAGAATGTTGCAATGGAAACGACAAACTTTTTTGTCGTAACGACATATTTTTGTCGCGTCGAAGCTAATTATATACCATTACGCTTTACCGCGAACAACAGAAATGCCCATGTAAGCTATAATATTTTGAACAGATTTTGGTTGCTATGGTAACCACATTGTGGTAAATTTAAGTCATTTGAGATACTTTAACATTTTCAGAATATTTTGATACCTCTCATCATAATGTAAACCTCTTATCTATATGGCAAAGGTGCATCACATCCACAATGGTGTCACAGACTTAACGGCATTTTTCCTGCATAAATGAGCTAATACTGGAGCAACATCAATTTTCATGACAATCAAAAAAAAATTATTTTTGAATTAAACATGTCTATATTTGATTTTTAAGAAACAACAGAGTCAATGCCTTTTTATGATATAAATGGTAACCATAGCAACCAAATATGAAAATTTGAATTGAGGAGCATATGTGCGTATATAGGAGTACATTTTTCTTTATGCGAGAAATTTTTTTTGTCGATATGTGTTTTTAAGGTCTTTCGCATCTTGCGATACCAGATATTTTGTGTTACGCACTATACTTTTGTCGCGACACACCGTCAAAGGTCCCATGATACCGTCAGGCCTTAACCCCAATGTTACATTACATGGCCATAATAAGAAATACATATATGATCAATAGGAGCTATTTATGATGCTTAAGTACTATAATGGTACATTAAAAGATAGAAGAAAGGCTAAATGACATTCTTAAAAGAATGTTGCAATGGAAACGACAAACTTTTTTGTCGTAACGACATATTTTTGTCGCGTCGAAGCTAATTATATACCATTACGCTTTACCGCGAACAACAGAAATGCCCATGTAAGTTATAATATTTTGAACAGATTTTGGTTGCTATGGTAACCACATTGTGGTAAATTTAAGTCATTTGAGATACTTTAACATTTTCAGAATATTTTGATACCTCTCATCATAATGTAAACCTCTTATCTATATGGCAAAGGTGCATCACATCCACAATGGTGTCACAGACTTAACGGCATTTTTCCTGCATAAATGAGCTAATACTGGAGCAACATCAATTTTCATGACAATCAAAAAAAAATTATTTTTGAATTAAACATGTCTATATTTGATTTTTAAGAAACAACAGAGTCAATGCCTTTTTATGATATAAATGGTAACCATAGCAACCAAATATGAAAATTTGAATTGAGGAGCATATGTGCGTATATAGGAGTACATTTTTCTTTATGCGAGAAATTTTTTTTGTCGATATGTGTTTTTAAGGTCTTTCGCATCTTGCGATACCAGATATTTTGTGTTACGCACTATACTTTTGTCGCGACACACCGTCAAAGGTCCCATGATACCGTCAGGCCTTAACCCCAATGTTACATTACATGGCCATAATAAGAAATACATATATGATCAATAGGAGCTATTTATGATGCTTAAGTACTATAATGGTACATTAAAAGATAGAAAAAAGGCTAAATGACATTCTTAAAAGAATGTTGCAATGGAAACGACAAACTTTTTTGTCGTAACGACATATTTTTGTCGCGTCGAAGCTAATTATATACCATTACGCTTTACCGCGAACAACAGAAATGCCCATGTAAGCTATAATATTTTGAACAGATTTTGGTTGCTATGGTAACCACATTGTGGTAAATTTAAGTCATTTGAGATACTTTAACATTTTCAGAATATTTTGATACCTCTCATCATAATGTAAACCTCTTATCTATATGGCAAAGGTGCATCACATCCACAATGGTGTCACAGACTTAACGGCATTTTTCCTGCATAAATGAGCTAATACTGGAGCAACATCAATTTTCATGACAATCAAAAAAAATTTATTTTTGAATTAAACATGTCTATATTTGATTTTTAAGAAACAACAGAGTCAATGCCTTTTTATGATATAAATGGTAACCATAGCAACCAAATATGAAAATTTGAATTGAGGAGCATATGTGCGTATAAGGTTGCACTCCATAGTATTGGTCATTGAAAATTGAGCGTTTTGAATGAAAGGCATGCAATAGTTGACGTTATATTAATAATTTTATATTGCTCATACAATATAAAGCTACATATCAATAAAAAGTACTCTTATTACTGATTACTTCTATTATTCTTGATTTCATCTGAACAAATCCTGTCAGTCAGACATGCTGCTCAAAGTTATAGCAGTACATTAGAAGATGACATGGAAATGGGGCATGACCCCTCAAAGTGATTCAAATTTGACATCCTTCTCAAATGATTTTCTGAATAAACTGTATGTCTATTTGTTGTGTATTTCTTATTCTATAATATGTGCAATTTATTTGAATTTTCACCTGATGCAATTCGAGAAATATGACGTCAAAGTTTTCTTACCTAAATACAGCATTCATTTCTTTGCCCAAGGCTAGTCACATGACCTCTTACTTTCACATCCGGTCATACTATACATATAAGGTATACAATGGAAATAATGTGCTTTTCTCAAGACAACAAGCTAGTTCTTTCTTCCAAATATCAAAAATCATAGTTATTTCAATAATAAAGCTCACATAATGAAGCTGGACCCCATCTGTCCCCTATTTAAAAAATGTTCCCTAGCCAAATTCCAAATGCGACACTGCGGATACTATGTAGTGTAACCTATAGGAGTACATTTTTCTTTATGCGAGAAATTTTTTTTGTCGATATGTGTTTTTAAGGTCTTTCGCATCTTGCGATACCAGATATTTTGTGTTACGCACTATACTTTTGTCGCGACACACCGTCAAAGGTCCCATGATACCGTCAGGCCTTAACCCCAATGTTACATTACATGGCCATAATAAGAAATACATATATGATCAATAGGAGCTATTTATGATGCTTAAGTACTATAATGGTACATTAAAAGATAGAAAAAAGGCTAAATGACATTCTTAAAAGAATGTTGCAATGGAAACGACAAACTTTTTTGTCGTAACGACATATTTTTGTCGCGTCGAAGCTAATTATATACCATTACGCTTTACCGCGAACAACAGAAATGCCCATGTAAGCTATAATATTTTGAACAGATTTTGGTTGCTATGGTAACCACATTGTGGTAAATTTAAGTCATTTGAGATACTTTAACATTTTCAGAATATTTTGATACCTCTCATCATAATGTAAACCTCTTATCTATATGGCAAAGGTGCATCACATCCACAATGGTGTCACAGACTTAACGGCATTTTTCCTGCATAAATGAGCTAATACTGGAGCAACATCAATTTTCATGACAATCAAAAAAAATTTATTTTTGAATTAAACATGTCTATATTTGATTTTTAAGAAACAACAGAGTCAATGCCTTTTTATGATATAAATGGTAACCATAGCAACCAAATATGAAAATTTGAATTGAGGAGCATATGTGCGTATAAGGTTGCACTCCATAGTATTGGTCATTGAAAATTGAGCGTTTTGAATGAAAGGCATGCAATAGTTGACGTTATATTAATAATTTTATATTGCTCATACAATATAAAGCTACATATCAATAAAAAGTACTCTTATTACTGATTACTTCTATTATTCTTGATTTCATCTGAACAAATCCTGTCAGTCAGACATGCTGCTCAAAGTTATAGCAGTACATTAGAAGATGACATGGAAATGGGGCATGACCCCTCAAAGTGATTCAAATTTGACATCCTTCTCAAATGATTTTCTGAATAAACTGTATGTCTATTTGTTGTGTATTTCTTATTCTATAATATGTGCAATTTATTTGAATTTTCACCTGATGCAATTCGAGAAATATGACGTCAAAGTTTTCTTACCTAAATACAGCATTCATTTCTTTGCCCAAGGCTAGTCACATGACCTCTTACTTTCACATCCGGTCATACTATACATATAAGGTATACAATGGAAATAATGTGCTTTTCTCAAGACAACAAGCTAGTTCTTTCTTCCAAATATCAAAAATCATAGTTATTTCAATAATAAAGCTCACATAATGAAGCTGGACCCCATCTGTCCCCTATTTAAAAAATGTTCCCTAGCCAAATTCCAAATGCGACACTGCGGATACTATGTAGTGTAACCTATAGGAGTACATTTTTCTTTATGCGAGAAATTTTTTTTGTCGATATGTGTTTTTAAGGTCTTTCGCATCTTGCGATACCAGATATTTTGTGTTACGCACTATACTTTTGTCGCGACACACCGTCAAAGGTCCCATGATACCGTCAGGCCTTAACCCCAATGTTACATTACATGGCCATAATAAGAAATACATATATGATCAATAGGAGCTATTTATGATGCTTAAGTACTATAATGGTACATTAAAAGATAGAAAAAAGGCTAAATGACATTCTTAAAAGAATGTTGCAATGGAAACGACAAACTTTTTTGTCGTAACGACATATTTTTGTCGCGTCGAAGCTAATTATATACCATTACGCTTTACCGCGAACAACAGAAATGCCCATGTAAGCTATAATATTTTGAACAGATTTTGGTTGCTATGGTAACCACATTGTGGTAAATTTAAGTCATTTGAGATACTTTAACATTTTCAGAATATTTTGATACCTCTCATCATAATGTAAACCTCTTATCTATATGGCAAAGGTGCATCACATCCACAATGGTGTCACAGACTTAACGGCATTTTTCCTGCATAAATGAGCTAATACTGGAGCAACATCAATTTTCATGACAATCAAAAAAAAATTATTTTTGAATTAAACATGTCTATATTTGATTTTTAAGAAACAACAGAGTCAATGCCTTTTTATGATATAAATGGTAACCATAGCAACCAAATATGAAAATTTGAATTGAGGAGCATATGTGCGTATATAGGAGTACATTTTTCTTTATGCGAGAAATTTTTTTTGTCGATATGTGTTTTTAAGGTCTTTCGCATCTTGCGATACCAGATATTTTGTGTTACGCACTATACTTTTGTCGCGACACACCGTCAAAGGTCCCATGATACCGTCAGGCCTTAACCCCAATGTTACATTACATGGCCATAATAAGAAATACATATATGATCAATAGGAGCTATTTATGATGCTTAAGTACTATAATGGTACATTAAAAGATAGAAGAAAGGCTAAATGACATTCTTAAAAGAATGTTGCAATGGAAACGACAAACTTTTTTGTCGTAACGACATATTTTTGTCGCGTCGAAGCTAATTATATACCATTACGCTTTACCGCGAACAACAGAAATGCCCATGTAAGCTATAATATTTTGAACAGATTTTGGTTGCTATGGTAACCACATTGTGGTAAATTTAAGTCATTTGAGATACTTTAACATTTTCAGAATATTTTGATACCTCTCATCATAATGTAAACCTCTTATCTATATGGCAAAGGTGCATCACATCCACAATGGTGTCACAGACTTAACGGCATTTTTCCTGCATAAATGAGCTAATACTGGAGCAACATCAATTTTCATGACAATCAAAAAAAAATTATTTTTGAATTAAACATGTCTATATTTGATTTTTAAGAAACAACAGAGTCAATGCCTTTTTATGATATAAATGGTAACCATAGCAACCAAATATGAAAATTTGAATTGAGGAGCATATGTGCGTATAAGGTTGCACTCCATAGTATTGGTCATTGAAAATTGAGCGTTTTGAATGAAAGGCATGCAATAGTTGACGTTATATTAATAATTTTATATTGCTCATACAATATAAAGCTACATATCAATAAAAAGTACTCTTATTACTGATTACTTCTATTATTCTTGATTTCATCTGAACAAATCCTGTCAGTCAGACATGCTGCTCAAAGTTATAGCAGTACATTAGAAGATGACATGGAAATGGGGCATGACCCCTCAAAGTGATTCAAATTTGACATCCTTCTCAAATGATTTTCTGAATAAACTGTATGTCTATTTGTTGTGTATTTCTTATTCTATAATATGTGCAATTTATTTGAATTTTCACCTGATGCAATTCGAGAAATATGACGTCAAAGTTTTCTTACCTAAATACAGCATTCATTTCTTTGCCCAAGGCTAGTCACATGACCTCTTACTTTCACATCCGGTCATACTATACATATGAGGTATACAATGGAAATAATGTGCTTTTCTCAAGACAACAAGCTAGTTCTTTCTTCCAAATATCAAAAATCATAGTTATTTCAATAATAAAGCTCACATAATGAAGCTGGACCCCATCTGTCCCCTATTTAAAAAATGTTCCCTAGCCAAATTCCAAATGCGACACTGCGGATACTATGTAGTGTAACCTATAGGAGTACATTTTTCTTTATGCGAGAAATTTTTTTTGTCGATATGTGTTTTTAAGGTCTTTCGCATCTTGCGATACCAGATATTTTGTGTTACGCACTATACTTTTGTCGCGACACACCGTCAAAGGTCCCATGATACCGTCAGGCCTTAACCCCAATGTTACATTACATGGCCATAATAAGATATACATATATGATCAATAGGAGCTATTTATGATGCTTAAGTACTATAATGGTACATTAAAAGATAGAAAAAAGGCTAAATGACATTCTTAAAAGAATGTTGCAATGGAAACGACAAACTTTTTTGTCGTAACGACATATTTTTGTCGCGTCGAAGCTAATTATATACCATTACGCTTTACCGCGAACAACAGAAATGCCCATGTAAGCTATAATATTTTGAACAGATTTTGGTTGCTATGGTAACCACATTGTGGTAAATTTAAGTCATTTGAGATACTTTAACATTTTCAGAATATTTTGATACCTCTCATCATAATGTAAACCTCTTATCTATATGGCAAAGGTGCATCACATCCACAATGGTGTCACAGACTTAACGGCATTTTTCCTGCATAAATGAGCTAATACTGGAGCAACATCAATTTTCATGACAATCAAAAAAAATTTATTTTTGAATTAAACATGTCTATATTTGATTTTTAAGAAACAACAGAGTCAATGCCTTTTTATGATATAAATGGTAACCATAGCAACCAAATATGAAAATTTGAATTGAGGAGCATATGTGGGTATAAGGTTGCACTCCATAGTATTGGTCATTGAAAATTGAGCGTTTTGAATGAAAGGCATGCAATAGTTGACGTTATATTAATAATTTTATATTGCTCATACAATATAAAGCTACATATCAATAAAAAGTACTCTTATTACTGATTACTTCTATTATTCTTGATTTCATCTGAACAAATCCTGTCAGTCAGACATGCTGCTCAAAGTTATAGCAGTACATTAGAAGATGACATGGAAATGGGGCATGACCCCTCAAAGTGATTCAAATTTGACATCCTTCTCAAATGATTTTCTGAATAAACTGTATGTCTATTTGTTGTGTATTTCTTATTCTATAATATGTGCAATTTATTTGAATTTTCACCTGATGCAATTCGAGAAATATGACGTCAAAGTTTTCTTACCTAAATACAGCATTCATTTCTTTGCCCAAGGCTAGTCACATGACCTCTTACTTTCACATCCGGTCATACTATACATATGAGGTATACAATGGAAATAATGTGCTTTTCTCAAGACAACAAGCTAGTTCTTTCTTCCAAATATCAAAAATCATAGTTATTTCAATAATAAAGCTCACATAATGAAGCTGGACCCCATCTGTCCCCTATTTAAAAAATGTTCCCTAGCCAAATTCCAAATGCGACACTGCGGATACTATGTAGTGTAACCTATAGGAGTACATTTTTCTTTATGCGAGAAATTTTTTTTGTCGATATGTGTTTTTAAGGTCTTTCGCATCTTGCGATACCAGATATTTTGTGTTACGCACTATACTTTTGTCGCGACACACCGTCAAAGGTCCCATGATACCGTCAGGCCTTAACCCCAATGTTACATTACATGGCCATAATAAGAAATACATATATGATCAATAGGAGCTATTTATGATGCTTAAGTACTATAATGGTACATTAAAAGATAGAAAAAAGGCTAAATGACATTCTTAAAAGAATGTTGCAATGGAAACGACAAACTTTTTTGTCGTAACGACATATTTTTGTCGCGTCGAAGCTAATTATATACCATTACGCTTTACCGCGAACAACAGAAATGCCCATGTAAGCTATAATATTTTGAACAGATTTTGGTTGCTATGGTAACCACATTGTGGTAAATTTAAGTCATTTGAGATACTTTAACATTTTCAGAATATTTTGATACCTCTCATCATAATGTAAACCTCTTATCTATATGGCAAAGGTGCATCACATCCACAATGGTGTCACAGACTTAACGGCATTTTTCCTGCATAAATGAGCTAATACTGGAGCAACATCAATTTTCATGACAATCAAAAAAAATTTATTTTTGAATTAAACATGTCTATATTTGATTTTTAAGAAACAACAGAGTCAATGCCTTTTTATGATATAAATGGTAACCATAGCAACCAAATATGAAAATTTGAATTGAGGAGCATATGTGGGTATAAGGTTGCACTCCATAGTATTGGTCATTGAAAATTGAGCGTTTTGAATGAAAGGCATGCAATAGTTGACGTTATATTAATAATTTTATATTGCTCATACAATATAAAGCTACATATCAATAAAAAGTACTCTTATTACTGATTACTTCTATTATTCTTGATTTCATCTGAACAAATCCTGTCAGTCAGACATGCTGCTCAAAGTTATAGCAGTACATTAGAAGATGACATGGAAATGGGGCATGACCCCTCAAAGTGATTCAAATTTGACATCCTTCTCAAATGATTTTCTGAATAAACTGTATGTCTATTTGTTGTGTATTTCTTATTCTATAATATGTGCAATTTATTTGAATTTTCACCTGATGCAATTCGAGAAATATGACGTCAAAGTTTTCTTACCTAAATACAGCATTCATTTCTTTGCCCAAGGCTAGTCACATGACCTCTTACTTTCACATCCGGTCATACTATACATATGAGGTATACAATGGAAATAATGTGCTTTTCTCAAGACAACAAGCTAGTTCTTTCTTCCAAATATCAAAAATCATAGTTATTTCAATAATAAAGCTCACATAATGAAGCTGGACCCCATCTGTCCCCTATTTAAAAAATGTTCCCTAGCCAAATTCCAAATGCGACACTGCGGATACTATGTAGTGTAACCTATAGGAGTACATTTTTCTTTATGCGAGAAATTTTTTTTGTCGATATGTGTTTTTAAGGTCTTTCGCATCTTGCGATACCAGATATTTTGTGTTACGCACTATACTTTTGTCGCGACACACCGTCAAAGGTCCCATGATACCGTCAGGCCTTAACCCCAATGTTACATTACATGGCCATAATAAGATATACATATATGATCAATAGGAGCTATTTATGATGCTTAAGTACTATAATGGTACATTAAAAGATAGAAAAAAGGCTAAATGACATTCTTAAAAGAATGTTGCAATGGAAACGACAAACTTTTTTGTCGTAACGACATATTTTTGTCGCGTCGAAGCTAATTATATACCATTACGCTTTACCGCGAACAACAGAAATGCCCATGTAAGCTATAATATTTTGAACAGATTTTGGTTGCTATGGTAACCACATTGTGGTAAATTTAAGTCATTTGAGATACTTTAACATTTTCAGAATATTTTGATACCTCTCATCATAATGTAAACCTCTTATCTATATGGCAAAGGTGCATCACATCCACAATGGTGTCACAGACTTAACGGCATTTTTCCTGCATAAATGAGCTAATACTGGAGCAACATCAATTTTCATGACAATCAAAAAAAATTTATTTTTGAATTAAACATGTCTATATTTGATTTTTAAGAAACAACAGAGTCAATGCCTTTTTATGATATAAATGGTAACCATAGCAACCAAATATGAAAATTTGAATTGAGGAGCATATGTGGGTATAAGGTTGCACTCCATAGTATTGGTCATTGAAAATTGAGCGTTTTGAATGAAAGGCATGCAATAGTTGACGTTATATTAATAATTTTATATTGCTCATACAATATAAAGCTACATATCAATAAAAAGTACTCTTATTACTGATTACTTCTATTATTCTTGATTTCATCTGAACAAATCCTGTCAGTCAGACATGCTGCTCAAAGTTATTGCAGTACATTAGAAGATGACATGGAAATGGGGCATGACCCCTCAAAGTGATTCAAATTTGACATCCTTCTCAAATGATTTTCTGAATAAACTGTATGTCTATTTGTTGTGTATTTCTTATTCTATAATATGTGCAATTTATTTGAATTTTCACCTGATGCAATTCGAGAAATATGACGTCAAAGTTTTCTTACCTAAATACAGCATTCATTTCTTTGCCCAAGGCTAGTCACATGACCTCTTACTTTCACATCCGGTCATACTATACATATGAGGTATACAATGGAAATAATGTGCTTTTCTCAAGACAACAAGCTAGTTCTTTCTTCCAAATATCAAAAATCATAGTTATTTCAATAATAAAGCTCACATAATGAAGCTGGACCCCATCTGTCCCCTATTTAAAAAATGTTCCCTAGCCAAATTCCAAATGCGACACTGCGGATACTATGTAGTGTAACCTATAGGAGTACATTTTTCTTTATGCGAGAAATTTTTTTTGTCGATATGTGTTTTTAAGGTCTTTCGCATCTTGCGATACCAGATATTTTGTGTTACGCACTATACTTTTGTCGCGACACACCGTCAAAGGTCCCATGATACCGTCAGGCCTTAACCCCAATGTTACATTACATGGCCATAATAAGAAATACATATATGATCAATAGGAGCTATTTATGATGCTTAAGTACTATAATGGTACATTAAAAGATAGAAAAAAGGCTAAATGACATTCTTAAAAGAATGTTGCAATGGAAACGACAAACTTTTTTGTCGTAACGACATATTTTTGTCGCGTCGAAGCTAATTATATACCATTACGCTTTACCGCGAACAACAGAAATGCCCATGTAAGCTATAATATTTTGAACAGATTTTGGTTGCTATGGTAACCACATTGTGGTAAATTTAAGTCATTTGAGATACTTTAACATTTTCAGAATATTTTTATACCTCTCATCATAATGTAAACCTCTTATCTATATGGCAAAGGTGCATCACATCCACAATGGTGTCACAGACTTAACGGCATTTTTCCTGCATAAATGAGCTAATACTGGAGCAACATCAATTTTCATGACAATAAAAAAAAAATTATTTTTGAATTAAACATGTCTATATTTGATTTTTAAGAAACAACAGAGTCAATGCCTTTTTATGATATAAATGGTAACCATAGCAACCAAATATGAAAATTTGAATTGAAGAGCATATGTGCGTATAAGGTTGCACTCCATAGTATTGGTCATTGAAAATTGAGCGTTTTGAATGAAAGGCATGCAATAGTTGACGTTATATTAATAATTTTATATTGCTCATACAATATAAAGCTACATATCAATAAAAAGTACTCTTATTACTGATTACTTCTATTATTCTTGATTTCATCTGAACAAATCCTGTCAGTCAGACATGCTGCTCAAAGTTATAGCAGTACATTAGAAGATGACATGGAAATGGGGCATGACCCCTCAAAGTGATTCAAATTTGACATCCTTCTCAAATGATTTTCTGAATAAACTGTATGTCTATTTGTTGTGTATTTCTTATTCTATAATATGTGCAATTTATTTGAATTTTCACCTGATGCAATTCGAGAAATATGACGTCAAAGTTTTCTTACCTAAATACAGCATTCATTTCTTTGCCCAAGGCTAGTCACATGACCTCTTACTTTCACATCCGGTCATACTATACATATGAGGTATACAATGGAAATAATGTGCTTTTCTCAAGACAACAAGCTAGTTCTTTCTTCCAAATATCAAAAATCATAGTTATTTCAATAATAAAGCTCACATAATGAAGCTGGACCCCATCTGTCCCCTATTTAAAAAATGTTCCCTAGCCAAATTCCAAATGCGACACTGCGGATACTATGTAGTGTAACCTATAGGAGTACATTTTTCTTTATGCGAGAAATTTTTTTTGTCGATATGTGTTTTTAAGGTCTTTCGCATCTTGCGATACCAGATATTTTGTGTTACGCACTATACTTTTGTCGCGACACACCGTCAAAGGTCCCATGATACCGTCAGGCCTTAACCCCAATGTTACATTACATGGCCATAATAAGAAATACATATATGATCAATAGGAGCTATTTATGATGCTTAAGTACTATAATGGTACATTAAAAGATAGAAAAAAGGCTAAATGACATTCTTAAAAGAATGTTGCAATGGAAACGACAAACTTTTTTGTCGTAACGACATATTTTTGTCGCGTCGAAGCTAATTATATACCATTACGCTTTACCGCGAACAACAGAAATGCCCATGTAAGCTATAATATTTTGAACAGATTTTGGTTGCTATGGTAACCACATTGTGGTAAATTTAAGTCATTTGAGATACTTTAACATTTTCAGAATATTTTGATACCTCTCATCATAATGTAAACCTCTTATCTATATGGCAAAGGTGCATCACATCCACAATGGTGTCACAGACTTAACGGCATTTTTCCTGCATAAATGAGCTAATACTGGAGCAACATCAATTTTCATGACAATCAAAAAAAATTTATTTTTGAATTAAACATGTCTATATTTGATTTTTAAGAAACAACAGAGTCAATGCCTTTTTATGATATAAATGGTAACCATAGCAACCAAATATGAAAATTTGAATTGAGGAGCATATGTGCGTATAAGGTTGCACTCCATAGTATTGGTCATTGAAAATTGAGCGTTTTGAATGAAAGGCATGCAATAGTTGACGTTATATTAATAATTTTATATTGCTCATACAATATAAAGCTACATATCAATAAAAAGTACTCTTATTACTGATTACTTCTATTATTCTTGATTTCATCTGAACAAATCCTGTCAGTCAGACATGCTGCTCAAAGTTATAGCAGTACATTAGAAGATGACATGGAAATGGGGCATGACCCCTCAAAGTGATTCAAATTTGACATCCTTCTCAAATGATTTTCTAAATAAACTGTATGTCTATTTGTTGTGTATTTCTTATTCTATAATATGTGCAATTTATTTGAATTTTCACCTGATGCAATTCGAGAAATATGACGTCAAAGTTTTCTTACCTAAATACAGCATTCATTTCTTTGCCCAAGGCTAGTCACATGACCTCTTACTTTCACATCCGGTCATACTATACATATGAGGTATACAATGGAAATAATGTGCTTTTCTCAAGACAACAAGCTAGTTCTTTCTTCCAAATATCAAAAATCATAGTTATTTCAATAATAAAGCTCACATAATGAAGCTGGACCCCATCTGTCCCCTATTTAAAAAATGTTCCCTAGCCAAATTCCAAATGCGACACTGCGGATACTATGTAGTGTAACCTATAGGAGTACATTTTTCTTTATGCGAGAAATTTTTTTTGTCGATATGTGTTTTTAAGGTCTTTCGCATCTTGCGATACCAGATATTTTGTGTTACGCACTATACTTTTGTCGCGACACACCGTCAAAGGTCCCATGATACCGTCAGGCCTTAACCCCAATGTTACATTACATGGCCATAATAAGAAATACATATATGATCAATAGGAGCTATTTATGATGCTTAAGTACTATAATGGTACATTAAAAGATAGAAAAAAGGCTAAATGACATTCTTAAAAGAATGTTGCAATGGAAACGACAAACTTTTTTGTCGTAACGACATATTTTTGTCGCGTCGAAGCTAATTATATACCATTACGCTTTACCGCGAACAACAGAAATGCCCATGTAAGCTATAATATTTTGAACAGATTTTGGTTGCTATGGTAACCACATTGTGGTAAATTTAAGTCATTTGAGATACTTTAACATTTTCAGAATATTTTGATACCTCTCATCATAATGTAAACCTCTTATCTATATGGCAAAGGTGCATCACATCCACAATGGTGTCACAGACTTAACGGCATTTTTCCTGCATAAATGAGCTAATACTGGAGCAACATCAATTTTCATGACAATCAAAAAAAAATTATTTTTGAATTAAACATGTCTATATTTGATTTTTAAGAAACAACAGAGTCAATGCCTTTTTATGATATAAATGGTAACCATAGCAACCAAATATGAAAATTTGAATTGAGGAGCATATGTGCGTATATAGGAGTACATTTTTCTTTATGCGAGAAATTTTTTTTGTCGATATGTGTTTTTAAGGTCTTTCGCATCTTGCGATACCAGATATTTTGTGTTACGCACTATACTTTTGTCGCGACACACCGTCAAAGGTCCCATGATACCGTCAGGCCTTAACCCCAATGTTACATTACATGGCCATAATAAGAAATACATATATGATCAATAGGAGCTATTTATGATGCTTAAGTACTATAATGGTACATTAAAAGATAGAAGAAAGGCTAAATGACATTCTTAAAAGAATGTTGCAATGGAAACGACAAACTTTTTTGTCGTAACGACATATTTTTGTCGCGTCGAAGCTAATTATATACCATTACGCTTTACCGCGAACAACAGAAATGCCCATGTAAGCTATAATATTTTGAACAGATTTTGGTTGCTATGGTAACCACATTGTGGTAAATTTAAGTCATTTGAGATACTTTAACATTTTCAGAATATTTTGATACCTCTCATCATAATGTAAACCTCTTATCTATATGGCAAAGGTGCATCACATCCACAATGGTGTCACAGACTTAACGGCATTTTTCCTGCATAAATGAGCTAATACTGGAGCAACATCAATTTTCATGACAATCAAAAAAAAATTATTTTTGAATTAAACATGTCTATATTTGATTTTTAAGAAACAACAGAGTCAATGCCTTTTTATGATATAAATGGTAACCATAGCAACCAAATATGAAAATTTGAATTGAGGAGCATATGTGCGTATATAGGAGTACATTTTTCTTTATGCGAGAAATTTTTTTTGTCGATATGTGTTTTTAAGGTCTTTCGCATCTTGCGATACCAGATATTTTGTGTTACGCACTATACTTTTGTCGCGACACACCGTCAAAGGTCCCATGATACCGTCAGGCCTTAACCCCAATGTTACATTACATGGCCATAATAAGAAATACATATATGATCAATAGGAGCTATTTATGATGCTTAAGTACTATAATGGTACATTAAAAGATAGAAAAAAGGCTAAATGACATTCTTAAAAGAATGTTGCAATGGAAACGACAAACTTTTTTGTCGTAACGACATATTTTTGTCGCGTCGAAGCTAATTATATACCATTACGCTTTACCGCGAACAACAGAAATGCCCATGTAAGCTTTAATATTTTGAACAGATTTTGGTTGCTATGGTAACCACATTGTGGTAAATTTAAGTCATTTGAGATACTTTAACATTTTCAGAATATTTTGATACCTCTCATCATAATGTAAACCTCTTATCTATATGGCAAAGGTGCATCACATCCACAATGGTGTCACAGACTTAACGGCATTTTTCCTGCATAAATGAGCTAATATTGGAGCAACATCAATTTTCATGACAATCAAAAAAAATTTATTTTTGAATTAAACATGTCTATATTTGATTTTTAAGAAACAACAGAGTCAATGCCTTTTTATGATATAAATGGTAACCATAGCAACCAAATATGAAAATTTGAATTGAGGAGCATATGTGCGTATAAGGTTGCACTCCATAGTATTGGTCATTGAAAATTGAGCGTTTTGAATGAAAGGCATGCAATAGTTGACGTTATATTAATAATTTTATATTGCTCATACAATATAAAGCTACATATCAATAAAAAGTACTCTTATTACTGATTACTTCTATTATTCTTGATTTCATCTGAACAAATCCTGTCAGTCAGACATGCTGCTCAAAGTTATAGCAGTACATTAGAAGATGACATGGAAATGGGGCATGACCCCTCAAAGTGATTCAAATTTGACATCCTTCTCAAATGATTTTCTGAATAAACTGTATGTCTATTTGTTGTGTATTTCTTATTCTATAATATGTGCAATTTATTTGAATTTTCACCTGATGCAATTCGAGAAATATGACGTCAAAGTTTTCTTACCTAAATACAGCATTCATTTCTTTGCCCAAGGCTAGTCACATGACCTCTTACTTTCACATCCGGTCATACTATACATATGAGGTATACAATGGAAATAATGTGCTTTTCTCAAGACAACAAGCTAGTTCTTTCTTCCAAATATCAAAAATCATAGTTATTTCAAAAATAAAGCTCACATAATGAAGCTGGACCCCATCTGTCCCCTATTTAAAAAATGTTCCCTAGCCAAATTCCAAATGCGACACTGCGGATACTATGTAGTGTAACCTATAGGAGTACATTTTTCTTTATGCGAGAAATTTTTTTTGTCGATATGTGTTTTTAAGGTCTTTCGCATCTTGCGATACCAGATATTTTGTGTTACGCACTATACTTTTGTCGCGACACACCGTCAAAGGTCCCATGATACCGTCAGGCCTTAACCCCAATGTTACATTACATGGCCATAATAAGAAATACATATATGATCAATAGGAGCTATTTATGATGCTTAAGTACTATAATGGTACATTAAAAGATAGAAGAAAGGCTAAATGACATTCTTAAAAGAATGTTGCAATGGAAACGACAAACTTTTTTGTCGTAACGACATATTTTTGTCGCGTCGAAGCTAATTATATACCATTACGCTTTACCGCGAACAACAGAAATGCCCATGTAAGCTATAATATTTT
Organism: Pinctada fucata; assembly: GCA_028142955.1. Taxonomy (NCBI): domain Eukaryota; kingdom Metazoa; phylum Mollusca; class Bivalvia; order Pterioida; family Pteriidae; genus Pinctada; species Pinctada fucata. Next base: position 34,446,426 of record AP027115.1, read on the forward strand.
GAACAGATTTTGGTTGCTATGGTAACCACATTGTGGTAAATTTAAGTCATTTGAGATACTTTAACATTTTCAGAATATTTTGATACCTCTCATCATAATGTAAACCTCTTATCTATATGGCAAAGGTGCATCACATCCACAATGGTGTCACAGACTTAACGGCATTTTTCCTGCATAAATGAGCTAATACTGGAGCAACATCAATTTTCATGACAATCAAAAAAAAATTATTTTTGAATTAAACATGTCTATATTTGATTTTTAAGAAACAACAGAGTCAATGCCTTTTTATGATATAAATGGTAACCATAGCAACCAAATATGAAAATTTGAATTGAGGAGCATATGTGCGTATATAGGAGTACATTTTTCTTTATGCGAGAAATTTTTTTTGTCGATATGTGTTTTTAAGGTCTTTCGCATCTTGCGATACCAGATATTTTGTGTTACGCACTATACTTTTGTCGCGACACACCGTCAAAGGTCCCATGATACCGTCAGGCCTTAACCCCAATGTTACATTACATGGCCATAATAAGAAATACATATATGATCAATAGGAGCTATTTATGATGCTTAAGTACTATAATGGTACATTAAAAGATAGAAGAAAGGCTAAATGACATTCTTAAAAGAATGTTGCAATGGAAACGACAAACTTTTTTGTCGTAACGACATATTTTTGTCGCGTCGAAGCTAATTATATACCATTACGCTTTACCGCGAACAACAGAAATGCCCATGTAAGTTATAATATTTTGAACAGATTTTGGTTGCTATGGTAACCACATTGTGGTAAATTTAAGTCATTTGAGATACTTTAACATTTTCAGAATATTTTGATACCTCTCATCATAATGTAAACCTCTTATCTATATGGCAAAGGTGCATCACATCCACAATGGTGTCACAGACTTAACGGCATTTTTCCTGCATAAATGAGCTAATACTGGAGCAACATCAATTTTCATGACAATCAAAAAAAAATTATTTTTGAATTAAACATGTCTATATTTGATTTTTAAGAAACAACAGAGTCAATGCCTTTTTATGATATAAATGGTAACCATAGCAACCAAATATGAAAATTTGAATTGAGGAGCATATGTGCGTATATAGGAGTACATTTTTCTTTATGCGAGAAATTTTTTTTGTCGATATGTGTTTTTAAGGTCTTTCGCATCTTGCGATACCAGATATTTTGTGTTACGCACTATACTTTTGTCGCGACACACCGTCAAAGGTCCCATGATACCGTCAGGCCTTAACCCCAATGTTACATTACATGGCCATAATAAGAAATACATATATGATCAATAGGAGCTATTTATGATGCTTAAGTACTATAATGGTACATTAAAAGATAGAAAAAAGGCTAAATGACATTCTTAAAAGAATGTTGCAATGGAAACGACAAACTTTTTTGTCGTAACGACATATTTTTGTCGCGTCGAAGCTAATTATATACCATTACGCTTTACCGCGAACAACAGAAATGCCCATGTAAGCTATAATATTTTGAACAGATTTTGGTTGCTATGGTAACCACATTGTGGTAAATTTAAGTCATTTGAGATACTTTAACATTTTCAGAATATTTTGATACCTCTCATCATAATGTAAACCTCTTATCTATATGGCAAAGGTGCATCACATCCACAATGGTGTCACAGACTTAACGGCATTTTTCCTGCATAAATGAGCTAATACTGGAGCAACATCAATTTTCATGACAATCAAAAAAAATTTATTTTTGAATTAAACATGTCTATATTTGATTTTTAAGAAACAACAGAGTCAATGCCTTTTTATGATATAAATGGTAACCATAGCAACCAAATATGAAAATTTGAATTGAGGAGCATATGTGCGTATAAGGTTGCACTCCATAGTATTGGTCATTGAAAATTGAGCGTTTTGAATGAAAGGCATGCAATAGTTGACGTTATATTAATAATTTTATATTGCTCATACAATATAAAGCTACATATCAATAAAAAGTACTCTTATTACTGATTACTTCTATTATTCTTGATTTCATCTGAACAAATCCTGTCAGTCAGACATGCTGCTCAAAGTTATAGCAGTACATTAGAAGATGACATGGAAATGGGGCATGACCCCTCAAAGTGATTCAAATTTGACATCCTTCTCAAATGATTTTCTGAATAAACTGTATGTCTATTTGTTGTGTATTTCTTATTCTATAATATGTGCAATTTATTTGAATTTTCACCTGATGCAATTCGAGAAATATGACGTCAAAGTTTTCTTACCTAAATACAGCATTCATTTCTTTGCCCAAGGCTAGTCACATGACCTCTTACTTTCACATCCGGTCATACTATACATATAAGGTATACAATGGAAATAATGTGCTTTTCTCAAGACAACAAGCTAGTTCTTTCTTCCAAATATCAAAAATCATAGTTATTTCAATAATAAAGCTCACATAATGAAGCTGGACCCCATCTGTCCCCTATTTAAAAAATGTTCCCTAGCCAAATTCCAAATGCGACACTGCGGATACTATGTAGTGTAACCTATAGGAGTACATTTTTCTTTATGCGAGAAATTTTTTTTGTCGATATGTGTTTTTAAGGTCTTTCGCATCTTGCGATACCAGATATTTTGTGTTACGCACTATACTTTTGTCGCGACACACCGTCAAAGGTCCCATGATACCGTCAGGCCTTAACCCCAATGTTACATTACATGGCCATAATAAGAAATACATATATGATCAATAGGAGCTATTTATGATGCTTAAGTACTATAATGGTACATTAAAAGATAGAAAAAAGGCTAAATGACATTCTTAAAAGAATGTTGCAATGGAAACGACAAACTTTTTTGTCGTAACGACATATTTTTGTCGCGTCGAAGCTAATTATATACCATTACGCTTTACCGCGAACAACAGAAATGCCCATGTAAGCTATAATATTTTGAACAGATTTTGGTTGCTATGGTAACCACATTGTGGTAAATTTAAGTCATTTGAGATACTTTAACATTTTCAGAATATTTTGATACCTCTCATCATAATGTAAACCTCTTATCTATATGGCAAAGGTGCATCACATCCACAATGGTGTCACAGACTTAACGGCATTTTTCCTGCATAAATGAGCTAATACTGGAGCAACATCAATTTTCATGACAATCAAAAAAAATTTATTTTTGAATTAAACATGTCTATATTTGATTTTTAAGAAACAACAGAGTCAATGCCTTTTTATGATATAAATGGTAACCATAGCAACCAAATATGAAAATTTGAATTGAGGAGCATATGTGCGTATAAGGTTGCACTCCATAGTATTGGTCATTGAAAATTGAGCGTTTTGAATGAAAGGCATGCAATAGTTGACGTTATATTAATAATTTTATATTGCTCATACAATATAAAGCTACATATCAATAAAAAGTACTCTTATTACTGATTACTTCTATTATTCTTGATTTCATCTGAACAAATCCTGTCAGTCAGACATGCTGCTCAAAGTTATAGCAGTACATTAGAAGATGACATGGAAATGGGGCATGACCCCTCAAAGTGATTCAAATTTGACATCCTTCTCAAATGATTTTCTGAATAAACTGTATGTCTATTTGTTGTGTATTTCTTATTCTATAATATGTGCAATTTATTTGAATTTTCACCTGATGCAATTCGAGAAATATGACGTCAAAGTTTTCTTACCTAAATACAGCATTCATTTCTTTGCCCAAGGCTAGTCACATGACCTCTTACTTTCACATCCGGTCATACTATACATATAAGGTATACAATGGAAATAATGTGCTTTTCTCAAGACAACAAGCTAGTTCTTTCTTCCAAATATCAAAAATCATAGTTATTTCAATAATAAAGCTCACATAATGAAGCTGGACCCCATCTGTCCCCTATTTAAAAAATGTTCCCTAGCCAAATTCCAAATGCGACACTGCGGATACTATGTAGTGTAACCTATAGGAGTACATTTTTCTTTATGCGAGAAATTTTTTTTGTCGATATGTGTTTTTAAGGTCTTTCGCATCTTGCGATACCAGATATTTTGTGTTACGCACTATACTTTTGTCGCGACACACCGTCAAAGGTCCCATGATACCGTCAGGCCTTAACCCCAATGTTACATTACATGGCCATAATAAGAAATACATATATGATCAATAGGAGCTATTTATGATGCTTAAGTACTATAATGGTACATTAAAAGATAGAAAAAAGGCTAAATGACATTCTTAAAAGAATGTTGCAATGGAAACGACAAACTTTTTTGTCGTAACGACATATTTTTGTCGCGTCGAAGCTAATTATATACCATTACGCTTTACCGCGAACAACAGAAATGCCCATGTAAGCTATAATATTTTGAACAGATTTTGGTTGCTATGGTAACCACATTGTGGTAAATTTAAGTCATTTGAGATACTTTAACATTTTCAGAATATTTTGATACCTCTCATCATAATGTAAACCTCTTATCTATATGGCAAAGGTGCATCACATCCACAATGGTGTCACAGACTTAACGGCATTTTTCCTGCATAAATGAGCTAATACTGGAGCAACATCAATTTTCATGACAATCAAAAAAAAATTATTTTTGAATTAAACATGTCTATATTTGATTTTTAAGAAACAACAGAGTCAATGCCTTTTTATGATATAAATGGTAACCATAGCAACCAAATATGAAAATTTGAATTGAGGAGCATATGTGCGTATATAGGAGTACATTTTTCTTTATGCGAGAAATTTTTTTTGTCGATATGTGTTTTTAAGGTCTTTCGCATCTTGCGATACCAGATATTTTGTGTTACGCACTATACTTTTGTCGCGACACACCGTCAAAGGTCCCATGATACCGTCAGGCCTTAACCCCAATGTTACATTACATGGCCATAATAAGAAATACATATATGATCAATAGGAGCTATTTATGATGCTTAAGTACTATAATGGTACATTAAAAGATAGAAGAAAGGCTAAATGACATTCTTAAAAGAATGTTGCAATGGAAACGACAAACTTTTTTGTCGTAACGACATATTTTTGTCGCGTCGAAGCTAATTATATACCATTACGCTTTACCGCGAACAACAGAAATGCCCATGTAAGCTATAATATTTTGAACAGATTTTGGTTGCTATGGTAACCACATTGTGGTAAATTTAAGTCATTTGAGATACTTTAACATTTTCAGAATATTTTGATACCTCTCATCATAATGTAAACCTCTTATCTATATGGCAAAGGTGCATCACATCCACAATGGTGTCACAGACTTAACGGCATTTTTCCTGCATAAATGAGCTAATACTGGAGCAACATCAATTTTCATGACAATCAAAAAAAAATTATTTTTGAATTAAACATGTCTATATTTGATTTTTAAGAAACAACAGAGTCAATGCCTTTTTATGATATAAATGGTAACCATAGCAACCAAATATGAAAATTTGAATTGAGGAGCATATGTGCGTATAAGGTTGCACTCCATAGTATTGGTCATTGAAAATTGAGCGTTTTGAATGAAAGGCATGCAATAGTTGACGTTATATTAATAATTTTATATTGCTCATACAATATAAAGCTACATATCAATAAAAAGTACTCTTATTACTGATTACTTCTATTATTCTTGATTTCATCTGAACAAATCCTGTCAGTCAGACATGCTGCTCAAAGTTATAGCAGTACATTAGAAGATGACATGGAAATGGGGCATGACCCCTCAAAGTGATTCAAATTTGACATCCTTCTCAAATGATTTTCTGAATAAACTGTATGTCTATTTGTTGTGTATTTCTTATTCTATAATATGTGCAATTTATTTGAATTTTCACCTGATGCAATTCGAGAAATATGACGTCAAAGTTTTCTTACCTAAATACAGCATTCATTTCTTTGCCCAAGGCTAGTCACATGACCTCTTACTTTCACATCCGGTCATACTATACATATAAGGTATACAATGGAAATAATGTGCTTTTCTCAAGACAACAAGCTAGTTCTTTCTTCCAAATATCAAAAATCATAGTTATTTCAATAATAAAGCTCACATAATGAAGCTGGACCCCATCTGTCCCCTATTTAAAAAATGTTCCCTAGCCAAATTCCAAATGCGACACTGCGGATACTATGTAGTGTAACCTATAGGAGTACATTTTTCTTTATGCGAGAAATTTTTTTTGTCGATATGTGTTTTTAAGGTCTTTCGCATCTTGCGATACCAGATATTTTGTGTTACGCACTATACTTTTGTCGCGACACACCGTCAAAGGTCCCATGATACCGTCAGGCCTTAACCCCAATGTTACATTACATGGCCATAATAAGAAATACATATATGATCAATAGGAGCTATTTATGATGCTTAAGTACTATAATGGTACATTAAAAGATAGAAAAAAGGCTAAATGACATTCTTAAAAGAATGTTGCAATGGAAACGACAAACTTTTTTGTCGTAACGACATATTTTTGTCGCGTCGAAGCTAATTATATACCATTACGCTTTACCGCGAACAACAGAAATGCCCATGTAAGCTATAATATTTTGAACAGATTTTGGTTGCTATGGTAACCACATTGTGGTAAATTTAAGTCATTTGAGATACTTTAACATTTTCAGAATATTTTGATACCTCTCATCATAATGTAAACCTCTTATCTATATGGCAAAGGTGCATCACATCCACAATGGTGTCACAGACTTAACGGCATTTTTCCTGCATAAATGAGCTAATACTGGAGCAACATCAATTTTCATGACAATCAAAAAAAAATTATTTTTGAATTAAACATGTCTATATTTGATTTTTAAGAAACAACAAAGTCAATGCCTTTTTATGATATAAATGGTAACCATAGCAACCAAATATGAAAATTTGAATTGAGGAGCATATGTGCGTATATAGGAGTACATTTTTCTTTATGCGAGAAATTTTTTTTGTCGATATGTGTTTTTAAGGTCTTTCGCATCTTGCGATACCAGATATTTTGTGTTACGCACTATACTTTTGTCGCGACACACCGTCAAAGGTCCCATGATACCGTCAGGCCTTAACCCCAATGTTACATTACATGGCCATAATAAGAAATACATATATGATCAATAGGAGCTATTTATGATGCTTAAGTACTATAATGGTACATTAAAAGATAGAAAAAAGGCTAAATGACATTCTTAAAAGAATGTTGCAATGGAAACGACAAACTTTTTTGTCGTAACGACATATTTTTGTCGCGTCGAAGCTAATTATATACCATTACGCTTTACCGCGAACAACAGAAATGCCCATGTAAGCTATAATATTTTGAACAGATTTTGGTTGCTATGGTAACCACATTGTGGTAAATTTAAGTCATTTGAGATACTTTAACATTTTCAGAATATTTTGATACCTCTCATCATAATGTAAACCTCTTATCTATATGGCAAAGGTGCATCACATCCACAATGGTGTCACAGACTTAACGGCATTTTTCCTGCATAAATGAGCTAATACTGGAGCAACATCAATTTTCATGACAATCAAAAAAAATTTATTTTTGAATTAAACATGTCTATATTTGATTTTTAAGAAACAACAGAGTCAATGCCTTTTTATGATATAAATGGTAACCATAGCAACCAAATATGAAAATTTGAATTGAGGAGCATATGTGCGTATAAGGTTGCACTCCATAGTATTGGTCATTGAAAATTGAGCGTTTTGAATGAAAGGCATGCAATAGTTGACGTTATATTAATAATTTTATATTGCTCATACAATATAAAGCTACATATCAATAAAAAGTACTCTTATTACTGATTACTTCTATTATTCTTGATTTCATCTGAACAAATCCTGTCAGTCAGACATGCTGCTCAAAGTTATAGCAGTACATTAGAAGATGACATGGAAATGGGGCATGACCCCTCAAAGTGATTCAAATTTGACATCCTTCTCAAATGATTTTCTGAATAAACTGTATGTCTATTTGTTGTGTATTTCTTATTCTATAATATGTGCAATTTATTTGAATTTTCACCTGATGCAATTCGAGAAATATGACGTCAAAGTTTTCTTACCTAAATACAGCATTCATTTCTTTGCCCAAGGCTAGTCACATGACCTCTTACTTTCACATCCGGTCATACTATACATATGAGGTATACAATGGAAATAATGTGCTTTTCTCAAGACAACAAGCTAGTTCTTTCTTCCAAATATCAAAAATCATAGTTATTTCAATAATAAAGCTCACATAATGAAGCTGGACCCCATCTGTCCCCTATTTAAAAAATGTTCCCTAGCCAAATTCCAAATGCGACACTGCGGATACTATGTAGTGTAACCTATAGGAGTACATTTTTCTTTATGCGAGAAATTTTTTTTGTCGATATGTGTTTTTAAGGTCTTTCGCATCTTGCGATACCAGATATTTTGACACCGTCAAAGGTCCCATGATACCGTCAGGCCTTAACCCCAATGTTACATTACATGGCCATAATAAGAAATACATATATGATCAATAGGAGCTATTTATGATGCTTAAGTACTATAATGGTACATTAAAAGATAGAAAAAAGGCTAAATGACATTCTTAAAAGAATGTTGCAATGGAAACGACAAACTTTTTTGTCGTAACGACATATTTTTGTCGCGTCGAAGCTAATTATATACCATTACGCTTTACCGCGAACAACAGAAATGCCCATGTAAGCTATAATATTTTGAACAGATTTTGGTTGCTATGGTAACCACATTGTGGTAAATTTAAGTCATTTGAGATACTTGAACATTTTCAGAATATTTTGATACCTCTCATCATAATGTAAACCTCTTATCTATATGGCAAAGGTGCATCACATCCACAATGGTGTCACAGACTTAACGGCATTTTTCCTGCATAAATGAGCTAATACTGGAGCAACATCAATTTTCATGACAATCAAAAAAAAATTATTTTTGAATTAAACATGTCTATATTTGATTTTTAAGAAACAACAGAGTCAATGCCTTTTTATGATATAAATGGTAACCATAGCAACCAAATATGAAAATTTGAATTGAGGAGCATATGTGCGTATATAGGAGTACATTTTTCTTTATGCGAGAAATTTTTTTTGTCGATATGTGTTTTTAAGGTCTTTCGCATCTTGCGATACCAGATATTTTGTGTTACGCACTATACTTTTGTCGCGACACACCGTCAAAGGTCCCATGATACCGTCAGGCCTTAACCCCAATGTTACATTACATGGCCATAATAAGAAATACATATATGATCAATAGGAGCTATTTATGATGCTTAAGTACTATAATGGTACATTAAAAGATAGAAAAAAGGCTAAATGACATTCTTAAAAGAATGTTGCAATGGAAACGACAAACTTTTTTGTCGTAACGACATATTTTTGTCGCGTCGAAGCTAATTATATACCATTACGCTTTACCGCGAACAACAGAAATGCCCATGTAAGCTATAATATTTTGAACAGATTTTGGTTGCTATGGTAACCACATTGTGGTAAATTTAAGTCATTTGAGATACTTGAACATTTTCAGAATATTTTGATACCTCTCATCATAATGTAAACCTCTTATCTATATGGCAAAGGTGCATCACATCCACAATGGTGTCACAGACTTAACGGCATTTTTCCTGCATAAATGAGCTAATACTGGAGCAACATCAATTTTCATGACAATCAAAAAAAAATTATTTTTGAATTAAACATGTCTATATTTGATTTTTAAGAAACAACAGAGTCAATGCCTTTTTATGATATAAATGGTAACCATAGCAACCAAATATGAAAATTTGAATTGAGGAGCATATGTGCGTATATAGGAGTACATTTTTCTTTATGCGAGAATTTTTTTTTGTCGATATGTGTTTTTAAGGTCTTTCGCATCTTGCGATACCAGATATTTTGTGTTACGCACTATACTTTTGTCGCGACACACCGTCAAAGGTCCCATGATACCGTCAGGCCTTAACCCCAATGTTACATTACATGGCCATAATAAGAAATACATATATGATCAATAGGAGCTATTTATGATGCTTAAGTACTATAATGGTACATTAAAAGATAGAAGAAAGGCTAAATGACATTCTTAAAAGAATGTTGCAATGGAAACGACAAACTTTTTTGTCGTAACGACATATTTTTGTCGCGTCGAAGCTAATTATATACCATTACGCTTTACCGCGAACAACAGAAATGCCCATGTAAGCTATAATATTTTGAACAGATTTTGGTTGCTATGGTAACCACATTGTGGTAAATTTAAGTCATTTGAGATACTTGAACATTTTCAGAATATTTTGATACCTCTCATCATAATGTAAACCTCTTATCTATATGGCAAAGGTGCATCACATCCACAATGGTGTCACAGACTTAACGGCATTTTTCCTGCATAAATGAGCTAATACTGGAGCAACATCAATTTTCATGACAATCAAAAAAAAATTATTTTTGAATTAAACATGTCTATATTTGATTTTTAAGAAACAACAGAGTCAATGCCTTTTTATGATATAAATGGTAACCATAGCAACCAAATATGAAAATTTGAATTGAGGAGCATATGTGCGTATATAGGAGTACATTTTTCTTTATGCGAGAAATTTTTTTTGTCGATATGTGTTTTTAAGGTCTTTCGCATCTTGCGATACCAGATATTTTGTGTTACGCACTATACTTTTGTCGCGACACACCGTCAAAGGTCCCATGATACCGTCAGGCCTTAACCCCAATGTTACATTACATGGCCATAATAAGAAATACATATATGATCAATAGGAGCTATTTATGATGCTTAAGTACTATAATGGTACATTAAAAGATAGAAGAAAGGCTAAATGACATTCTTAAAAGAATGTTGCAATGGAAACGACAAACTTTTTTGTCGTAACGACATATTTTTGTCGCGTCGAAGCTAATTATATACCATTACGCTTTACCGCGAACAACAGAAATGCCCATGTAAGCTATAATATTTTGAACAGATTTTGGTTGCTATGGTAACCACATTGTGGTAAATTTAAGTCATTTGAGATACTTTAACATTTTCAGAATATTTTGATACCTCTCATCATAATGTAAACCTCTTATCTATATGGCAAAGGTGCATCACATCCACAATGGTGTCACAGACTTAACGGCATTTTTCCTGCATAAATGAGCTAATACTGGAGCAACATCAATTTTCATGACAATCAAAAAAAAATTATTTTTGAATTAAACATGTCTATATTTGATTTTTAAGAAACAACAGAGTCAATGCCTTTTTATGATATAAATGGTAACCATAGCAACCAAATATGAAAATTTGAATTGAGGAGCATATGTGCGTATATAGGAGTACATTTTTCTTTATGCGAGAAATTTTTTTTGTCGATATGTGTTTTTAAGGTCTTTCGCATCTTGCGATACCAGATATTTTGTGTTACGCACTATACTTTTGTCGCGACACACCGTCAAAGGTCCCATGATACCGTCAGGCCTTAACCCCAATGTTACATTACATGGCCATAATAAGAAATACATATATGATCAATAGGAGCTATTTATGATGCTTAAGTACTATAATGGTACATTAAAAGATAGAAGAAAGGCTAAATGACATTCTTAAAAGAATGTTGCAATGGAAACGACAAACTTTTTTGTCGTAACGACATATTTTTGTCGCGTCGAAGCTAATTATATACCATTACGCTTTACCGCGAACAACAGAAATGCCCATGTAAGCTATAATATTTTGAACAGATTTTGGTTGCTATGGTAACCACATTGTGGTAAATTTAAGTCATTTGAGATACTTTAACATTTTCAGAATATTTTGATACCTCTCATCATAATGTAAACCTCTTATCTATATGGCAAAGGTGCATCACATCCACAATGGTGTCACAGACTTAACGGCATTTTTCCTGCATAAATGAGCTAATACTGGAGCAACATCAATTTTCATGACAATCAAAAAAAAATTATTTTTGAATTAAACATGTCTATATTTGATTTTTAAGAAACAACAGAGTCAATGCCTTTTTATGATATAAATGGTAACCATAGCAACCAAATATGAAAATTTGAATTGAGGAGCATATGTGCGTATATAGGAGTACATTTTTCTTTATGCGAGAAATTTTTTTTGTCGATATGTGTTTTTAAGGTCTTTCGCATCTTGCGATACCAGATATTTTGTGTTACGCACTATACTTTTGTCGCGACACACCGTCAAAGGTCCCATGATACCGTCAGGCCTTAACCCCAATGTTACATTACATGGCCATAATAAGAAATACATATATGATCAATAGGAGCTATTTATGATGCTTAAGTACTATAATGGTACATTAAAAGATAGAAAAAAGGCTAAATGACATTCTTAAAAGAATGTTGCAATGGAAACGACAAACTTTTTTGTCGTAACGACATATTTTTGTCGCGTCGAAGCTAATTATATACCATTACGCTTTACCGCGAACAACAGAAATGCCCATGTAAGCTATAATATTTTGAACAGATTTTGGTTGCTATGGTAACCACTTTGTGGTAAATTTAAGTCATTTGAGATACTTTAACATTTTCAGAATATTTTGATACCTCTCATCATAATGTAAACCTCTTATCTATATGGCAAAGGTGCATCACATCCACAATGGTGTCACAGACTTAACGGCATTTTTCCTGCATAAATGAGCTAATACTGGAGCAACATCAATTTTCATGACAATCAAAAAAAAATTATTTTTGAATTAAACATGTCTATATTTGATTTTTAAGAAACAACAGAGTCAATGCCTTTTTATGATATAAATGGTAACCATAGCAACCAAATATGAAAATTTGAATTGAGGAGCATATGTGCGTATAAGGTTGCACTCCATAGTATTGGTCATTGAAAATTGAGCGTTTTGAATGAAAGGCATGCAATAGTTGACGTTATATTAATAATTTTATATTGCTCATACAATATAAAGCTACATATCAATAAAAAGTACTCTTATTACTGATTACTTCTATTATTCTTGATTTCATCTGAACAAATCCTGTCAGTCAGACATGCTGCTCAAAGTTATAGCAGTACATTAGAAGATGACATGGAAATGGGGCATGACCCCTCAAAGTGATTCAAATTTGACATCCTTCTCAAATGATTTTCTGAATAAACTGTATGTCTATTTGTTGTGTATTTCTTATTCTATAATATGTGCAATTTATTTGAATTTTCACCTGATGCAATTCGAGAAATATGACGTCAAAGTTTTCTTACCTAAATACAGCATTCATTTCTTTGCCCAAGGCTAGTCACATGACCTCTTACTTTCACATCCGGTCATACTATACATATGAGGTATACAATGGAAATAATGTGCTTTTCTCAAGACAACAAGCTAGTTCTTTCTTCCAAATATCAAAAATCATAGTTATTTCAATAATAAAGCTCACATAATGAAGCTGGACCCCATCTGTCCCCTATTTAAAAAATGTTCCCTAGCCAAATTCCAAATGCGACACTGCGGATACTATGTAGTGTAACCTATAGGAGTACATTTTTCTTTATGCGAGAAATTTTTTTTGTCGATATGTGTTTTTAAGGTCTTTCGCATCTTGCGATACCAGATATTTTGTGTTACGCACTATACTTTTGTCGCGACACACCGTCAAAGGTCCCATGATACCGTCAGGCCTTAACCCCAATGTTACATTACATGGCCATAATAAGAAATACATATATGATCAATAGGAGCTATTTATGATGCTTAAGTACTATAATGGTACATTAAAAGATAGAAAAAAGGCTAAATGACATTCTTAAAAGAATGTTGCAATGGAAACGACAAACTTTTTTGTCGTAACGACATATTTTTGTCGCGTCGAAGCTAATTATATACCATTACGCTTTACCGCGAACAACAGAAATGCCCATGTAAGCTATAATATTTTGAACAGATTTTGGTTGCTATGGTAACCACATTGTGGTAAATTTAAGTCATTTGAGATACTTTAACATTTTCAGAATATTTTGATACCTCTCATCATAATGTAAACCTCTTATCTATATGGCAAAGGTGCATCACATCCACAATGGTGTCACAGACTTAACGGCATTTTTCCTGCATAAATGAGCTAATACTGGAGCAACATCAATTTTCATGACAATCAAAAAAAAATTATTTTTGAATTAAACATGTCTATATTTGATTTTTAAGAAACAACAGAGTCAATGCCTTTTTATGATATAAATGGTAACCATAGCAACCAAATATGAAAATTTGAATTGAGGAGCATATGTGCGTATATAGGAGTACATTTTTCTTTATGCGAGAAATTTTTTTTGTCGATATGTGTTTTTAAGGTCTTTCGCATCTTGCGATACCAGATATTTTGTGTTACGCACTATACTTTTGTCGCGACACACCGTCAAAGGTCCCATGATACCGTCAGGCCTTAACCCCAATGTTACATTACATGGCCATAATAAGAAATACATATATGATCAATAGGAGCTATTTATGATGCTTAAGTACTATAATGGTACATTAAAAGATAGAAGAAAGGCTAAATGACATTCTTAAAAGAATGTTGCAATGGAAACGACAAACTTTTTTGTCGTAACGACATATTTTTGTCGCGTCGAAGCTAATTATATACCATTACGCTTTACCGCGAACAACAGAAATGCCCATGTAAGCTATAATATTTTGAACAGATTTTGGTTGCTATGGTAACCACATTGTGGTAAATTTAAGTCATTTGAGATACTTTAACATTTTCAGAATATTTTGATACCTCTCATCATAATGTAAACCTCTTATCTATATGGCAAAGGTGCATCACATCCACAATGGTGTCACAGACTTAACGGCATTTTTCCTGCATAAATGAGCTAATACTGGAGCAACATCAATTTTCATGACAATCAAAAAAAAATTATTTTTGAATTAAACATGTCTATATTTGATTTTTAAGAAACAACAGAGTCAATGCCTTTTTATGATATAAATGGTAACCATAGCAACCAAATATGAAAATTTGAATTGAGGAGCATATGTGCGTATATAGGAGTACATTTTTCTTTATGCGAGAAATTTTTTTTGTCGATATGTGTTTTTAAGGTCTTTCGCATCTTGCGATACCAGATATTTTGTGTTACGCACTATACTTTTGTCGCGACACACCGTCAAAGGTCCCATGATACCGTCAGGCCTTAACCCCAATGTTACATTACATGGCCATAATAAGAAATACATATATGATCAATAGGAGCTATTTATGATGCTTAAGTACTATAATGGTACATTAAAAGATAGAAAAAAGGCTAAATGACATTCTTAAAAGAATGTTGCAATGGAAACGACAAACTTTTTTGTCGTAACGACATATTTTTGTCGCGTCGAAGCTAATTATATACCATTACGCTTTACCGCGAACAACAGAAATGCCCATGTAAGCTTTAATATTTTGAACAGATTTTGGTTGCTATGGTAACCACATTGTGGTAAATTTAAGTCATTTGAGATACTTTAACATTTTCAGAATATTTTGATACCTCTCATCATAATGTAAACCTCTTATCTATATGGCAAAGGTGCATCACATCCACAATGGTGTCACAGACTTAACGGCATTTTTCCTGCATAAATGAGCTAATACTGGAGCAACATCAATTTTCATGACAATAAAAAAAAAATTATTTTTGAATTAAACATGTCTATATTTGATTTTTAAGAAACAACAGAGTCAATGCCTTTTTATGATATAAATGGTAACCATAGCAACCAAATATGAAAATTTGAATTGAGGAGCATATGTGCGTATATAGGAGTACATTTTTCTTTATGCGAGAAATTTTTTTTGTCGATATGTGTTTTTAAGGTCTTTCGCATCTTGCGATACCAGATATTTTGTGTTACGCACTATACTTTTGTCGCGACACACCGTCAAAGGTCCCATGATACCGTCAGGCCTTAACCCCAATGTTACATTACATGGCCATAATAAGAAATACATATATGATCAATAGGAGCTATTTATGATGCTTAAGTACTATAATGGTACATTAAAAGATAGAAAAAAGGCTAAATGACATTCTTAAAAGAATGTTGCAATGGAAACGACAAACTTTTTTGTCGTAACGACATATTTTTGTCGCGTCGAAGCTAATTATATACCATTACGCTTTACCGCGAACAACAGAAATGCCCATGTAAGCTATAATATTTTGAACAGATTTTGGTTGCTATGGTAACCACATTGTGGTAAATTTAAGTCATTTGAGATACTTTAACATTTTCAGAATATTTTGACACCTCTCATCATAATGTAAACCTCTTATCTATATGGCAAAGGTGCATCACATCCACAATGGTGTCACAGACTTAACGGCATTTTTCCTGCATAAATGAGCTAATACTGGAGCAACATCAATTTTCATGACAATCAAAAAAAAATTATTTTTGAATTAAACATGTCTATATTTGATTTTTAAGAAACAACAGAGTCAATGCCTTTTTATGATATAAATGGTAACCATAGCAACCAAATATGAAAATTTGAATTGAGGAGCATATGTGCGTATATAGGAGTACATTTTTCTTTATGCGAGAAATTTTTTTTGTCGATATGTGTTTTTAAGGTCTTTCGCATCTTGCGATACCAGATATTTTGTGTTACGCACTTTCCTTTGGTCGCGACACACCGTCAAAGGTCCCATGATACCGTCAGGCCTTAACCCCAATGTTACATTACATGGCCATAATAAGAAATACATATATGATCAATAGGAGCTATTTATGATGCTTAAGTACTATAATGGTACATTAAAAGATAGAAAAAAGGCTAAATGACATTCTTAAAAGAATGTTGCAATGGAAACGACAAACTTTTTTGTCGTAACGACATATTTTTGTCGCGTCGAAGCTAATTATATACCATTACGCTTTACCGCGAACAACAGAAATGCCCATGTAAGCTATAATATTTTGAACAGATTTTGGTTGCTATGGTAACCACATTGTGGTAAATTTAAGTCATTTGAGATACTTTAACATTTTCAGAATATTTTGATACCTCTCATCATAATGTAAACCTCTTATCTATATGGCAAAGGTGCATCACATCCACAATGGTGTCACAGACTTAACGGCATTTTTCCTGCATAAATGAGCTAATACTGGAGCAACATCAATTTTCATGACAATCAAAAAAAATTTATTTTTGAATTAAACATGTCTATATTTGATTTTTAAGAAACAACAGAGTCAATGCCTTTTTATGATATAAATGGTAACCATAGCAACCAAATATGAAAATTTGAATTGAGGAGCATATGTGCGTATAAGGTTGCACTCCATAGTATTGGTCATTGAAAATTGAGCGTTTTGAATGAAAGGCATGCAATAGTTGACGTTATATTAATAATTTTATATTGCTCATACAATATAAAGCTACATATCAATAAAAAGTACTCTTATTACTGATTACTTCTATTATTCTTGATTTCATCTGAACAAATCCTGTCAGTCAGACATGCTGCTCAAAGTTATAGCAGTACATTAGAAGATGACATGGAAATGGGGCATGACCCCTCAAAGTGATTCAAATTTGACATCCTTCTCAAATGATTTTCTGAATAAACTGTATGTCTATTTGTTGTGTATTTCTTATTCTATAATATGTGCAATTTATTTGAATTTTCACCTGATGCAATTCGAGAAATATGACGTCAAAGTTTTCTTACCTAAATACAGCATTCATTTCTTTGCCCAAGGCTAGTCACATGACCTCTTACTTTCACATCCGGTCATACTATACATATGAGGTATACAATGGAAATAATGTGCTTTTCTCAAGACAACAAGCTAGTTCTTTCTTCCAAATATCAAAAATCATAGTTATTTCAATAATAAAGCTCACATAATGAAGCTGGACCCCATCTGTCCCCTATTTAAAAAATGTTCCCTAGCCAAATTCCAAATGCGACACTGCGGATACTATGTAGTGTAACCTATAGGAGTACATTTTTCTTTATGCGAGAAATTTTTTTTGTCGATATGTGTTTTTAAGGTCTTTCGCATCTTGCGATACCAGATATTTTGTGTTACGCACTATACTTTTGTCGCGACACACCGTCAAAGGTCCCATGATACCGTCAGGCCTTAACCCCAATGTTACATTACATGGCCATAATAAGAAATACATATATGATCAATAGGAGCTATTTATGATGCTTAAGTACTATAATGGTACATTAAAAGATAGAAAAAAGGCTAAATGACATTCTTAAAAGAATGTTGCAATGGAAACGACAAACTTTTTTGTCGTAACGACATATTTTTGTCGCGTCGAAGCTAATTATATACCATTACGCTTTACCGCGAACAACAGAAATGCCCATGTAAGCTATAATATTTTGAACAGATTTTGGTTGCTATGGTAACCACATTGTGGTAAATTTAAGTCATTTGAGATACTTTAACATTTTCAGAATATTTTGATACCTCTCATCATAATGTAAACCTCTTATCTATATGGCAAAGGTGCATCACATCCACAATGGTGTCACAGACTTAACGGCATTTTTCCTGCATAAATGAGCTAATACTGGAGCAACATCAATTTTCATGACAATAAAAAAAAAATTATTTTTGAATTAAACATGTCTATATTTGATTTTTAAGAAACAACAGAGTCAATGCCTTTTTATGATATAAATGGTAACCATAGCAACCAAATATGAAAATTTGAATTGAGGAGCATATGTGCGTATATAGGAGTACATTTTTCTTTATGCGAGAAATTTTTTTTGTCGATATGTGTTTTTAAGGTCTTTCGCATCTTGCGATACCAGATATTTTGTGTTACGCACTATACTTTTGTCGCGACACACCGTCAAAGGTCCCATGATACCGTCAGGCCTTAACCCCAATGTTACATTACATGGCCATAATAAGAAATACATATATGATCAATAGGAGCTATTTATGATGCTTAAGTACTATAATGGTACATTAAAAGATAGAAAAAAGGCTAAATGACATTCTTAAAAGAATGTTGCAATGGAAACGACAAACTTTTTTGTCGTAACGACATATTTTTGTCGCGTCGAAGCTAATTATATACCATTACGCTTTACCGCGAACAACAGAAATGCCCATGTAAGCTATAATATTTTGAACAGATTTTGGTTGCTATGGTAACCACATTGTGGTAAATTTAAGTCATTTGAGATACTTTAACATTTTCAGAATATTTTGATACCTCTCATCATAATGTAAACCTCTTATCTATATGGCAAAGGTGCATCACATCCACAATGGTGTCACAGACTTAACGGCATTTTTCCTGCATAAATGAGCTAATACTGGAGCAACATCAATTTTCATGACAATCAAAAAAAAATTATTTTTGAATTAAACATGTCTATATTTGATTTTTAAGAAACAACAGAGTCAATGCCTTTTTATGATATAAATGGTAACCATAGCAACCAAATATGAAAATTTGAATTGAGGAGCATATGTGCGTATATAGGAGTACATTTTTCTTTATGCGAGAAATTTTTTTTGTCGATATGTGTTTTTAAGGTCTTTCGCATCTTGCGATACCAGATATTTTGTGTTACGCACTTTCCTTTGGTCGCGACACACCGTCAAAGGTCCCATGATACCGTCAGGCCTTAACCCCAATGTTACATTACATGGCCATAATAAGAAATACATATATGATCAATAGGAGCTATTTATGATGCTTAAGTACTATAATGGTACATTAAAAGATAGAAAAAAGGCTAAATGACATTCTTAAAAGAATGTTGCAATGGAAACGACAAACTTTTTTGTCGTAACGACATATTTTTGTCGCGTCGAAGCTAATTATATACCATTACGCTTTACCGCGAACAACAGAAATGCCCATGTAAGCTATAATATTTTGAACAGATTTTGGTTGCTATGGTAACCACATTGTGGTAAATTTAAGTCATTTGAGATACTTTAACATTTTCAGAATATTTTGATACCTCTCATCATAATGTAAACCTCTTATCTATATGGCAAAGGTGCATCACATCCACAATGGTGTCACAGACTTAACGGCATTTTTCCTGCATAAATGAGCTAATACTGGAGCAACATCAATTTTCATGACAATCAAAAAAAATTTATTTTTGAATTAAACATGTCTATATTTGATTTTTAAGAAACAACAGAGTCAATGCCTTTTTATGATATAAATGGTAACCATAGCAACCAAATATGAAAATTTGAATTGAGGAGCATATGTGCGTATAAGGTTGCACTCCATAGTATTGGTCATTGAAAATTGAGCGTTTTGAATGAAAGGCATGCAATAGTTGACGTTATATTAATAATTTTATATTGCTCATACAATATAAAGCTACATATCAATAAAAAGTACTCTTATTACTGATTACTTCTATTATTCTTGATTTCATCTGAACAAATCCTGTCAGTCAGACATGCTGCTCAAAGTTATAGCAGTACATTAGAAGATGACATGGAAATGGGGCATGACCCCTCAAAGTGATTCAAATTTGACATCCTTCTCAAATGATTTTCTGAATAAACTGTATGTCTATTTGTTGTGTATTTCTTATTCTATAATATGTGCAATTTATTTGAATTTTCACCTGATGCAATTCGAGAAATATGACGTCAAAGTTTTCTTACCTAAATACAGCATTCATTTCTTTGCCCAAGGCTAGTCACATGACCTCTTACTTTCACATCCGGTCATACTATACATATGAGGTATACAATGGAAATAATGTGCTTTTCTCAAGACAACAAGCTAGTTCTTTCTTCCAAATATCAAAAATCATAGTTATTTCAATAATAAAGCTCACATAATGAAGCTGGACCCCATCTGTCCCCTATTTAAAAAATGTTCCCTAGCCAAATTCCAAATGCGACACTGCGGATACTATGTAGTGTAACCTATAGGAGTACATTTTTCTTTATGCGAGAAATTTTTTTTGTCGATATGTGTTTTTAAGGTCTTTCGCATCTTGCGATACCAGATATTTTGTGTTACGCACTATACTTTTGTCGCGACACACCGTCAAAGGTCCCATGATACCGTCAGGCCTTAACCCCAATGTTACATTAC
The DNA here is from genome assembly GCA_028142955.1 of Pinctada fucata. NCBI lineage: Eukaryota > Metazoa > Mollusca > Bivalvia > Pterioida > Pteriidae > Pinctada > Pinctada fucata. The sequence continues at coordinate 34,467,574 of AP027115.1, forward strand.
ATGGCCATAATAAGAAATACATATATGATCAATAGGAGCTATTTATGATGCTTAAGTACTATAATGGTACATTAAAAGATAGAAAAAAGGCTAAATGACATTCTTAAAAGAATGTTGCAATGGAAACGACAAACTTTTTTGTCGTAACGACATATTTTTGTCGCGTCGAAGCTAATTATATACCATTACGCTTTACCGCGAACAACAGAAATGCCCATGTAAGCTATAATATTTTGAACAGATTTTGGTTGCTATGGTAACCACATTGTGGTAAATTTAAGTCATTTGAGATACTTTAACATTTTCAGAATATTTTGATACCTCTCATCATAATGTAAACCTCTTATCTATATGGCAAAGGTGCATCACATCCACAATGGTGTCACAGACTTAACGGCATTTTTCCTGCATAAATGAGCTAATACTGGAGCAACATCAATTTTCATGACAATAAAAAAAAAATTATTTTTGAATTAAACATGTCTATATTTGATTTTTAAGAAACAACAGAGTCAATGCCTTTTTATGATATAAATGGTAACCATAGCAACCAAATATGAAAATTTGAATTGAGGAGCATATGTGCGTATATAGGAGTACATTTTTCTTTATGCGAGAAATTTTTTTTGTCGATATGTGTTTTTAAGGTCTTTCGCATCTTGCGATACCAGATATTTTGTGTTACGCACTATACTTTTGTCGCGACACACCGTCAAAGGTCCCATGATACCGTCAGGCCTTAACCCCAATGTTACATTACATGGCCATAATAAGAAATACATATATGATCAATAGGAGCTATTTATGATGCTTAAGTACTATAATGGTACATTAAAAGATAGAAAAAAGGCTAAATGACATTCTTAAAAGAATGTTGCAATGGAAACGACAAACTTTTTTGTCGTAACGACATATTTTTGTCGCGTCGAAGCTAATTATATACCATTACGCTTTACCGCGAACAACAGAAATGCCCATGTAAGCTATAATATTTTGAACAGATTTTGGTTGCTATGGTAACCACATTGTGGTAAATTTAAGTCATTTGAGATACTTTAACATTTTCAGAATATTTTGATACCTCTCATCATAATGTAAACCTCTTATCTATATGGCAAAGGTGCATCACATCCACAATGGTGTCACAGACTTAACGGCATTTTTCCTGCATAAATGAGCTAATACTGGAGCAACATCAATTTTCATGACAATCAAAAAAAAATTATTTTTGAATTAAACATGTCTATATTTGATTTTTAAGAAACAACAGAGTCAATGCCTTTTTATGATATAAATGGTAACCATAGCAACCAAATATGAAAATTTGAATTGAGGAGCATATGTGCGTATATAGGAGTACATTTTTCTTTATGCGAGAAATTTTTTTTGTCGATATGTGTTTTTAAGGTCTTTCGCATCTTGCGATACCAGATATTTTGTGTTACGCACTATACTTTTGTCGCGACACACCGTCAAAGGTCCCATGATACCGTCAGGCCTTAACCCCAATGTTACATTACATGGCCATAATAAGAAATACATATATGATCAATAGGAGCTATTTATGATGCTTAAGTACTATAATGGTACATTAAAAGATAGAAAAAAGGCTAAATGACATTCTTAAAAGAATGTTGCAATGGAAACGACAAACTTTTTTGTCGTAACGACATATTTTTGTCGCGTCGAAGCTAATTATATACCATTACGCTTTACCGCGAACAACAGAAATGCCCATGTAAGCTATAATATTTTGAACAGATTTTGGTTGCTATGGTAACCACATTGTGGTAAATTTAAGTCATTTGAGATACTTTAACATTTTCAGAATATTTTGATACCTCTCATCATAATGTAAACCTCTTATCTATATGGCAAAGGTGCATCACATCCACAATGGTGTCACAGACTTAACGGCATTTTTCCTGCATAAATGAGCTAATACTGGAGCAACATCAATTTTCATGACAATCAAAAAAAATTTATTTTTGAATTAAACATGTCTATATTTGATTTTTAAGAAACAACAGAGTCAATGCCTTTTTATGATATAAATGGTAACCATAGCAACCAAATATGAAAATTTGAATTGAGGAGCATATGTGCGTATAAGGTTGCACTCCATAGTATTGGTCATTGAAAATTGAGCGTTTTGAATGAAAGGCATGCAATAGTTGACGTTATATTAATAATTTTATATTGCTCATACAATATAAAGCTACATATCAATAAAAAGTACTCTTATTACTGATTACTTCTATTATTCTTGATTTCATCTGAACAAATCCTGTCAGTCAGACATGCTGCTCAAAGTTATAGCAGTACATTAGAAGATGACATGGAAATGGGGCATGACCCCTCAAAGTGATTCAAATTTGACATCCTTCTCAAATGATTTTCTGAATAAACTGTATGTCTATTTGTTGTGTATTTCTTATTCTATAATATGTGCAATTTATTTGAATTTTCACCTGATGCAATTCGAGAAATATGACGTCAAAGTTTTCTTACCTAAATACAGCATTCATTTCTTTGCCCAAGGCTAGTCACATGACCTCTTACTTTCACATCCGGTCATACTATACATATGAGGTATACAATGGAAATAATGTGCTTTTCTCAAGACAACAAGCTAGTTCTTTCTTCCAAATATCAAAAATCATAGTTATTTCAATAATAAAGCTCACATAATGAAGCTGGACCCCATCTGTCCCCTATTTAAAAAATGTTCCCTAGCCAAATTCCAAATGCGACACTGCGGATACTATGTAGTGTAACCTATAGGAGTACATTTTTCTTTATGCGAGAAATTTTTTTGTCGATATGTGTTTTTAAGGTCTTTCGCATCTTGCGATACCAGATATTTTGTGTTACGCACTATACTTTTGTCGCGACACACCGTCAAAGGTCCCATGATACCGTCAGGCCTTAACCCCAATGTTACATTACATGGCCATAATAAGAAATACATATATGATCAATAGGAGCTATTTATGATGCTTAAGTACTATAATGGTACATTAAAAGATAGAAAAAAGGCTAAATGACATTCTTAAAAGAATGTTGCAATGGAAACGACAAACTTTTTTGTCGTAACGACATATTTTTGTCGCGTCGAAGCTAATTATATACCATTACGCTTTACCGCGAACAACAGAAATGCCCATGTAAGCTATAATATTTTGAACAGATTTTGGTTGCTATGGTAACCACATTGTGGTAAATTTAAGTCATTTGAGATACTTTAACATTTTCAGAATATTTTGATACCTCTCATCATAATGTAAACCTCTTATCTATATGGCAAAGGTGCATCACATCCACAATGGTGTCACAGACTTAACGGCATTTTTCCTGCATAAATGAGCTAATACTGGAGCAACATCAATTTTCATGACAATCAAAAAAAATTTATTTTTGAATTAAACATGTCTATATTTGATTTTTAAGAAACAACAGAGTCAATGCCTTTTTATGATATAAATGGTAACCATAGCAACCAAATATGAAAATTTGAATTGAGGAGCATATGTGCGTATAAGGTTGCACTCCATAGTATTGGTCATTGAAAATTGAGCGTTTTGAATGAAAGGCATGCAATAGTTGACGTTATATTAATAATTTTATATTGCTCATACAATATAAAGCTACATATCAATAAAAAGTACTCTTATTACTGATTACTTCTATTATTCTTGATTTCATCTGAACAAATCCTGTCAGTCAGACATGCTGCTCAAAGTTATAGCAGTACATTAGAAGATGACATGGAAATGGGGCATGACCCCTCAAAGTGATTCAAATTTGACATCCTTCTCAAATGATTTTCTGAATAAACTGTATGTCTATTTGTTGTGTATTTCTTATTCTATAATATGTGCAATTTATTTGAATTTTCACCTGATGCAATTCGAGAAATATGACGTCAAAGTTTTCTTACCTAAATACAGCATTCATTTCTTTGCCCAAGGCTAGTCACATGACCTCTTACTTTCACATCCGGTCATACTATACATATGAGGTATACAATGGAAATAATGTGCTTTTCTCAAGACAACAAGCTAGTTCTTTCTTCCAAATATCAAAAATCATAGTTATTTCAATAATAAAGCTCACATAATGAAGCTGGACCCCATCTGTCCCCTATTTAAAAAATGTTCCCTAGCCAAATTCCAAATGCGACACTGCGGATACTATGTAGTGTAACCTATAGGAGTACATTTTTCTTTATGCGAGAAATTTTTTTTGTCGATATGTGTTTTTAAGGTCTTTCGCATCTTGCGATACCAGATATTTTGTGTTACGCACTATACTTTTGTCGCGACACACCGTCAAAGGTCCCATGATACCGTCAGGCCTTAACCCCAATGTTACATTACATGGCCATAATAAGATATACATATATGATCAATAGGAGCTATTTATGATGCTTAAGTACTATAATGGTACATTAAAAGATAGAAAAAGGCTAAATGACATTCTTAAAAGAATGTTGCAATGGAAACGACAAACTTTTTTGTCGTAACGACATATTTTTGTCGCGTCGAAGCTAATTTTATACCATTACGCTTTACCGCGAACAACAGAAATGCCCATGTAAGCTATAATATTTTGAACAGATTTTGGTTGCTATGGTAACCACATTGTGGTAAATTTAAGTCATTTGAGATACTTTAACATTTTCAGAATATTTTGATACCTCTCATCATAATGTAAACCTCTTATCTATATGGCAAAGGTGCATCACATCCACAATGGTGTCACAGACTTAACGGCATTTTTCCTGCCTAAATGAGCTAATACTGGAGCAACATCAATTTTCATGACAATCAAAAAAAATTTATTTTTGAATTAAACATGTCTATATTTGATTTTTAAGAAACAACAGAGTCAATGCCTTTTTATGATATAAATGGTAACCATAGCAACCAAATATGAAAATTTGAATTGAGGAGCATATGTGCGTATATAGGAGTACATTTTTCTTGATGCGAGAAATTTTTTTTGTCGATATGTGTTTTTAAGGTCTTTCGCATCTTGCGATACCAGATATTTTGTGTTACGCACTATACTTTTGTCGCGACACACCGTCAAAGGTCCCATGATACCGTCAGGCCTTAACCCCAATGTTACATTACATGGCCATAATAAGAAATACATATATGATCAATAGGAGCTATTTATGATGCTTAAGTACTATAATGGTACATTAAAAGATAGAAAAAAGGCTAAATGACATTCTTAAAAGAATGTTGCAATGGAAACGACAAACTTTTTTGTCGTAACGACATATTTTTGTCGCGTCGAAGCTAATTATATACCATTACGCTTTACCGCGAACAACAGAAATGCCCATGTAAGCTATAATATTTTGAACAGATTTTGGTTGCTATGGTAACCACATTGTGGTAAATTTAAGTCATTTGAGATACTTTAACATTTTCAGAATATTTTGATACCTCTCATCATAATGTAAACCTCTTATCTATATGGCAAAGGTGCATCACATCCACAATGGTGTCACAGACTTAACGGCATTTTTCCTGCATAAATGAGCTAATACTGGAGCAACATCAATTTTCATGACAATCAAAAAAAATTTATTTTTGAATTAAACATGTCTATATTTGATTTTTAAGAAACAACAGAGTCAATGCCTTTTTATGATATAAATGGTAACCATAGCAACCAAATATGAAAATTTGAATTGAGGAGCATATGTGCGTATAAGGTTGCACTCCATAGTATTGGTCATTGAAAATTGAGCGTTTTGAATGAAAGGCATGCAATAGTTGACGTTATATTAATAATTTTATATTGCTCATACAATATAAAGCTACATATCAATAAAAAGTACTCTTATTACTGATTACTTCTATTATTCTTGATTTCATCTGAACAAATCCTGTCAGTCAGACATGCTGCTCAAAGTTATAGCAGTACATTAGAAGATGACATGGAAATGGGGCATGACCCCTCAAAGTGATTCAAATTTGACATCCTTCTCAAATGATTTTCTGAATAAACTGTATGTCTATTTGTTGTGTATTTCTTATTCTATAATATGTGCAATTTATTTGAATTTTCACCTGATGCAATTCGAGAAATATGACGTCAAAGTTTTCTTACCTAAATACAGCATTCATTTCTTTGCCCAAGGCTAGTCACATGACCTCTTACTTTCACATCCGGTCATACTATACATATGAGGTATACAATGGAAATAATGTGCTTTTCTCAAGACAACAAGCTAGTTCTTTCTTCCAAATATCAAAAATCATAGTTATTTCAATAATAAAGCTCACATAATGAAGCTGGACCCCATCTGTCCCCTATTTAAAAAATGTTCCCTAGCCAAATTCCAAATGCGACACTGCGGATACTATGTAGTGTAACCTATAGGAGTACATTTTTCTTGATGCGAGAAATTTTTTTTGTCGATATGTGTTTTTAAGGTCTTTCGCATCTTGCGATACCAGATATTTTGTGTTACGCACTATACTTTTGTCGCGACACACCGTCAAAGGTCCCATGATACCGTCAGGCCTTAACCCCAATGTTACATTACATGGCCATAATAAGAAATACATATATGATCAATAGGAGCTATTTATGATGCTTAAGTACTATAATGGTACATTAAAAGATAGAAAAAAGGCTAAATGACATTCTTAAAAGAATGTTGCAATGGAAACGACAAACTTTTTTGTCGTAACGACATATTTTTGTCGCGTCGAAGCTAATTATATACCATTACGCTTTACCGCGAACAACAGAAATGCCCATGTAAGCTATAATATTTTGAACAGATTTTGGTTGCTATGGTAACCACATTGTGGTAAATTTAAGTCATTTGAGATACTTTAACATTTTCAGAATATTTTGATACCTCTCATCATAATGTAAACCTCTTATCTATATGGCAAAGGTGCATCACATCCACAATGGTGTCACAGACTTAACGGCATTTTTCCTGCATAAATGAGCTAATACTGGAGCAACATCAATTTTCATGACAATCAAAAAAAATTTATTTTTGAATTAAACATGTCTATATTTGATTTTTAAGAAACAACAGAGTCAATGCCTTTTTATGATATAAATGGTAACCATAGCAACCAAATATGAAAATTTGAATTGAGGAGCATATGTGCGTATAAGGTTGCACTCCATAGTATTGGTCATTGAAAATTGAGCGTTTTGAATGAAAGGCATGCAATAGTTGACGTTATATTAATAATTTTATATTGCTCATACAATATAAAGCTACATATCAATAAAAAGTACTCTTATTACTGATTACTTCTATTATTCTTGATTTCATCTGAACAAATCCTGTCAGTCAGACATGCTGCTCAAAGTTATAGCAGTACATTAGAAGATGACATGGAAATGGGGCATGACCCCTCAAAGTGATTCAAATTTGACATCCTTCTCAAATGATTTTCTGAATAAACTGTATGTCTATTTGTTGTGTATTTCTTATTCTATAATATGTGCAATTTATTTGAATTTTCACCTGATGCAATTCGAGAAATATGACGTCAAAGTTTTCTTACCTAAATACAGCATTCATTTCTTTGCCCAAGGCTAGTCACATGACCTCTTACTTTCACATCCGGTCATACTATACATATGAGGTATACAATGGAAATAATGTGCTTTTCTCAAGACAACAAGCTAGTTCTTTCTTCCAAATATCAAAAATCATAGTTATTTCAATAATAAAGCTCACATAATGAAGCTGGACCCCATCTGTCCCCTATTTAAAAAATGTTCCCTAGCCAAATTCCAAATGCGACACTGCGGATACTATGTAGTGTAACCTATAGGAGTACATTTTTCTTGATGCGAGAAATTTTTTTTGTCGATATGTGTTTTTAAGGTCTTTCGCATCTTGCGATACCAGATATTTTGTGTTACGCACTATACTTTTGTCGCGACACACCGTCAAAGGTCCCATGATACCGTCAGGCCTTAACCCCAATGTTACATTACATGGCCATAATAAGAAATACATATATGATCAATAGGAGCTATTTATGATGCTTAAGTACTATAATGGTACATTAAAAGATAGAAAAAAGGCTAAATGACATTCTTAAAAGAATGTTGCAATGGAAACGACAAACTTTTTTGTCGTAACGACATATTTTTGTCGCGTCGAAGCTAATTATATACCATTACGCTTTACCGCGAACAACAGAAATGCCCATGTAAGCTATAATATTTTGAACAGATTTTGGTTGCTATGGTAACCACATTGTGGTAAATTTAAGTCATTTGAGATACTTTAACATTTTCAGAATATTTTGATACCTCTCATCATAATGTAAACCTCTTATCTATATGGCAAAGGTGCATCACATCCACAATGGTGTCACAGACTTAACGGCATTTTTCCTGCATAAATGAGCTAATACTGGAGCAACATCAATTTTCATGACAATCAAAAAAAATTTATTTTTGAATTAAACATGTCTATATTTGATTTTTAAGAAACAACAGAGTCAATGCCTTTTTATGATATAAATGGTAACCATAGCAACCAAATATGAAAATTTGAATTGAGGAGCATATGTGCGTATAAGGTTGCACTCCATAGTATTGGTCATTGAAAATTGAGCGTTTTGAATGAAAGGCATGCAATAGTTGACGTTATATTAATAATTTTATATTGCTCATACAATATAAAGCTACATATCAATAAAAAGTACTCTTATTACTGATTACTTCTATTATTCTTGATTTCATCTGAACAAATCCTGTCAGTCAGACATGCTGCTCAAAGTTATAGCAGTACATTAGAAGATGACATGGAAATGGGGCATGACCCCTCAAAGTGATTCAAATTTGACATCCTTCTCAAATGATTTTCTGAATAAACTGTATGTCTATTTGTTGTGTATTTCTTATTCTATAATATGTGCAATTTATTTGAATTTTCACCCGATGCAATTCGAGAAATATGACGTCAAAGTTTTCTTACCTAAATACAGCATTCATTTCTTTGCCCAAGGCTAGTCACATGACCTCTTACTTTCACATCCGGTCATACTATACATATGAGGTATACAATGGAAATAATGTGCTTTTCTCAAGACAACAAGCTAGTTCTTTCTTCCAAATATCAAAAATCATAGTTATTTCAATAATAAAGCTCACATAATGAAGCTGGACCCCATCTGTCCCCTATTTAAAAAATGTTCCCTAGCCAAATTCCAAATGCGACACTGCGGATACTATGTAGTGTAACCTATAGGAGTACATTTTTCTTTATGCGAGAAATTTTTTTTGTCGATATGTGTTTTTAAGGTCTTTCGCATCTTGCGATACCAGATATTTTGTGTTACGCACTATACTTTTGTCGCGACACACCGTCAAAGGTCCCATGATACCGTCAGGCCTTAACCCCAATGTTACATTACATGGCCATAATAAGAAATACATATATGATCAATAGGAGCTATTTATGATGCTTAAGTACTATAATGGTACATTAAAAGATAGAAAAAAGGCTAAATGACATTCTTAAAAGAATGTTGCAATGGAAACGACAAACTTTTTTGTCGTAACGACATATTTTTGTCGCGTCGAAGCTAATTATATACCATTACGCTTTACCGCGAACAACAGAAATGCCCATGTAAGCTATAATATTTTGAACAGATTTTGGTTGCTATGGTAACCACATTGTGGTAAATTTAAGTCATTTGAGATACTTTAACATTTTCAGAATATTTTGATACCTCTCATCATAATGTAAACCTCTTATCTATATGGCAAAGGTGCATCACATCCACAATGGTGTCACAGACTTAACGGCATTTTTCCTGCATAAATGAGCTAATACTGGAGCAACATCAATTTTCATGACAATAAAAAAAAAATTATTTTTGAATTAAACATGTCTATATTTGATTTTTAAGAAACAACATAGTCAATGCCTTTTTATGATATAAATGGTAACCATAGCCACCAAATATGAAAATTTGAATTGAGGAGCGTATGTGCGTATATAGGAGTACATTTTTCTTGATGCGAGAAATTTTTTTTGTCGATATGTGTTTTTAAGGTCTTTCGCATCTTGCGATACCAGATATTTTGTGTTACGCACTATACTTTTGTCGCGACACACCGTCAAAGGTCCCATGATACCGTCAGGCCTTAACCCCAATGTTACATTACATGGCCATAATAAGAAATACATATATGATCAATAGGAGCTATTTATGATGCTTAAGTACTATAATGGTACATTAAAAGATAGAAAAAAGGCTAAATGACATTCTTAAAAGAATGTTGCAATGGAAACGACAAACTTTTTTGTCGTAACGACATATTTTTGTCGCGTCGAAGCTAATTATATACCATTACGCTTTACCGCGAACAACAGAAATGCCCATGTAAGCTATAATATTTTGAACAGATTTTGGTTGCTATGGTAACCACATTGTGGTAAATTTAAGTCATTTGAGATACTTTAACATTTTCAGAATATTTTGATACCTCTCATCATAATGTAAACCTCTTATCTATATGGCAAAGGTGCATCACATCCACAATGGTGTCACAGACTTAACGGCATTTTTCCTGCATAAATGAGCTAATACTGGAGCAACATCAATTTTCATGACAATCAAAAAAAATTTATTTTTGAATTAAACATGTCTATATTTGATTTTTAAGAAACAACAGAGTCAATGCCTTTTTATGATATAAATGGTAACCATAGCAACCAAATATGAAAATTTGAATTGAGGAGCATATGTGCGTATAAGGTTGCACTCCATAGTATTGGTCATTGAAAATTGAGCGTTTTGAATGAAAGGCATGCAATAGTTGACGTTATATTAATAATTTTATATTGCTCATACAATATAAAGCTACATATCAATAAAAAGTACTCTTATTACTGATTACTTCTATTATTCTTGATTTCATCTGAACAAATCCTGTCAGTCAGACATGCTGCTCAAAGTTATAGCAGTACATTAGAAGATGACATGGAAATGGGGCATGACCCCTCAAAGTGATTCAAATTTGACATCCTTCTCAAATGATTTTCTGAATAAACTGTATGTCTATTTGTTGTGTATTTCTTATTCTATAATATGTGCAATTTATTTGAATTTTCACCTGATGCAATTCGAGAAATATGACGTCAAAGTTTTCTTACCTAAATACAGCATTCATTTCTTTGCCCAAGGCTAGTCACATGACCTCTTACTTTCACATCCGGTCATACTATACATATGAGGTATACAATGGAAATAATGTGCTTTTCTCAAGACAACAAGCTAGTTCTTTCTTCCAAATATCAAAAATCATAGTTATTTCAATAATAAAGCTCACATAATGAAGCTGGACCCCATCTGTCCCCTATTTAAAAAATGTTCCCTAGCCAAATTCCAAATGCGACACTGCGGATACTATGTAGTGTAACCTATAGGAGTACATTTTTCTTTATGCGAGAATTTTTTTTTGTCGATATGTGTTTTTAAGGTCTTTCGCATCTTGCGATACCAGATATTTTGTGTTACGCACTATACTTTTGTCGCGACACACCGTCAAAGGTCCCATGATACCGTCAGGCCTTAACCCCAATGTTATATTACATGGCCATAATAAGAAATACATATATGATCAATAGGAGCTATTTATGATGCTTAAGTACTATAATGGTACATTAAAAGATAGAAAAAAGGCTAAATGACATTCTTAAAAGAATGTTGCAATGGAAACGACAAACTTTTTTGTCGTAACGACATATTTTTGTCGCGTCGAAGCTAATTATATACCATTACGCTTTACCGCGAACAACAGAAATGCCCATGTAAGCTATAATATTTTGAACAGATTTTGGTTGCTATGGTAACCACATTGTGGTAAATTTAAGTCATTTGAGATACTTTAACATTTTCAGAATATTTTGATACCTCTCATCATAATGTAAACCTCTTATCTATATGGCAAAGGTGCATCACATCCACAATGGTGTCACAGACTTAACGGCATTTTTCCTGCATAAATGAGCTAATACTGGAGCAACATCAATTTTCATGACAATCAAAAAAAATTTATTTTTGAATTAAACATGTCTATATTTGATTTTTAAGAAACAACAGAGTCAATGCCTTTTTATGATATAAATGGTAACCATAGCAACCAAATATGAAAATTTGAATTGAGGAGCATATGTGCGTACAGATAAGGAATAGTTAATCTTAACAACTCTCACGTTAGTCCTCATTCATTATTTATATGTATTCTTAGTTCACGATTTTTATCGTTTAATTAACCTTAGTTATTGATTTGCTCACGATATTACCATATAGTCCTTATTCATTTGTATGAATACTGATTGAAAAACGTACAATGGTTAGCGCTTATCTCGTTCACGCTTGTATTCAATTTTTCTTATTCATAGCGATAGTATCAAATTATCTGTATTCATTGTATCGTGATAAATGAGTAGCGCTAATTATCCAGTCTATCGTGAGCGTACGCGGAAAAAAAATTCTATCGTGAGCGTATGCAGAATTAACCGTTAGCGTATGCATAATAAACATTACTATGGAGAATAACGTGAATGAATTAATATTACGACTCATAACTTGCAAAACGAATAAATCTTACTCAGAATCCGAATTTTGTTTATAATCTTATGAAATTTGTACATTTTATCGGGTTAATCGGATATTTTTTTTTATTTGCATTTTTTTATTATACGTATTATAAGTATTATACGTACTTTATATTAATCTGAATTCATACAACGATAATATACACGTAATACACATGTATTTCTCTACCAAAGTCGTTCAAGCAAATTAGACCAGTCGATAAAAAAAAATAGTTTACATACTGTTACATAGAGTATGAAATGCCTGTATAATTATAAGACCTGTAATTTTGACATCTTGTATCACCTGCCTATAATGAACTCTTCCGATGACCAGGTAAAACTATGCTTCGCCCTGCCACAACAATACCTGTGTTATTTCAACAATTACCTGTCATGAGACACGAGCTGTTTATCGTGTGTATCCTATGGCCAAATCGCCTTATTTTATTTTTAATGCCGAAAATAGTTTAAAATTGAGTTTAGAAAATAGTTTAATTTTACTTTATTCTAATATGGTACAACAAGCTGCTGTAAATATTTAGGGAATTTTCTTTCTCGGCGCTTTCCCTTTTCTCTAATTCTTTATATTGATGGTTTTGAATAATCTAATTTTCACATGTTAAATTCAGTAATTTTGTCTTCCGTTTATGTAAATATACATTTCTTTTTTTATCTTAATGCAAGATGTAATCAAAGTTACATGGTGGACAATCTCGCAATGCAGAACTTTCGGTTTTTCTCTAATTTCATGTACTATTATAATAGATTATTTATTAATTTCTTCCTCCCGACATTTGTTCGTGTTGAGTGATTGACTGACTTTAATCTTTTATCTTTTGATTTAAATAACCCCTTGTCATCATTGTATTTTTTCAAAGTCTTTTTAATTCCATACACTACAGAGTACCCCGCCCTTTCTCCCACCATCACCGCTATACCCCGTGAGAATAGTAAGATAGACACGTTAATAATGGAAATAATACATCAGACACAGAATATATTTGTACAAAAGTATCGGACTATAGAAATGCATGTATCTCCGCTTCTTTCAGATCATGAAATTCCTCATAATTCACAATTATTTATCACCATGGCCCGCCTCTGGATCCACACGCTTTTCAGTTTTAACAGCCAAAGAAATTGTAAGAGTGTTGAATCATGATTGCTCAATTTTCTTCCGTAATACCTGGAAAAAAATCGAGAACATCCCATTTACAGTTTCCTTTTAGTTAGGGCTATGGCTTCTAAAAAAATCCATCCTTCCCCTCCTTCGACAAATATGTACATATAGATCCGCCTGTATCACGGAATACCTTAACAACATTTTGATTTTTTCACTATTTAATCGTATAGGGCCAAAAAGGCAGGTTACCGCACCTTCTCCTTTCAATTCATAATAAATAATGGTGAGAAAAATTGTTTATACAAACTCAGGATCATTAGTCGCTTCGCATTTTTTTTTATATATATGTATATACTAGTATTTACACAACTAGCCCAAAAAATCAGACTCAGATAAAGAGTTGTAATTTTCTGTGATTTAATAAATGTTACTTTGTTGGTGTCTTTCAATGGCCTCATAGAAATCTCAAATTGAGCGATATATACATCTTTTACATGTACGCATGAAAACCTTTCATTATTTTTTGTCACCAAGATAATCTTTCGTTTTAACATCACAAGATCAAACAAACGTGTTCAACAATGGTCTTAGAAATCATAAATTTCGCACAATTATCCGAGGCTGACTTCAGACAACCTCCTCCCACAAGTCCTCCTACCCCCCTCTGATTCGGCGCTTCGCGCCTTAACCATAGTCTTCCCGGGGAATATCCCCTCCTCAGTCAAGAAACGACAGCAATTCAGTCTACTGTGAATTAATCAAATTTAAATAATTAAATATGCATTTTTGCCTGAATTATTTCAAACATACATGTATTTTTTTTTTTTTTTTTTTAATTCTCTTTCATCGTCTTTTGTGATGTGTGTATAACTTCACTAGTTTTTTAAATATATGTTTTTTTTCTAATTTGACAACGTATAGACTTACAATATACATATACTACCCTCAGTGGCTGATCGATATAATTTAATTACACAGCGAGAGCTTTGACATTAGACGAAGTATAAATTCATTTTCAGAAGAGTTATTTCACATTTTTAGTTTAAAAAATCATTTACTTCCCTTATTTAAACTAAAATGGACTGATTTGTTAAGAAATCCCCAAATCATGTATTTGAGGATGATGAAAGAACGTTTTCAAAGAAAAAAATCCAGTGTAAAGCAAAAATTTCTGTAGCCCCCATTCCGATCCCCTTTCCGATCTGGGGCTCGGATTGGGTTCCATATTTTTTCTTCATGAATTAGCTGCATCTTTTCAGAATTTGCTACACCTCCTTGCACCTTTGTATTTTTGTTGGTTTCAATATAAAATTTCTTACATGTATTTGTTTATCTTTCTTTTGTTCAGGTATTCCTTCGTTGGGGGGGGGGGGGATCGGGCACTTTGACATAAACAGAAAACAGGATCATATTCAAGTGAAGATGAAAGGGGACCTATAGTTCTCTCTTACGCCGTCATGTACAATTTTCCTTTTCTATTTAGATTCTGTTTACTTGCGAATTCAAAGTTTGTTCCACTGATGGCGGGAGGGGGGGGGCGAACGCAGAAACGGTAAATTGAATTTATAAAAAATCTTCAATCTCACATACACATAAATTATGCACGAAAGTTCAAAGAAGGTTTATGTATGTAAAATACCTGCCCCAGTGGCATCAAATTATCAAAGTTTGTAAACAAATTAAAATTGGAAGGTTTATAGTCACACGTCTCCGTGTACAGGGGGTGTTAATATACAGGTAAAAGAGCGGTATGAACAACATGCGAGGCATTGTTTGTAACCCTTTGAAGTACTAGACCAAGGCGCACACACTTTTTTCTTTTATATTACGGATGTCTTTGGAATTCATTTTTACTACATCTTTTGATTGAACTGTTCATTTGAGACATTAGTACGTTTGTTTGAAAAAAGAGAGCAAGCAAGCTTGTATGAAAATGACAAAAAAAAAAATAATTCATGCACAGGCGAACATTTTATAATGGAAATGATACAGATAATGATTGACACCTGGACCAAATTTAATCGGTCAAAGGCGGGGTTTAGAAGTATCAATGACATTGATCCCTTAATTAATAAAAAGAATCGATCTTTGAATGTTGTCATCAAATTAAGCTAGAATTGTTTTTATTTTCACATGTGCCGAGATTTTCCGTTTTTACTTCTTATAAAAGTAAAGTTTCGACCCTCTGATGGTTTTAACGCCCCCCCCTTCCATTTGGAAAAAGTATATAGACCCGTCCCCCCCCTTTTTTTATTTAAACTAAATATATTTTATCATTTTTATCGTCTAGCAGCCATAGATAGTGTTATTTATCTCTAGCTGAAATCTTTTGTATTGACATGTCATCGGACCTTGTCGATATCTCATTTAATAATGCGGCATAATTAAGATGACCTGCCGGAATGTCTTTGATGTCACGTACCGCTCGCGACTCTAGAAGACGTCGCTATCTACAAAAGCTACCAACCATGCAGGATTTTTTTTTCAATTAATTATTTTATAAGCTAATCACTATAATTTATTACAGGAAAGCGGCAAAAAAAAAAAAAGAAAAGAAAAGAAATTAGGAACTACATGTACATTTATGCAGTGCCGGAGTCCATGAATTTAGTAAAAGAAAAAAAAAATACCGAGTCCATTAAAAATGAGTGATATGAGTTAAACAATAGAATTTTTTTTCTAAATATCATGATTTCCCTCTTCAGTTTCATTCTTTGTTGTTTATGTGTAAACATTGATTTAAATTCATTGACAAATATATATTTTTGCTTGGAGCCGGATTAATATAAATTTAAGATTCACGATAGAAATAACAAAACGAAAATTCTAAGCGTAGCTTTTAGCTCATTCACGTTAGTCATTCTCCATACGCCAACGTTAGTGATTATTCATACACATAGCAATGCGGAATATGGTTAGAGTATGCGGAATAAAACATATGGTTAATGACAAGCGTTAACTATGAGGAATCTATCAGTAATTATTGTATGCCTACATTCACGTTAATTATTACATATCTAACCATTTATTCACCATTTTTCGCGATAGGTCCTCATTCATTTTCGTTTATTATTCATAGAATTTGTTAACATTAACTATTCCTTATCTGTATATAGGAGTACATTTTTCTTTATGCGAGAAATTTTTTTTGTCGATATGTGTTTTTAAGGTCTTTCGCATCTTGCGATACCAGATATTTTGTGTTACGCACTATACTTTTGTCGCGACACACCGTCAAAGGTCCCATGATACCGTCAGGCCTTAACCCCAATGTTACATTACATGGCCATAATAAGAAATACATATATGATCAATAGGAGCTATTTATGATGCTTAAGTACTATAATGGTACATTAAAAGATAGAAAAAAGGCTAAATGACATTCTTAAAAGAATGTTGCAATGGAAACGACAAACTTTTTTGTCGTAACGACATATTTTTGTCGCGTCGAAGCTAATTATATACCATTACGCTTTACCGCGAACAACAGAAATGCCCATGTAAGCTATAATATTTTGAACAGATTTTGGTTGCTATGGTAACCACATTGTGGTAAATTTAAGTCATTTGAGATACTTTAACATTTTCAGAATATTTTGATACCTCTCATCATAATGTAAACCTCTTATCTATATGGCAAAGGTGCATCACATCCACAATGGTGTCACAGACTTAACGGCATTTTTCCTGCATAAATGAGCTAATACTGGAGCAACATCAATTTTCATGACAATCAAAAAAAATTTATTTTTGAATTAAACATGTCTATATTTGATTTTTAAGAAACAACAGAGTCAATGCCTTTTTATGATATAAATGGTAACCATAGCAACCAAATATGAAAATTTGAATTGAGGAGCATATGTGCGTATAAGGTTGCACTCCATAGTATTGGTCATTGAAAATTGAGCGTTTTGAATGAAAGGCATGCAATAGTTGACGTTATATTAATAATTTTATATTGCTCATACAATATAAAGCTACATATCAATAAAAAGTACTCTTATTACTGATTACTTCTATTATTCTTGATTTCATCTGAACAAATCCTGTCAGTCAGACATATTGCTCAAAGTTATAGCAGTACATTAGAAGATGACATGGAAATGGGGCATGACCCCTCAAAGTGATTCAAATTTGACATCCTTCTCAAATGATTTTCTGAATAAACTGTATGTCTATTTGTTGTGTATTTCTTATTCTATAATATGTGCAATTTATTTGAATTTTCACCTGATGCAATTCGAGAAATATGACGTCAAAGTTTTCTTACCTAAATACAGCATTCATTTCTTTGCCCAAGGCTAGTCACATGACCTCTTACTTTCACATCCGGTCATACTATACATATGAGGTATACAATGGAAATAATGTGCTTTTCTCAAGACAACAAGCTAGTTCTTTCTTCCAAATATCAAAAATCATAGTTATTTCAATAATAAAGCTCACATAATGAAGCTGGACCCAATCTGTCCCCTATTTAAAAAATGTTCCCTAGCCAAATTCCAAATGCGACACTGCGGATACTATGTAGTGTAACCTATAGGAGTACATTTTTCTTTATGCGAGAATTTTTTTTTGTCGATATGTGTTTTTAAGGTCTTTCGCATCTTGCGATACCAGATATTTTGTGTTACGCACTATACTTTTGTCGCGACACACCGTCAAAGGTCCCATGATACCGTCAGGCCTTAACCCCAATATTACATTACATGGCCATAATAAGAAATACATATATGATCAATAGGAGCTATTTATGATGCTTAAGTACTATAATGGTACATTAAAAGATAGAAAAAAGGCTAAATGACATTCTTAAAAGAATGTTGCAATGGAAACGACAAACTTTTTTGTCGTAACGACATATTTTTGTCGCGTCGAAGCTAATTATATACCATTACGCTTTACCGCGAACAACAGAAATGCCCATGTAAGCTATAATATTTTGAACAGATTTTGGTTGCTATGGTAACCACATTGTGGTAAATATAAGTCATTTGAGATACTTTAACATTTTCAGAATATTTTGATACCTCTCATCATAATGTAAACCTCTTATCTATATGGCAAAGGTGCATCACATCCACAATGGTGTCACAGACTTAACGGCATTTTTCCTGCATAAATGAGCTAATACTGGAGCAACATCAATGTTCATGACAATCAAAAAAAAATTATTTTTGAATTAAACATGTCTATATTTGATTTTTAAGAAACAACAGAGTCAATGCCTTTTTATGATATAAATGGTAACCATAGCAACCAAATATGAAAATTTGAATTGAGGAGCATATATGCGTATATAGGAGTACATTTTTCTTTATGCGAGAAATTTTTTTTGTCGATATGTGTTTTTAAGGTCTTTCGCATCTTGCGATACCAGATATTTTGTGTTACGCACTATACTTTTGTCGCGACACACCGTCAAAGGTCCTATGATACCGTCAGGCCTTAACCCCAATGTTACATTACATGGCCATAATAAGAAATACATATATGATCAATAGGAGCTATTTATGATGCTTAAGTACTATAATGGTACATTAAAAGATAGAAAAAAGGCTAAATGACATTCTTAAAAGAATGTTGCAATGGAAACGACAAACTTTTTTGTCGTAACGACATATTTTTGTCGCGTCGAAGCTAATTATATACCATTACGCTTTACCGCGAACAACAGAAATGCCCATGTAAGCTATAATATTTTGAACAGATTTTGGTTGCTATGGTAACCACATTGTGGTAAATTTAAGTCATTTGAGATACTTTAACATTTTCAGAATATTTTGATACCTCTCATCATAATGTAAACCTCTTATCTATATGGCAAAGGTGCATCACATCCACAATGGTGTCACAGACTTAACGGCATTTTTCCTGCATAAATGAGCTAATACTGGAGCAACATCAATTTTCATGACAATCAAAAAAAATTTATTTTTGAATTAAACATGTCTATATTTGATTTTTAAGAAACAACAGAGTCAATGCCTTTTTATGATATAAATGGTAACCATAGCAACCAAATATGAAAATTTGAATTGAGGAGCATATGTGCGTATAAGGTTGCACTCCATAGTATTGGTCATTGAAAATTGAGCGTTTTGAATGAAAGGCATGCAATAGTTGACGTTATATTAATAATTTTATATTGCTCATACAATATAAAGCTACATATCAATAAAAAGTACTCTTATTACTGATTACTTCTATTATTCTTGATTTCATCTGAACAAATCCTGTCAGTCAGACATGCTGCTCAAAGTTATAGCAGTACATTAGAAGATGACATGGAAATGGGGCATGACCCCTCAAAGTGATTCAAATTTGACATCCTTCTCAAATGATTTTCTGAATAAACTGTATGTCTATTTGTTGTGTATTTCTTATTCTATAATATGTGCAATTTATTTGAATTTTCACCTGATGCAATTCGAGAAATATGACGTCAAAGTTTTCTTACCTAAATACAGCATTCATTTCTTTGCCCAAGGCTAGTCACATGACCTCTTACTTTCACATCCGGTCATACTATACATATGAGGTATACAATGGAAATAATGTGCTTTTCTCAAGACAACAAGCTAGTTCTTTCTTCCAAATATCAAAAATCATAGTTATTTCAATAATAAAGCTCACATGATGAAGCTGGACCCCATCTGTCCCCTATTTAAAAAATGTTCCCTAGCCAAATTCCAAATGCGACACTGCGGATACTATGTAGTGTAACCTATAGGAGTACATTTTTCTTTATGCGAGAAATTTTTTTTGTCGATATGTGTTTTTAAGGTCTTTCGCATCTTGCGATACCAGATATTTTGTGTTACGCACTATACTTTTGTCGCGACACACCGTCAAAGGTCCCATGATACCGTCAGGCCTTAACCCCAATGTTACATTACATGGCCATAATAAGAAATACATATATGATCAATAGGAGCTATTTATGATGCTTAAGTACTATAATGGTACATTAAAAGATAGAAAAAAGGCTAAATGACATTCTTAAAAGAATGTTGCAATGGAAACGACAAACTTTTTTGTCGTAACGACATATTTTTGTCGCGTCGAAGCTAATTATATACCATTACGCTTTACCGCGAACAACAGAAATGCCCATGTAAGCTATAATATTTTGAACAGATTTTGGTTGCTATGGTAACCACATTGTGGTAAATTTAAGTCATTTGAGATACTTTAACATTTTCAGAATATTTTGATACCTCTCATCATAATGTAAACCTCTTATCTATATGGCAAAGGTGCATCACATCCACAATGGTGTCACAGACTTAACGGCATTTTTCCTGCATAAATGAGCTAATACTGGAGCAACATCAATTTTCATGACAATCAAAAAAAATTTATTTTTGAATTAAACATGTCTATATTTGATTTTTAAGAAACAACAGAGTCAATGCCTTTTTATGATATAAATGGTAACCATAGCAACCAAATATGAAAATTTGAATTGAGGAGCATATGTGCGTATAAGGTTGCACTCCATAGTATTGGTCATTGAAAATTGAGCGTTTTGAATGAAAGGCATGCAATAGTTGACGTTATATTAATAATTTTATATTGCTCATACAATATAAAGCTACATATCAATAAAAAGTACTCTTATTACTGATTACTTCTATTATTCTTGATTTCATCTGAACAAATCCTGTCAGTCAGACATGCTGCTCAAAGTTATAGCAGTACATTAGAAGATGACATGGAAATGGGGCATGACCCCTCAAAGTGATTCAAATTTGACATCCTTCTCAAATGATTTTCTGAATAAACTGTATGTCTATTTGTTGTGTATTTCTTATTCTATAATATGTGCAATTTATTTGAATTTTCACCTGATGCAATTCGAGAAATATGACGTCAAAGTTTTCTTACCTAAATACAGCATTCATTTCTTTGCCCAAGGCTAGTCACATGACCTCTTACTTTCACATCCGGTCATACTATACATATGAGGTATACAATGGAAATAATGTGCTTTTCTCAAGACAACAAGCTAGTTCTTTCTTCCAAATATCAAAAATCATAGTTATTTCAATAATAAAGCTCACATAATGAAGCTGGACCCCATCTGTCCCCTATTTAAAAAATGTTCCCTAGCCAAATTCCAAATGCGACACTGCGGATACTATGTAGTGTAACCTATAGGAGTACATTTTTCTTTATGCGAGAAATTTTTTTTGTCGATATGTGTTTTTAAGGTCTTTCGCATCTTGCGATACCAGATATTTTGTGTTACGCACTATACTTTTGTCGCGACACACCGTCAAAGGTCCCATGATACCGTCAGGCCTTAACCCCAATATTACATTACATGGCCATAATAAGAAATACATATATGATCAATAGGAGCTATTTATGATGCTTAAGTACAATAATGGTACATTAAAAGATAGAAAAAAGGCTAAATGACATTCTTAAAAGAATGTTGCAATGGAAACGACAAACTTTTTTGTCGTCACGACATATTTTTGTCGCGTCGAAGCTAATTATATACCATTACGCTTTACCGCGAACAACAGAAATGCCCATGTAAGCTATAATATTTTGAACAGATTTTGGTTGCTATGGTAACCACATTGTGGTAAATTTAAGTCATTTGAGATACTTTAACATTTTCAGAATATTTTGATACCTCTCATCATAATGTAAACCTCTTATCTATATGGCAAAGGTGCATCACATCCACAATGGTGTCACAGACTTAACGGCATTTTTCCTGCATAAATGAGCTAATACTGGAGCAACATCAATTTTCATGACAATCAAAAAAAAATTATTTTTGAATTAAACATGTCTATATTTGATTTTTAAGAAACAACAGAGTCAATGCCTTTTTATGATATAAATGGTAACCATAGCAACCAAATATGAAAATTTGAATTGAGGAGCATATGTGCGTATATAGGAGTACATTTTTCTTTATGCGAGAAATTTTTTTTGTCGATATGTGTTTTTAAGGTCTTTCGCATCTTGCGATACCAGATATTTTGTGTTACGCACTATACTTTTGTCGCGACACACCGTCAAAGGTCCCATGATACCGTCAGGCCTTAACCCCAATGTTACATTACATGGCCATAATAAGAAATACATATATGATCAATAGGAGCTATTTATGATGCTTAAGTACTATAATGGTACATTAAAAGATAGAAAAAAGGCTAAATGACATTCTTAAAAGAATGTTGCAATGGAAACGACAAACTTTTTTGTCGTAACGACATATTTTTGTCGCGTCGAAGCTAATTATATACCATTACGCTTTACCGCGAACAACAGAAATGCCCATGTAAGCTATAATATTTTGAACAGATTTTGGTTGCTATGGTAACCACATTGTGGTAAATTTAAGTCATTTGAGATACTTTAACATTTTCAGAATATTTTGATACCTCTCATCATAATGTAAACCTCTTATCTATATGGCAAAGGTGCATCACATCCACAATGGTGTCACAGACTTAACGGCATTTTTCCTGCATAAATGAGCTAATACTGGAGCAACATCAATTTTCATGACAATCAAAAAAAAATTTATTTTTGAATTAAACATGTCTATATTTGATTTTTAAGAAACAACAGAGTCAATGCCTTTTTATGATATAAATGGTTACCATAGCAACCAAATATGAAAATTTGAATTGAGGAGCATATGTGCGTATAAGGTTGCACTCCATAGTATTGGTCATTGAAAATTGAGCGTTTTGAATGAAAGGCATGCAATAGTTGACGTTATATTAATAATTTTATATTGCTCATACAATATAAAGCTACATATCAATAAAAAAGTACTCTTATTACTGATTACTTCTATTATTCTTGATTTCATCTGAACAAATCCTGTCAGTCAGACATGCTGCTCAAAGTTATAGCAGTACATTAGAAGATGACATGGAAATGGGGCATGACCCCTCAAAGTGATTCAAATTTGACATCCTTCTCAAATGATTTTCTGAATAAACTGTATGTCTATTTGTTGTGTATTTCTTATTCTATAATATGTGCAATTTATTTGAATTTTCACCTGATGCAATTCGAGAAATATGACGTCAAAGTTTTCTTACCTAAATACAGCATTCATTTCTTTGCCCAAGGCTAGTCACATGACCTCTTACTTTCACATCCGGTCATACTATACATATGAGGTATACAATGGAAATAATGTGCTTTTCTCAAGACAACAAGCTAGTTCTTTCTTCCAAATATCAAAAATCATAGTTATTTCAATAATAAAGCTCACATAATGAAGCTGGACCCCATCTGTCCCCTATTTAAAAAATGTTCCCTAGCCAAATTCCAAATGCGACACTGCGGATACTATGTAGTGTAACCTATAGGAGTACATTTTTCTTTATGCGAGAAATTTTTTTTGTCGATATGTGTTTTTAAGGTCTTTCGCATCTTGCGATACCAGATATTTTGTGTTACGCACTATACTTTTGTAGCGACACACCGTCAAAGGTCCCATGATACCGTCAGGCCTTAACCCCAATGTTACATTACATGGCCATAATAAGAAATACATATATGATCAATAGGAGCTATTTATGATGCTTAAGTACTATAATGGTACATTAAAAGATAGAAAAAAGGCTAAATGACATTCTTAAAAGAATGTTGCAATGGAAACGACAAACTTTTTTGTCGTAACGACATATTTTTGTCGCGTCGAAGCTAATTATATACCATTACGCTTTACCGCGAACAACAGAAATGCCCATGTAAGCTATAATATTTTGAACAGATTTTGGTTGCTATGGTAACCACATTGTGGTAAATTTAAGTCATTTGAGATACTTTAACATTTTCAGAATATTTTGATACCTCTCATCATAATGTAAACCTCTTATCTATATGGCAAAGGTGCATCACATCCACAATGGTGTCACAGACTTAACGGCATTTTTCCTGCATAAATGAGCTAATACTGGAGCAACATCAATGTTCATGACAATCAAAAAAAATTTATTTTTGAATTAAACATGTCTATATTTGATTTTTAAGAAACAACAGAGTCAATGCCTTTTTATGATATAAATGGTAACCATAGCAACCAAATATGAAAATTTGAATTGAGGAGCATATGTGCGTATAAGGTTGCACTGCATAGTATTGGTCATTGAAAATTGAGCGTTTTGAATGAAAGGCATGCAATAGTTGACGTTATATTAATAATTTTATATTGCTCATACAATATAAAGCTACATATCAATAAAAAGTACTCTTATTACTGATTACTTCTATTATTCTTGATTTCATCTGAACAAATCCTGTCAGTCAGACATGCTGCTCAAAGTTATAGCAGTACATTAGAAGATGACATGGAAATGGGGCATGACCCCTCAAAGTGATTCAAATTTGACATCCTTCTCAAATGATTTTCTGAATAAACTGTATGTCTATTTGTTGTGTATTTCTTATTCTATAATATGTGCAATTTATTTGAATTTTCACCTGATGCAATTCGAGAAATATGACGTCAAAGTTTTCTTACCTAAATACAGCATTCATTTCTTTGCCCAAGGCTAGTCACATGACCTCTTACTTTCACATCCGGTCATACTATACATATGAGGTATACAATGGAAATAATGTGCTTTTCTCAAGACAACAAGCTAGTTCTTTCTTCCAAATATCAAAAATCATAGTTATTTCAATAATAAAGCTCACATAATGAAGCTGGACCCCATCTGTCCCCTATTTAAAAAATGTTCCCTAGCCAAATTCCAAATGCGACACTGCGGATACTATGTAGTGTAACCTATAGGAGTACATTTTTCTTTATGCGAGAAATTTTTTTTGTCGATATGTGTTTTTAAGGTCTTTCGCATCTTGCGATACCAGATATTTTGTGTTACGCACTATACTTTTGTCGCGACACACCGTCAAAGGTCCCATGATACCGTCAGGCCTTAACCCCAATGTTACATTACATGGCCATAATAAGAAATACATATATGATCAATAGGAGCTATTTATGATGCTTAAGTACTATAATGGTACATTAAAAGATAGAAAAAA
This sequence comes from Pinctada fucata, assembly GCA_028142955.1. NCBI lineage: Eukaryota > Metazoa > Mollusca > Bivalvia > Pterioida > Pteriidae > Pinctada > Pinctada fucata. The sequence continues at coordinate 34,493,367 of AP027115.1, forward strand.
GGCTAAATGACATTCTTAAAAGAATGTTGCAATGGAAACGACAAACTTTTTTGTCGTAACGACATATTTTTGTCGCGTCGAAGCTAATTATATACCATTACGCTTTACCGCGAACAACAGAAATGCCCATGTAAGCTATAATATTTTGAACAGATTTTGGTTGCTATGGTAACCACATTGTGGTAAATTTAAGTCATTTGAGATACTTTAACATTTTCAGAATATTTTGATACCTCTCATCATAATGTAAACCTCTTATCTATATGGCAAAGGTGCATCACATCCACAATGGTGTCACAGACTTAACGGCATTTTTCCTGCATAAATGAGCTAATACTGGAGCAACATCAATTTTCATGACAATCAAAAAAAATTTATTTTTGAATTAAACATGTCTATATTTGATTTTTAAGAAACAACAGAGTCAATGCCTTTTTATGATATAAATGGTAACCATAGCAACCAAATATGAAAATTTGAATTGAGGAGCATATGTGCGTATAAGGTTGCACTCCATAGTATTGGTCATTGAAAATTGAGCGTTTTGAATGAAAGGCATGCAATAGTTGACGTTATATTAATAATTTTATATTGCTCATACAATATAAAGCTACATATCAATAAAAAGTACTCTTATTACTGATTACTTCTATTATTCTTGATTTCATCTGAACAAATCCTGTCAGTCAGACATGCTGCTCAAAGTTATAGCAGTACATTAGAAGATGACATGGAAATGGGGCATGACCCCTCAAAGTGATTCAAATTTGACATCCTTCTCAAATGATTTTCTGAATAAACTGTATGTCTATTTGTTGTGTATTTCTTATTCTATAATATGTGCAATTTATTTGAATTTTCACCTGATGCAATTCGAGAAATATGACGTCAAAGTTTTCTTACCTAAATACAGCATTCATTTCTTTGCCCAAGGCTAGTCACATGACCTCTTACTTTCACATCCGGTCATACTATACATATGAGGTATACAATGGAAATAATGTGCTTTTCTCAAGACAACAAGCTAGTTCTTTCTTCCAAATATCAAAAATCATAGTTATTTCAATAATAAAGCTCACATAATGAAGCTGGACCCCATCTGTCCCCTATTTAAAAAATGTTCCCTAGCCAAATTCCAAATGCGACACTGCGGATACTATGTAGTGTAACCTATAGGAGTACATTTTTCTTTATGCGAGAAATTTTTTTTGTCGATATGTGTTTTTAAGGTCTTTCGCATCTTGCGATACCAGATATTTTGTGTTACGCACTATACTTTTGTCGCGACACACCGTCAAAGGTCCCATGATACCGTCAGGCCTTAACCCCAATGTTACATTACATGGCCATAATAAGAAATACATATATGATCAATAGGAGCTATTTATGATGCTTAAGTACTATAATGGTACATTAAAAGATAGAAAAAAGGCTAAATGACATTCTTAAAAGAATGTTGCAATGGAAACGACAAACTTTTTTGTCGTAACGACATATTTTTGTCGCGTCGAAGCTAATTATATACCATTACGCTTTACCGCGAACAACAGAAATGCCCATGTAAGCTATAATATTTTGAACAGATTTTGGTTGCTATGGTAACCACATTGTGGTAAATTTAAGTCATTTGAGATACTTTAACATTTTCAGAATATTTTGATACCTCTCATCATAATGTAAACCTCTTATCTATATGGCAAAGGTGCATCACATCCACAATGGTGTCACAGACTTAACGGCATTTTTCCTGCATAAATGAGCTAATACTGGAGCAACATCAATTTTCATGACAATCAAAAAAAATTTATTTTTGAATTAAACATGTCTATATTTGATTTTTAAGAAACAACAGAGTCAATGCCTTTTTATGATATAAATGGTAACCATAGCAACCAAATATGAAAATTTGAATTGAGGAGCATATGTGCGTATAAGGTTGCACTCCATAGTATTGGTCATTGAAAATTGAGCGTTTTGAATGAAAGGCATGCAATAGTTGACGTTATATTAATAATTTTATATTGCTCATACAATATAAAGCTACATATCAATAAAAAGTACTCTTATTACTGATTACTTCTATTATTCTTGATTTCATCTGAACAAATCCTGTCAGTCAGACATGCTGCTCAAAGTTATAGCAGTACATTAGAAGATGACATGGAAATGGGGCATGACCCCTCAAAGTGATTCAAATTTGACATCCTTCTCAAATGATTTTCTGAATAAACTGTATGTCTATTTGTTGTGTATTTCTTATTCTATAATATGTGCAATTTATTTGAATTTTCACCTGATGCAATTCGAGAAATATGACGTCAAAGTTTTCTTACCTAAATACAGCATTCATTTCTTTGCCCAAGGCTAGTCACATGACCTCTTACTTTCACATCCGGTCATACTATACATATGAGGTATACAATGGAAATAATGTGCTTTTCTCAAGACAACAAGCTAGTTCTTTCTTCCAAATATCAAAAATCATAGTTATTTCAATAATAAAGCTCACATAATGAAGCTGGACCCCATCTGTCCCCTATTTAAAAAATGTTCCCTAGCCAAATTCCAAATGCGACACTGCGGATACTATGTAGTGTAACCTATAGGAGTACATTTTTCTTTATGCGAGAAATTTTTTTTGTCGATATGTGTTTTTAAGGTCTTTCGCATCTTGCGATACCAGATATTTTGTGTTACGCACTATACTTTTGTCGCGACACACCGTCAAAGGTCCCATGATACCGTCAGGCCTTAACCCCAATGTTACATTACATGGCCATAATAAGAAATACATATATGATCAATAGGAGCTATTTATGATGCTTAAGTACTATAATGGTACATTAAAAGATAGAAAAAAGGCTAAATGACATTCTTAAAAGAATGTTGCAATGGAAACGACAAACTTTTTTGTCGTAACGACATATTTTTGTCGCGTCGAAGCTAATTATATACCATTACGCTTTACCGCGAACAACAGAAATGCCCATGTAAGCTATAATATTTTGAACAGATTTTGGTTGCTATGGTAACCACATTGTGGTAAATTTAAGTCATTTGAGATACTTTAACATTTTCAGAATATTTTGATACCTCTCATCATAATGTAAACCTCTTATCTATATGGCAAAGGTGCATCACATCCACAATGGTGTCACAGACTTAACGGCATTTTTCCTGCATAAATGAGCTAATACTGGAGCAACATCAATTTTCATGACAATCAAAAAAAATTTATTTTTGAATTAAACATGTCTATATTTGATTTTTAAGAAACAACAGAGTCAATGCCTTTTTATGATATAAATGGTAACCATAGCAACCAAATATGAAAATTTGAATTGAGGAGCATATGTGCGTATAAGGTTGCACTCCATAGTATTGGTCATTGAAAATTGAGCGTTTTGAATGAAAGGCATGCAATAGTTGACGTTATATTAATAATTTTATATTGCTCATACAATATAAAGCTACATATCAATAAAAAGTACTCTTATTACTGATTACTTCTATTATTCTTGATTTCATCTGAACAAATCCTGTCAGTCAGACATGCTGCTCAAAGTTATAGCAGTACATTAGAAGATGACATGGAAATGGGGCATGACCCCTCAAAGTGATTCAAATTTGACATCCTTCTCAAATGATTTTCTGAATAAACTGTATGTCTATTTGTTGTGTATTTCTTATTCTATAATATGTGCAATTTATTTGAATTTTCACCTGATGCAATTCGAGAAATATGACGTCAAAGTTTTCTTACCTAAATACAGCATTCATTTCTTTGCCCAAGGCTAGTCACATGACCTCTTACTTTCACATCCGGTCATACTATACATATGAGGTATACAATGGAAATAATGTGCTTTTCTCAAGACAACAAGCTAGTTCTTTCTTCCAAATATCAAAAATCATAGTTATTTCAATAATAAAGCTCACATAATGAAGCTGGACCCCATCTGTCCCCTATTTAAAAAATGTTCCCTAGCCAAATTCCAAATGCGACACTGCGGATACTATGTAGTGTAACCTATAGGAGTACATTTTTCTTTATGCGAGAAATTTTTTTTGTCGATATGTGTTTTTAAGGTCTTTCGCATCTTGCGATACCAGATATTTTGTGTTACGCACTATACTTTTGTCGCGACACACCGTCAAAGGTCCCATGATACCGTCAGGCCTTAACCCCAATATTACATTACATGGCCATAATAAGAAATACATATATGATCAATAGGAGCTATTTATGATGCTTAAGTACTATAATGGTACATTAAAAGATAGAAAAAAGGCTAAATGACATTCTTAAAAGAATGTTGCAATGGAAACGACAAACTTTTTTGTCGTAACGACATATTTTTGTCGCGTCGAAGCTAATTATATACCATTACGCTTTACCGCGAACAACAGAAATGCCCATGTAAGCTATAATATTTTGAACAGATTTTGGTTGCTATGGTAACCACATTGTGGTAAATTTAAGTCATTTGAGATACTTTAACATTTTCAGAATATTTTGATACCTCTCATCATAATGTAAACCTCTTATCTATATGGCAAAGGTGCATCACATCCACAATGGTGTCACAGACTTAACGGCATTTTTCCTGCATAAATGAGCTATACTGGAGCAACATCAATTTTCATGACAATCAAAAAAAAATTATTTTTGAATTAAACATGTCTATATTTGATTTTTAAGAAACAACAGAGTCAATGCCTTTTTATGATATAAATGGTAACCATAGCAACCAAATATGAAAATTTGAATTGAGGAGCATATGTGCGTATATAGGAGTACATTTTTCTTTATGCGAGAAATTTTTTTTGTCGATATGTGTTTTTAAGGTCTTTCGCATCTTGCGATACCAGATATTTTGTGTTACGCACTATACTTTTGTCGCGACACACCGTCAAAGGTCCCATGATACCGTCAGGCCTTAACCCCAATGTTACATTACATGGCCATAATAAGAAATACATATATGATCAATAGGAGCTATTTATGATGCTTAAGTACTATAATGGTACATTAAAAGATAGAAAAAAGGCTAAATGACATTCTTAAAAGAATGTTGCAATGGAAACGACAAACTTTTTTGTCGTAACGACATATTTTTGTCGCGTCGAAGCTAATTATATACCATTACGCTTTACCGCGAACAACAGAAATGTCCATGTAAGCTATAATATTTTGAACAGATTTTGGTTGCTATGGTAACCACATTGTGGTAAATTTAAGTCATTTGAGATACTTTAACATTTTCAGAATATTTTGATACCTCTCATCATAATGTAAACCTCTTATCTATATGGCAAAGGTGCATCACATCCACAATGGTGTCACAGACTTAACGGCATTTTTCCTGCATAAATGAGCTAATACTGGAGCAACATCAATTTTCATGACAATCAAAAAAAAATTATTTTTGAATTAAACATGTCTATATTTGATTTTTAAGAAACAACAGAGTCAATGCCTTTTTATGATATAAATGGTTACCATAGCAACCAAATATGAAAATTTGAATTGAGGAGCATATGTGCGTATAAGGTTGCACTCCATAGTATTGGTCATTGAAAATTGAGCGTTTTGAATGAAAGGCATGCAATAGTTGACGTTATATTAATAATTTTATATTGCTCATACAATATAAAGCTACATATCAATAAAAAGTACTCTTATTACTGATTACTTCTATTATTCTTGATTTCATCTGAACAAATCCTGTCAGTCAGACATGCTGCTCAAAGTTATAGCAGTACATTAGAAGATGACATGGAAATGGGGCATGACCCCTCAAAGTGATTCAAATTTGACATCCTTCTCAAATGATTTTCTGAATAAACTGTATGTCTATTTGTTGTGTATTTCTTATTCTATAATATGTGCAATTTATTTGAATTTTCACCTGATGCAATTCGAGAAATATGACGTCAAAGTTTTCTTACCTAAATACAGCATTCATTTCTTTGCCCAAGGCTAGTCACATGACCTCTTACTTTCACATCCGGTCATACTATACATATGAGGTATACAATGGAAATAATGTGCTTTTCTCAAGACAACAAGCTAGTTCTTTCTTCCAAATATCAAAAATCATAGTTATTTCAATAATAAAGCTCACATAATGAAGCTGGACCCCATCTGTCCCCTATTTAAAAAATGTTCCCTAGCCAAATTCCAAATGCGACACTGCGGATACTATGTAGTGTAACCTATAGGAGTACATTTTTCTTTATGCGAGAAATTTTTTTTGTCGATATGTGTTTTTAAGGTCTTTCGCATCTTGCGATACCAGATATTTTGTGTTACGCACTATACTTTTGTCGCGACACACCGTCAAAGGTCCCATGATACCGTCAGGCCTTAACCCCAATATTACATTACATGGCCATAATAAGAAATACATATATGATCAATAGGAGCTATTTATGATGCTTAAGTACAATAATGGTACATTAAAAGATAGAAAAAAGGCTAAATGACATTCTTAAAAGAATGTTGCAATGGAAACGACAAACTTTTTTGTCGTAACGACATATTTTTGTCGCGTCGAAGCTAATTATATACCATTACGCTTTACCGCGAACAACAGAAATGCCCATGTAAGCTATAATATTTTGAACAGATTTTGGTTGCTATGGTAACCACATTGTGGTAAATTTAAGTCATTTGAGATACTTTAACATTTTCAGAATATTTTGATACCTCTCATCATAATGTAAACCTCTTATCTATATGGCAAAGGTGCATCACATCCACAATGGTGTCACAGACTTAACGGCATTTTTCCTGCATAAATGAGCTAATACTGGAGCAACATCAATTTTCATGACAATCAAAAAAAATTATTTTTGAATTAAACATGTCTATATTTGATTTTTAAGAAACAACAGAGTCAATGCCTTTTTATGATATAAATGGTAACCATAGCAACCAAATATGAAAATTTGAATTGAGGAGCATATGTGCGTATATAGGAGTACATTTTTCTTTATGCGAGAAATTTTTTTTGTCGATATGTGTTTTTAAGGTCTTTCGCATCTTGCGATACCAGATATTTTGTGTTACGCACTATACTTTTGTCGCGACACACCGTCAAAGGTCCCATGATACCGTCAGGCCTTAACCCCAATGTTACATTACATGGCCATAATAAGAAATACATATATGATCAATAGGAGCTATTTATGATGCTTAAGTACTATAATGGTACATTAAAAGATAGAAAAAAGGCTAAATGACATTCTTAAAAGAATGTTGCAATGGAAACGACAAACTTTTTTGTCGTAACGACATATTTTTGTCGCGTCGAAGCTAATTATATACCATTACGCTTTACCGCGAACAACAGAAATGCCCATGTAAGCTATAATATTTTGAACAGATTTTGGTTGCTATGGTAACCACATTGTGGTAAATTTAAGTCATTTGAGATACTTTAACATTTTCAGAATATTTTGATACCTCTCATCATAATGTAAACCTCTTATCTATATGGCAAAGGTGCATCACATCCACAATGGTGTCACAGACTTAACGGCATTTTTCCTGCATAAATGAGCTAATACTGGAGCAACATCAATTTTCATGACAATCAAAAAAAATTTATTTTTGAATTAAACATGTCTATATTTGATTTTTAAGAAACAACAGAGTCAATGCCTTTTTATGATATAAATGGTAACCATAGCAACCAAATATGAAAATTTGAATTGAGGAGCATATGTGCGTATAAGGTTGCACTCCATAGTATTGGTCATTGAAAATTGAGCGTTTTGAATGAAAGGCATGCAATAGTTGACGTTATATTAATAATTTTATATTGCTCATACAATATAAAGCTACATATCAATAAAAAGTACTCTTATTACTGATTACTTCTATTATTCTTGATTTCATCTGAACAAATCCTGTCAGTCAGACATGCTGCTCAAAGTTATAGCAGTACATTAGAAGATGACATGGAAATGGGGCATGACCCCTCAAAGTGATTCAAATTTGACATCCTTCTCAAATGATTTTCTGAATAAACTGTATGTCTATTTGTTGTGTATTTCTTATTCTATAATATGTGCAATTTATTTGAATTTTCACCTGATGCAATTCGAGAAATATGACGTCAAAGTTTTCTTACCTAAATACAGCATTCATTTCTTTGCCCAAGGCTAGTCACATGACCTCTTACTTTCACATCCGGTCATACTATACATATGAGGTATACAATGGAAATAATGTGCTTTTCTCAAGACAACAAGCTAGTTCTTTCTTCCAAATATCAAAAATCATAGTTATTTCAATAATAAAGCTCACATAATGAAGCTGGACCCCATCTGTCCCCTATTTAAAAAATGTTCCCTAGCCAAATTCCAAATGCGACACTGCGGATACTATGTAGTGTAACCTATAGGAGTACATTTTTCTTTATGCGAGAAATTTTTTTTGTCGATATGTGTTTTTAAGGTCTTTCGCATCTTGCGATACCAGATATTTTGTGTTACGCACTATACTTTTGTCGCGACACACCGTCAAAGGTCCCATGATACCGTCAGGCCTTAACCCCAATGTTACATTACATGGCCATAATAAGAAATACATATATGATCAATAGGAGCTATTTATGATGCTTAAGTACTATAATGGTACATTAAAAGATAGAAAAAAGGCTAAATGACATTCTTAAAAGAATGTTGCAATGGAAACGACAAACTTTTTTGTCGTAACGACATATTTTTGTCGCGTCGAAGCTAATTATATACCATTATGCTTTACCGCGAACAACAGAAATGCCCATGTAAGCTATAATATTTTGAACAGATTTTGGTTGCTATGGTAACCACATTGTGGTAAATTTAAGTCATTTGAGATACTTTAACATTTTCAGAATATTTTGATACCTCTCATCATAATGTAAACCTCTTATCTATATGGCAAAGGTGCATCACATCCACAATGGTGTCACAGACTTAACGGCATTTTTCCTGCATAAATGAGCTAATACTGGAGCAACATCAATTTTCATGACAATCAAAAAAAATTTATTTTTGAATTAAACATGTCTATATTTGATTTTTAAGAAACAACAGAGTCAATGCCTTTTTATGATATAAATGGTAACCATAGCAACCAAATATGAAAATTTGAATTGAGGAGCATATGTGCGTATATAGGAGTACATTTTTCTTTATGCGAGAAATTTTTTTTGTCGATATGTGTTTTTAAGGTCTTTCGCATCTTGCGATACCAGATATTTTGTGTTACGCACTATACTTTTGTCGCGACACACTGTCAAAGGTCCCATGATACCGTCAGGCCTTAACCCCAATGTTACATTACATGGCCATAATAAGAAATACATATATGATCAATAGGAGCTATTTATGATGCTTAAGTACTATAATGGTACATTAAAAGATAGAAAAAAGGCTAAATGACATTCTTAAAAGAATGTTGCAATGGAAACGACAAACTTTTTTGTCGTAACGACATATTTTTGTCGCGTCGAAGCTAATTATATACCATTACGCTTTACCGCGAACAACAGAAATGCCCATGTAAGCTATAATATTTTGAACAGATTTTGGTTGCTATGGTAACCACATTGTGGTAAATTTAAGTCATTTGAGATACTTTAACATTTTCAGAATATTTTGATACCTCTCATCATAATGTAAACCTCTTATCTATATGGCAAAGGAGCATCACATCCACAATGGTGTCACAGACTTAACGGCATTTTTCCTGCATAAATGAGCTAATACTGGAGCAACATCAATTTTCATGACAATCAAAAAAAATTTATTTTTGAATTAAACATGTCTATATTTGATTTTTAAGAAACAACAGAGTCAATGCCTTTTTATGATATAAATGGTAACCATAGCAACCAAATATGAAAATTTGAATTGAGGAGCATATGTGCGTATAAGGTTGCACTGCATAGTATTGGTCATTGAAAATTGAGCGTTTTGAATGAAAGGCATGCAATAGTTGACGTTATATTAATAATTTTATATTGCTCATACAATATAAAGCTACATATCAATAAAAAGTACTCTTATTACTGATTACTTCTATTATTCTTGATTTCATCTGAACAAATCCTGTCAGTCAGACATGCTGCTCAAAGTTATAGCAGTACATTAGAAGATGACATGGAAATGGGGCATGACCCCTCAAAGTGATTCAAATTTGACATCCTTCTCAAATGATTTTCTGAATAAACTGTATGTCTATTTGTTGTGTATTTCTTATTCTATAATATGTGCAATTTATTTGAATTTTCACCTGATGCAATTCGAGGAATATGACGTCAAAGTTTTCTTACCTAAATACAGCATTCATTTCTTTGCCCAAGGCTAGTCACATGACCTCTTACTTTCACATCCGGTCATACTATACATATGAGGTATACAATGGAAATAATGTGCTTTTCTCAAGACAACAAGCTAGTTCTTTCTTCCAAATATCAAAAATCATAGTTATTTCAATAATAAAGCTCACATAATGAAGCTGGACCCCATCTGTCCCCTATTTAAAAAATGTTCCCTAGCCAAATTCCAAATGCGACACTGCGGATACTATGTAGTGTAACCTATAGGAGTACATTTTTCTTTATGCGAGAAATTTTTTTTGTCGATATGTGTTTTTAAGGTCTTTCGCATCTTGCGATACCAGATATTTTGTGTTACGCACTATACTTTTGTCGCGACACACCGTCAAAGGTCCCATGATACCGTCAGGCCTTAACCCCAATGTTACATTACATGGCCATAATAAGAAATACATATATGATCAATAGGAGCTATTTATGATGCTTAAGTACTATAATGGTACATTAAAAGATAGAAAAAAGGCTAAATGACATTCTTAAAAGAATGTTGCAATGGAAACGACAAACTTTTTTGTCGTAACGACATATTTTTGTCGCGTCGAAGCTAATTATATACCATTACGCTTTACCGCGAACAACAGAAATGCCCATGTAAGCTATAATATTTTGAACAGATTTTGGTTGCTATGGTAACCACATTGTGGTAAATTTAAGTCATTTGAGATACTTTAACATTTTCAGAATATTTTGATACCTCTCATCATAATGTAAACCTCTTATCTATATGGCAAAGGTGCATCACATCCACAATGGTGTCACAGACTTAACGGCATTTTTCCTGCATAAATGAGCTAATACTGGAGCAACATCAATTTTCATGACAATCAAAAAAAATTTATTTTTGAATTAAACATGTCTATATTTGATTTTTAAGAAACAACAGAGTCAATGCCTTTTTATGATATAAATGGTAACCATAGCAACCAAATATGAAAATTTGAATTGAGGAGCATATGTGCGTATAAGGTTGCACTCCATAGTATTGGTCATTGAAAATTGAGCGTTTTGAATGAAAGGCATGCAATAGTTGACGTTATATTAATAATTTTATATTGCTCATACAATATAAAGCTACATATCAATAAAAAGTACTCTTATTACTGATTACTTCTATTATTCTTGATTTCATCTGAACAAATCCTGTCAGTCAGACATGCTGCTCAAAGTTATAGCAGTACATTAGAAGATGACATGGAAATGGGGCATGACCCCTCAAAGTGATTCAAATTTGACATCCTTCTCAAATGATTTTCTGAATAAACTGTATGTCTATTTGTTGTGAATTTCTTATTCTATAATATGTGCAATTTATTTGAATTTTCACCTGATGCAATTCGAGAAATATGACGTCAAAGTTTTCTTACCTAAATACAGCATTCATTTCTTTGCCCAAGGCTAGTCACATGACCTCTTACTTTCACATCCGGTCATACTATACATATGAGGTATACAATGGAAATAATGTGCTTTTCTCAAGACAACAAGCTAGTTCTTTCTTCCAAATATCAAAAATCATAGTTATTTCAATAATAAAGCTCACATAATGAAGCTGGACCCCATCTGTCCCCTATTTAAAAAATGTTCCCTAGCCAAATTCCAAATGCGACACTGCGGATACTATGTAGTGTAACCTATAGGAGTACATTTTTCTTTATGCGAGAAATTTTTTTTGTCGATATGTGTTTTTAAGGTCTTTCGCATCTTGCGATACCAGATATTTTGTGTTACGCACTATACTTTTGTCGCGACACACCGTCAAAGGTCCCATGATACCGTCAGGCCTTAACCCCAATGTTACATTACATGGCCATAATAAGAAATACATATATGATCAATAGGAGCTATTTATGATGCTTAAGTACTATAATGGTACATTAAAAGATAGAAAAAAGGCTAAATGACATTCTTAAAAGAATGTTGCAATGGAAACGACAAACTTTTTTGTCGTAACGACATATTTTTGTCGCGTCGAAGCTAATTATATACCATTACGCTTTACCGCGAACAACAGAAATGCCCATGTAAGCTATAATATTTTGAACAGATTTTGGTTGCTATGGTAACCACATTGTGGTAAATTTAAGTCATTTGAGATACTTTAACATTTTCAGAATATTTTGATACCTCTCATCATAATGTAAACCTCTTATCTATATGGCAAAGGTGCATCACATCCACAATGGTGTCACAGACTTAACGGCATTTTTCCTGCATAAATGAGCTAATACTGGAGCAACATCAATTTTCATGACAATCAAAAAAAATTTATTTTTGAATTAAACATGTCTATATTTGATTTTTAAGAAACAACAGAGTCAATGCCTTTTTATGATATAAATGGTAACCATAGCAACCAAATATGAAAATTTGAATTGAGGAGCTTATGTGCGTATAAGGTTGCACTCCATAGTATTGGTCATTGAAAATTGAGCGTTTTGAATGAAAGGCATGCAATAGTTGACGTTATATTAATAATTTTATATTGCTCATACAATATAAAGCTACATATCAATAAAAAGTACTCTTATTACTGATTACTTCTATTATTCTTGATTTCATCTGAACAAATCCTGTCAGTCAGACATGCTGCTCAAAGTTATAGCAGTACATTAGAAGATGACATGGAAATGGGGCATGACCCCTCAAAGTGATTCAAATTTGACATCCTTCTCAAATGATTTTCTGAATAAACTGTATGTCTATTTGTTGTGTATTTCTTATTCTATAATATGTGCAATTTATTTGAATTTTCACCTGATGCAATTCGAGAAATATGACGTCAAAGTTTTCTTACCTAAATACAGCATTCATTTCTTTGCCCAAGGCTAGTCACATGACCTCTTACTTTCACATCCGGTCATACTATACATATGAGGTATACAATGGAAATAATGTGCTTTTCTCAAGACAACAAGCTAGTTCTTTCTTCCAAATATCAAAAATCATAGTTATTTCAATAATAAAGCTCACATAATGAAGCTGGACCCCATCTGTCCCCTATTTAAAAAATGTTCCCTAGCCAAATTCCAAATGCGACACTGCGGATACTATGTAGTGTAACCTATAGGAGTACATTTTTCTTTATGCGAGAAATTTTTTTTGTCGATATGTGTTTTTAAGGTCTTTCGCATCTTGCGATACCAGATATTTTGTGTTACGCACTATACTTTTGTCGCGACACACCGTCAAAGGTCCCATGATACCGTCAGGCCTTAACCCCAATGTTACATTACATGGCCATAATAAGAAATACATATATGATCAATAGGAGCTATTTATGATGCTTAAGTACTATAATGGTACATTAAAAGATAGAAAAAAGGCTAAATGACATTCTTAAAAGAATGTTGCAATGGAAACGACAAACTTTTTTGTCGTAACGACATATTTTTGTCGCGTCGAAGCTAATTATATACCATTACGCTTTACCGCGAACAACAGAAATGCCCATGTAAGCTATTATATTTTGAACAGATTTTGGTTGCTATGGTAACCACATTGTGGTAAATTTAAGTCATTTGAGATACTTTAACATTTTCAGAATATTTTGATACCTCTCATCATAATGTAAACCTCTTATCTATATGGCAAAGGTGCATCACATCCACAATGGTGTCACAGACTTAACGGCATTTTTCCTGCATAAATGAGCTAATACTGGAGCAACATCAATTTTCATGACAATAAAAAAAAATTTATTTTTGAATTAAACATGTCTATATTTGATTTTTAAGAAACAACAGAGTCAATGCCTTTTTATGATATAAATGGTAACCATAGCAACCAAATATGAAAATTTGAATTGAGGAGCATATGTGCGTATAAGGTTGCACTCCATAGTATTGGTCATTGAAAATTGTGCGTTTTGAATGAAAGGCATGCAATAGTTGACGTTATATTAATAATTTTATATTGCTCATACAATATAAAGCTACATATCAATAAAAAGTACTCTTATTACTGATTACTTCTATTATTCTTGATTTCATCTGAACAAATCCTGTCAGTCAGACATGCTGCTCAAAGTTATAGCAGTACATTAGAAGATGACATGGAAATGGGGCATGACCCCTCAAAGTGATTCAAATTTGACATCCTTCTCAAATGATTTTCTGAATAAACTGTATGTCTATTTGTTGTGTATTTCTTATTCTATAATATGTGCAATTTATTTGAATTTTCACCTGATGCAATTCGAGAAATATGACGTCAAAGTTTTCTTACCTAAATACAGCATTCATTTCTTTGCCCAAGGCTAGTCACATGACCTCTTACTTTCACATCCGGTCATACTATACATATGAGGTATACAATGGAAATAATGTGCTTTTCTCAAGACAACAAGCTAGTTCTTTCTTCCAAATATCAAAAATCATAGTTATTTCAATAATAAAGCTCACATAATGAAGCTGGACCCCATCTGTCCCCTATTTAAAAAATGTTCCCTAGCCAAATTCCAAATGCGACACTGCGGATACTATGTAGTGTAACCTATAGGAGTACATTTTTCTTTATGCGAGAAATTTTTTTTGTCGATATGTGTTTTTAAGGTCTTTCGCATCTTGCGATACCAGATATTTTGTGTTACGCACTATACTTTTGTCGCGACACACCGTCAAAGGTCCCATGATACCGTCAGGCCTTAACCCCAATGTTACATTACATGGCCATAATAAGAAATACATATATGATCAATAGGAGCTATTTATGATGCTTAAGTACTATAATGGTACATTAAAAGATAGAAAAAAGGCTAAATGACATTCTTAAAAGAATGTTGCAATGGAAACGACAAACTTTTTTGTCGTAACGACATATTTTTGTCGCGTCGAAGCTAATTATATACCATTACGCTTTACCGCGAACAACAGAAATGCCCATGTAAGCTATAATATTTTGAACAGATTTTGGTTGCTATGGTAACCACATTGTGGTAAATTTAAGTCATTTGAGATACTTTAACATTTTCAGAATATTTTGATACCTCTCATCATAATGTAAACCTCTTATCTATATGGCAAAGGTGCATCACATCCACAATGGTGTCACAGACTTAACGGCATTTTTCCTGCATAAATGAGCTAATACTGGAGCAACATCAATTTTCATGACAATCAAAAAAAATTTATTTTTGAATTAAACATGTCTATATTTGATTTTTAAGAAACAACAGAGTCAATGCCTTTTTATGATATAAATGGTAACCATAGCAACCAAATATGAAAATTTGAATTGAGGAGCTTATGTGCGTATAAGGTTGCACTCCATAGTATTGGTCATTGAAAATTGAGCGTTTTGAATGAAAGGCATGCAATAGTTGACGTTATATTAATAATTTTATATTGCTCATACAATATAAAGCTACATATCAATAAAAAGTACTCTTATTACTGATTACTTCTATTATTCTTGATTTCATCTGAACAAATCCTGTCAGTCAGACATGCTGCTCAAAGTTATAGCAGTACATTAGAAGATGACATGGAAATGGGGCATGACCCCTCAAAGTGATTCAAATTTGACATCCTTCTCAAATGATTTTCTGAATAAACTGTATGTCTATTTGTTGTGTATTTCTTATTCTATAATATGTGCAATTTATTTGAATTTTCACCTGATGCAATTCGAGAAATATGACGTCAAAGTTTTCTTACCTAAATACAGCATTCATTTCTTTGCCCAAGGCTAGTCACATGACCTCTTACTTTCACATCCGGTCATACTATACATATGAGGTATACAATGGAAATAATGTGCTTTTCTCAAGACAACAAGCTAGTTCTTTCTTCCAAATATCAAAAATCATAGTTATTTCAATAATAAAGCTCACATAATGAAGCTGGACCCCATCTGTCCCCTATTTAAAAAATGTTCCCTAGCCAAATTCCAAATGCGACACTGCGGATACTATGTAGTGTAACCTATAGGAGTACATTTTTCTTTATGCGAGAAATTTTTTTTGTCGATATGTGTTTTTAAGGTCTTTCGCATCTTGCGATACCAGATATTTTGTGTTACGCACTATACTTTTGTCGCGACACACCGTCAAAGGTCCCATGATACCGTCAGGCCTTAACCCCAATGTTACATTACATGGCCATAATAAGAAATACATATATGATCAATAGGAGCTATTTATGATGCTTAAGTACTATAATGGTACATTAAAAGATAGAAAAAAGGCTAAATGACATTCTTAAAAGAATGTTGCAATGGAAACGACAAACTTTTTTGTCGTAACGACATATTTTTGTCGCGTCGAAGCTAATTATATACCATTACGCTTTACCGCGAACAACAGAAATGCCCATGTAAGCTATTATATTTTGAACAGATTTTGGTTGCTATGGTAACCACATTGTGGTAAATTTAAGTCATTTGAGATACTTTAACATTTTCAGAATATTTTGATACCTCTCATCATAATGTAAACCTCTTATCTATATGGCAAAGGTGCATCACATCCACAATGGTGTCACAGACTTAACGGCATTTTTCCTGCATAAATGAGCTAATACTGGAGCAACATCAATTTTCATGACAATAAAAAAAAATTTATTTTTGAATTAAACATGTCTATATTTGATTTTTAAGAAACAACAGAGTCAATGCCTTTTTATGATATAAATGGTAACCATAGCAACCAAATATGAAAATTTGAATTGAGGAGCATATGTGCGTATAAGGTTGCACTCCATAGTATTGGTCATTGAAAATTGTGCGTTTTGAATGAAAGGCATGCAATAGTTGACGTTATATTAATAATTTTATATTGCTCATACAATATAAAGCTACATATCAATAAAAAGTACTCTTATTACTGATTACTTCTATTATTCTTGATTTCATCTGAACAAATCCTGTCAGTCAGACATGCTGCTCAAAGTTATAGCAGTACATTAGAAGATGACATGGAAATGGGGCATGACCCCTCAAAGTGATTCAAATTTGACATCCTTCTCAAATGATTTTCTGAATAAACTGTATGTCTATTTGTTGTGTATTTCTTATTCTATAATATGTGCAATTTATTTGAATTTTCACCTGATGCAATTCGAGAAATATGACGTCAAAGTTTTCTTACCTAAATACAGCATTCATTTCTTTGCCCAAGGCTAGTCACATGACCTCTTACTTTCACATCCGGTCATACTATACATATGAGGTATACAATGGAAATAATGTGCTTTTCTCAAGACAACAAGCTAGTTCTTTCTTCCAAATATCAAAAATCATAGTTATTTCAATAATAAAGCTCACATAATGAAGCTGGACCCCATCTGTCCCCTATTTAAAAAATGTTCCCTAGCCAAATTCCAAATGCGACACTGCGGATACTATGTAGTGTAACCTATAGGAGTACATTTTTCTTTATGCGAGAAATTTTTTTTGTCGATATGTGTTTTTAAGGTCTTTCGCATCTTGCGATACCAGATATTTTGTGTTACGCACTATACTTTTGTCGCGACACACCGTCAAAGGTCCCATGATACCGTCAGGCCTTAACCCCAATGTTACATTACATGGCCATAATAAGAAATACATATATGATCAATAGGAGCTATTTATGATGCTTAAGTACTATAATGGTACATTAAAAGATAGAAAAAAGGCTAAATGACATTCTTAAAAGAATGTTGCAATGGAAACGACAAACTTTTTTGTCGTAACGACATATTTTTGTCGCGTCGAAGCTAATTATATACCATTACGCTTTACCGCGAACAACAGAAATGCCCATGTAAGCTATTATATTTTGAACAGATTTTGGTTGCTATGGTAACCACATTGTGGTAAATTTAAGTCATTTGAGATACTTTAACATTTTCAGAATATTTTGATACCTCTCATCATAATGTAAACCTCTTATCTATATGGCAAAGGTGCATCACATCCACAATGGTGTCACAGACTTAACGGCATTTTTCCTGCATAAATGAGCTAATACTGGAGCAACATCAATTTTCATGACAATAAAAAAAAATTTATTTTTGAATTAAACATGTCTATATTTGATTTTTAAGAAACAACAGAGTCAATGCCTTTTTATGATATAAATGGTAACCATAGCAACCAAATATGAAAATTTGAATTGAGGAGCATATGTGCGTATAAGGTTGCACTCCATAGTATTGGTCATTGAAAATTGTGCGTTTTGAATGAAAGGCATGCAATAGTTGACGTTATATTAATAATTTTATATTGCTCATACAATATAAAGCTACATATCAATAAAAAGTACTCTTATTACTGATTACTTCTATTATTCTTGATTTCATCTGAACAAATCCTGTCAGTCAGACATGCTGCTCAAAGTTATAGCAGTACATTAGAAGATGACATGGAAATGGGGCATGACCCCTCAAAGTGATTCAAATTTGACATCCTTCTCAAATGATTTTCTGAATAAACTGTATGTCTATTTGTTGTGTATTTCTTATTCTATAATATGTGCAATTTATTTGAATTTTCACCTGATGCAATTCGAGAAATATGACGTCAAAGTTTTCTTACCTAAATACAGCATTCATTTCTTTGCCCAAGGCTAGTCACATGACCTCTTACTTTCACATCCGGTCATACTATACATATGAGGTATACAATGGAAATAATGTGCTTTTCTCAAGACAACAAGCTAGTTCTTTCTTCCAAATATCAAAAATCATAGTTATTTCAATAATAAAGCTCACATAATGAAGCTGGACCCCATCTGTCCCCTATTTAAAAAATGTTCCCTAGCCAAATTCCAAATGCGACACTGCGGATACTATGTAGTGTAACCTATAGGAGTACATTTTTCTTTATGCGAGAATTTTTTTTTGTCGATATGTGTTTTTAAGGTCTTTCGCATCTTGCGATACCAGATATTTTGTGTTACGCACTATACTTTTGTCGCGACACACCGTCAAAGGTCCCATGATACCGTCAGGCCTTAACCCCAATGTTACATTACATGGCCATAATAAGAAATACATATATGATCAATAGGAGCTATTTATGATGCTTAAGTACTATAATGGTACATTAAAAGATAGAAAAAAGGCTAAATGACATTCTTAAAAGAATGTTGCAATGGAAACGACAAACTTTTTTGTCGTAACGACATATTTTTGTCGCGTCGAAGCTAATTATATACCATTACGCTTTACCGCGAACAACAGAAATGCCCATGTAAGCTATAATATTTTGAACAGATTTTGGTTGCTATGGTAACCACATTGTGGTAAATTTAAGTCATTTGAGATACTTTAACATTTTCAGAATATTTTGATACCTCTCATCATAATGTAAACCTCTTATCTATATGGCAAAGGTGCATCACATCCACAATGGTGTCACAGACTTAACGGCATTTTTCCTGCATAAATGAGCTAATACTGGAGCAACATCAATTTTCATGACAATCAAAAAAAAATTATTTTTGAATTAAACATGTCTATATTTGATTTTTAAGAAACAACAGAGTCAATGCCTTTTTATGATATAAATGGTAACCATAGCAACCAAATATGAAAATTTGAATTGAGGAGCATATGTGCGTATATAGGAGTACATTTTTCTTTATGCGAGAAATTTTTTTTGTCGATATGTGTTTTTAAGGTCTTTCGCATCTTGCGATACCAGATATTTTGTGTTACGCACTATACTTTTGTCGCGACACACCGTCAAAGGTCCCATGATACCGTCAGGCCTTAACCCCAATGTTACATTACATGGCCATAATAAGAAATACATATATGATCAATAGGAGCTATTTATGATGCTTAAGTACTATAATGGTACATTAAAAGATAGAAAAAAGGCTAAATGACATTCTTAAAAGAATGTTGCAATGGAAACAACAAACTTTTTTGTCGTAACGACATATTTTTGTCGCGTCGAAGCTAATTATATACCATTACGCTTTACCGCGAACAACAGAAATGCCCATGTAAGCTATAATATTTTGAACAGATTTTGGTTGCTATGGTAACCACATTGTGGTAAATTTAAGTCATTTGAGATACTTTAACATTTTCAGAATATTTTGATACCTCTCATCATAATGTAAACCTCTTATCTATATGGCAAAGGTGCATCACATCCACAATGGTGTCACAGACTTAACGGCATTTTTCCTGCATAAATGAGCTAATACTGGAGCAACATCAATTTTCATGACAATCAAAAAAAAATTATTTTTGAATTAAACATGTCTATATTTGATTTTTAAGAAACAACAGAGTCAATGCCTTTTTATGATATAAATGGTAACCATAGCAACCAAATATGAAAATTTGAATTGAGGAGCATATGTGCGTATAAGGTTGCATTCCATAGTATTGGTCATTGAAAATTGAGCGTTTTGAATGAAAGGCATGCAATAGTTGACGTTATATTAATAATTTTATATTGCTCATACAATATAAAGCTACATATCAATAAAAAGTACTCTTATTACTGATTACTTCTATTATTCTTGATTTCATCTGAACAAATCCTGTCAGTCAGACATGCTGCTCAAAGTTATAGCAGTACATTAGAAGATGACATGGAAATGGGGCATGACCCCTCAAAGTGATTCAAATTTGACATCCTTCTCAAATGATTTTCTGAATAAACTGTATGTCTATTTGTTGTGTATTTCTTATTCTATAATATGTGCAATTTATTTGAATTTTCACCTGATGCAATTCGAGAAATATGACGTCAAAGTTTTCTTACCTAAATACAGCATTCATTTCTTTGCCCAAGGCTAGTCACATGACCTCTTACTTTCACATCCGGTCATACTATACATATGAGGTATACAATGGAAATAATGTGCTTTTCTCAAGACAACAAGCTAGTTCTTTCTTCCAAATATCACAAATCATAGTTATTTCAATAATAAAGCTCACATAATGAAGCTGGACCCCATCTGTCCCCTATTTAAAAAATGTTCCCTAGCCAAATTCCAAATGCGACAATGCGGATACTATGTAGTGTAACCTATAGGAGTACATTTTTCTTTATGCGAGAAATTTTTTTTGTCGATATGTGTTTTTAAGGTCTTTCGCATCTTGCGATACCAGATATTTTGTGTTACGCACTATACTTTTGTCGCGACACACCGTCAAAGGTCCCATGATACCGTCAGGCCTTAACCCCAATGTTACATTACATGGCCATAATAAGAAATACATATATGATCAATAGGAGCTATTTATGATGCTTAAGTACTATAATGGTACATTAAAAGATAGAAAAAAGGCTAAATGACATTCTTAAAAGAATGTTGCAATGGAAACGACAAACTTTTTTGTCGTAACGACATATTTTTGTCGCGTCGAAGCTAATTATATACCATTACGCTTTACCGCGAACAACAGAAATGCCCATGTAAGCTATAATATTTTGAACAGATTTTGGTTGCTATGGTAACCACATTGTGGTAAATTTAAGTCATTTGAGATACTTTAACATTTTCAGAATATTTTGATACCTCTCATCATAATGTAAACCTCTTATCTATATGGCAAAGGTGCATCACATCCACAATGGTGTCACAGACTTAACGGCATTTTTCCTGCATAAATGAGCTAATACTGGAGCAACATCAATTTTCATGACAATCAAAAAAAATTTATTTTTGAATTAAACATGTCTATATTTGATTTTTAAGAAACAACAGAGTCAATGCCTTTTTATGATATAAATGGTAACCATAGCAACCAAATATGAAAATTTGAATTGAGGAGCATATGTGCGTATATAGGAGTACATTTTTCTTTATGCGAGAATTTTTTTTTGTCGATATGTGTTTTTAAGGTCTTTCGCATCTTGCGATACCAGATATTTTGTGTTACGCACTATACTTTTGTCGCGACACACCGTCAAAGGTCCCATGATACCGTCAGGCCTTAACCCCAATGTTACATTACATGGCCATAATAAGAAATACATATATGATCAATAGGAGCTATTTATGATGCTTAAGTACTATAATGGTACATTAAAAGATAGAAAAAAGGCTAAATGACATTCTTAAAAGAATGTTGCAATGGAAACAACAAACTTTTTTGTCGTAACGACATATTTTTGTCGCGTCGAAGCTAATTATATACCATTACGCTTTACCGCGAACAACAGAAATGCCCATGTAAGCTATAATATTTTGAACAGATTTTGGTTGCTATGGTAACCACATTGTGGTAAATTTAAGTCATTTGAGATACTTTAACATTTTCAGAATATTTTGATACCTCTCATCATAATGTAAACCTCTTATCTATATGGCAAAGGTGCATCACATCCACAATGGTGTCACAGACTTAACGGCATTTTTCCTGCATAAATGAGCTAATACTGGAGCAACATCAATTTTCATGACAATCAAAAAAAAATTATTTTTGAATTAAACATGTCTATATTTGATTTTTAAGAAACAACAGAGTCAATGCCTTTTTATGATATAAATGGTAACCATAGCAACCAAATATGAAAATTTGAATTGAGGAGCATATGTGCGTATAAGGTTGCACTCCATAGTATTGGTCATTGAAAATTGAGCGTTTTGAATGAAAGGCATGCAATAGTTGACGTTATATTAATAATTTTATATTGCTCATACAATATAAAGCTACATATCAATAAAAAGTACTCTTATTACTGATTACTTCTATTATTCTTGATTTCATCTGAACAAATCCTGTCAGTCAGACATGCTGCTCAAAGTTATAGCAGTACATTAGAAGATGACATGGAAATGGGGCATGACCCCTCAAAGTGATTCAAATTTGACATCCTTCTCAAATGATTTTCTGAATAAACTGTATGTCTATTTGTTGTGTATTTCTTATTCTATAATATGTGCAATTTATTTGAATTTTCACCTGATGCAATTCGAGAAATATGACGTCAAAGTTTTCTTACCTAAATACAGCATTCATTTCTTTGCCCAAGGCTAGTCACATGACCTCTTACTTTCACATCCGGTCATACTATACATATGAGGTATACAATGGAAATAATGTGCTTTTCTCAAGACAACAAGCTAGTTCTTTCTTCCAAATATCACAAATCATAGTTATTTCAATAATAAAGCTCACATAATGAAGCTGGACCCCATCTGTCCCCTATTTAAAAAATGTTCCCTAGCCAAATTCCAAATGCGACAATGCGGATACTATGTAGTGTAACCTATAGGAGTACATTTTTCTTTATGCGAGAAATTTTTTTTGTCGATATGTGTTTTTAAGGTCTTTCGCATCTTGCGATACCAGATATTTTGTGTTACGCACTATACTTTTGTCGCGACACACCGTCAAAGGTCCCATGATACCGTCAGGCCTTAACCCCAATGTTACATTACATGGCCATAATAAGAAATACATATATGATCAATAGGAGCTATTTATGATGCTTAAGTACTATAATGGTACATTAAAAGATAGAAAAAAGGCTAAATGACATTCTTAAAAGAATGTTGCAATGGAAACGACAAACTTTTTTGTCGTAACGACATATTTTTGTCGCGTCGAAGCTAATTATATACCATTACGCTTTACCGCGAACAACAGAAATGCCCATGTAAGCTATAATATTTTGAACAGATTTTGGTTGCTATGGTAACCACATTGTGGTAAATTTAAGTCATTTGAGATACTTTAACATTTTCAGAATATTTTGATACCTCTCATCATAATGTAAACCTCTTATCTATATGGCAAAGGTGCATCACATCCACAATGGTGTCACAGACTTAACGGCATTTTTCCTGCATAAATGAGCTAATACTGGAGCAACATCAATTTTCATGACAATCAAAAAAAATTTATTTTTGAATTAAACATGTCTATATTTGATTTTTAAGAAACAACAGAGTCAATGCCTTTTTATGATATAAATGGTAACCATAGCAACCAAATATGAAAATTTGAATTGAGGAGCATATGTGCGTATATAGGAGTACATTTTTCTTTATGCGAGAATTTTTTTTTGTCGATATGTGTTTTTAAGGTCTTTCGCATCTTGCGATACCAGATATTTTGTGTTACGCACTATACTTTTGTCGCGACACACCGTCAAAGGTCCCATGATACCGTCAGGCCTTAACCCCAATGTTACATTACATGGCCATAATAAGAAATACATATATGATCAATAGGAGCTATTTATGATGCTTAAGTACTATAATGGTACATTAAAAGATAGAAAAAAGGCTAAATGACATTCTTAAAAGAATGTTGCAATGGAAACAACAAACTTTTTTGTCGTAACGACATATTTTTGTCGCGTCGAAGCTAATTATATACCATTACGCTTTACCGCGAACAACAGAAATGCCCATGTAAGCTATAATATTTTGAACAGATTTTGGTTGCTATGGTAACCACATTGTGGTAAATTTAAGTCATTTGAGATACTTTAACATTTTCAGAATATTTTGATACCTCTCATCATAATGTAAACCTCTTATCTATATGGCAAAGGTGCATCACATCCACAATGGTGTCACAGACTTAACGGCATTTTTCCTGCATAAATGAGCTAATACTGGAGCAACATCAATTTTCATGACAATCAAAAAAAATTTATTTTTGAATTAAACATGTCTATATTTGATTTTTAAGAAACAACAGAGTCAATGCCTTTTTATGATATAAATGGTAACCATAGCAACCAAATATGAAAATTTGAATTGAGGAGCATATGTGCGTATAAGGTTGCACTCCATAGTATTGGTCATTGAAAATTGAGCGTTTTGAATGAAAGGCATGCAATAGTTGACGTTATATTAATAATTTTATATTGCTCATACAATATAAAGCTACATATCAATAAAAAGTACTCTTATTACTGATTACTTCTATTATTCTTGATTTCATCTGAACAAATCCTGTCAGTCAGACATGCTGCTCAAAGTTATAGCAGTACATTAGAAGATGACATGGAAATGGGGCATGACCCCTCAAAGTGATTCAAATTTGACATCCTTCTCAAATGATTTTCTGAATAAACTGTATGTCTATTTGTTGTGTATTTCTTATTCTATAATATGTGCAATTTATTTGAATTTTCACCTGATGCAATTCGAGAAATATGACGTCAAAGTTTTCTTACCTAAATACAGCATTCATTTCTTTGCCCAAGGCTAGTCACATGACCTCTTACTTTCACATCCGGTCATACTATACATATGAGGTATACAATGGAAATAATGTGCTTTTCTCAAGACAACAAGCTAGTTCTTTCTTCCAAATATCAAAAATCATAGTTATTTCAATAATAAAGCTCACATAATGAAGCTGGACCCCATCTGTCCCCTATTTAAAAAATGTTCCCTAGCCAAATTCCAAATGCGACACTGCGGATACTATGTAGTGTAACCTATAGGAGTACATTTTTCTTTATGCGAGAATTTTTTTTTGTCGATATGTGTTTTTAAGGTCTTTCGCATCTTGCGATACCAGATATTTTGTGTTACGCACTATACTTTTGTCGCGACACACCGTCAAAGGTCCCATGATACCGTCAGGCCTTAACCCCAATGTTACATTACATGGCCATAATAAGAAATACATATATGATCAATAGGAGCTATTTATGATGCTTAAGTACTATAATGGTACATTAAAAGATAGAAAAAAGGCTAAATGACATTCTTAAAAGAATGTTGCAATGGAAACGACAAACTTTTTTGTCGTAACGACATATTTTTGTCGCGTCGAAGCTAATTATATACCATTACGCTTTACCGCGAACAACAGAAATGCCCATGTAAGCTATAATATTTTGAACAGATTTTGGTTGCTATGGTAACCACATTGTGGTAAATTTAAGTCATTTGAGATACTTTAACATTTTCAGAATATTTTGATACCTCTCATCATAATGTAAACCTATTATCTATATGGCAAAGGTGCATCACATCCACAATGGTGTCACAGACTTAACGGCATTTTTCCTGCATAAATGAGCTAATACTGGAGCAACATCAATTTTCATGACAATCAAAAAAAATTTATTTTTGAATTAAACATGTCTATATTTGATTTTTAAGAAACAACAGAGTCAATGCCTTTTTATGATATAAATGGTAACCATAGCAACCAAATATGAAAATTTGAATTGAGGAGCATATGTGCGTATAAGGTTGCACTCCATAGTATTGGTCATTGAAAATTGAGCGTTTTGAATGAAAGGCATGCAATAGTTGACGTTATATTAATAATTTTATATTGCTCATACAATATAAAGCTACATATCAATAAAAAGTACTCTTATTACTGATTACTTCTATTATTCTTGATTTCATCTGAACAAATCCTGTCAGTCAGACATGCTGCTCAAAGTTATAGCAGTACATTAGAAGATGACATGGAAATGGGGCATGACCCCTCAAAGTGATTCAAATTTGACATCCTTCTCAAATGATTTTCTGAATAAACTGTATGTCTATTTGTTGTGTATTTCTTATTCTATAATATGTGCAATTTATTTGAATTTTCACCTGATGCAATTCGAGAAATATGACGTCAAAGTTTTCTTACCTAAATACAGCATTCATTTCTTTGCCCAAGGCTAGTCACATGACCTCTTACTTTCACATCCGGTCATACTATACATATGAGGTATACAATGGAAATAATGTGCTTTTCTCAAGACAACAAGCTAGTTCTTTCTTCCAAATATCAAAAATCATAGTTATTTCAATAATAAAGCTCACATAATGAAGCTGGACCCCATCTGTCCCCTATTTAAAAAATGTTCCCTAGCCAAATTCCAAATGCGACACTGCGGATACTATGTAGTGTAACCTATAGGAGTACATTTTTCTTTATGCGAGAAATTTTTTTGTCGATATGTGTTTTTAAGGTCTTTCGCATCTTGCGATACCAGATATTTTGTGTTACGCACTATACTTTTGTCGCGACACACCGTCAAAGGTCCCATGATACCGTCAGGCCTTAACCCCAATGTTACATTACATGGCCATAATAAGAAATACATATATGATCAATAGGAGCTATTTATGATGCTTAAGTACTATAATGGTACATTAAAAGATAGAAAAAAGGCTAAATGACATTCTTAAAAGAATGTTGCAATGGAAACGACAAACTTTTTTGTCGTAACGACATATTTTTGTCGCGTCGAAGCTAATTATATACCATTACGCTTTACCGCGAACAACAGAAATGCCCATGTAAGCTATAATATTTTGAACAGATTTTGGTTGCTATGGTAACCACATTGTGGTAAATTTAAGTCATTTGAGATACTTTAACATTTTCAGAATATTTTGATACCTCTCATCATAATGTAAACCTCTTATCTATATGGCAAAGGTGCATCACATCCACAATGGTGTCACAGACTTAACGGCATTTTTCCTGCATAAATGAGCTAATACTGGAGCAACATCAATTTTCATGACAATCAAAAAAAATTTATTTTTGAATTAAACATGTCTATATTTGATTTTTAAGAAACAACAGAGTCAATGCCTTTTTATGATATAAATGGTAACCATAGCAACCAAATATGAAAATTTGAATTGAGGAGCATATGTGCGTATAAGGTTGCACTCCATAGTATTGGTCATTGAAAATTGAGCGTTTTGAATGAAAGGCATGCAATAGTTGACGTTATATTAATAATTTTATATTGCTCATACAATATAAAGCTACATATCAATAAAAAGTACTCTTATTACTGATTACTTCTATTATTCTTGATTTCATCTGAACAAATCCTGTCAGTCAGACATGCTGCTCAAAGTTATAGCAGTACATTAGAAGATGACATGGAAATGGGGCATGACCCCTCAAAGTGATTCAAATTTGACATCCTTCTCAAATGATTTTCTGAATAAACTGTATGTCTATTTGTTGTGTATTTCTTATTCTATAATATGTGCAATTTATTTGAATTTTCACCTGATGCAATTCGAGAAATATGACGTCAAAGTTTTCTTACCTAAATACAGCATTCATTTCTTTGCCCAAGGCTAGTCACATGACCTCTTACTTTCACATCCGGTCATACTATACATATGAGGTATACAATGGAAATAATGTGCTTTTCTCAAGACAACAAGCTAGTTCTTTCTTCCAAATATCAAAAATCATAGTTATTTCAATAATAAAGCTCACATAATGAAGCTGGACCCCATCTGTCCCCTATTTAAAAAATGTTCCCTAGCCAAATTCCAAATGCGACACTGCGGATACTATGTAGTGTAACCTATAGGAGTACATTTTTCTTTATGCGAGAATTTTTTTTTGTCGATATGTGTTTTTAAGGTCTTTCGCATCTTGCGATACCAGATATTTTGTGTTACGCACTATACTTTTGTCGCGACACACCGTCAAAGGTCCCATGATACCGTCAGGCCTTAACCCCAATGTTACATTACATGGCCATAATAAGAAATACATATATGATCAATAGGAGCTATTTATGATGCTTAAGTACTATAATGGTACATTAAAAGATAGAAAAAAGGCTAAATGACATTCTTAAAAGAATGTTGCAATGGAAACGACAAACTTTTTTGTCGTAACGACATATTTTTGTCGCGTCGAAGCTAATTATATACCATTACGCTTTACCGCGAACAACAGAAATGCCCATGTAAGCTATAATATTTTGAACAGATTTTGGTTGCTATGGTAACCACATTGTGGTAAATTTAAGTCATTTGAGATACTTTAACATTTTCAGAATATTTTGATACCTCTCATCATAATGTAAACCTCTTATCTATATGGCAAAGGTGCATCACATCCACAATGGTGTCACAGACTTAACGGCATTTTTCCTGCATAAATGAGCTAATACTGGAGCAACATCAATTTTCATGACAATCAAAAAAAATTTATTTTTGAATTAAACATGTCTATATTTGATTTTTAAGAAACAACAGAGTCAATGCCTTTTTATGATATAAATGGTAACCATAGCAACCAAATATGAAAATTTGAATTGAGGAGCATATGTGCGTATAAGGTTGCACTCCATAGTATTGGTCATTGAAAATTGAGCGTTTTGAATGAAAGGCATGCAATAGTTGACGTTATATTAATAATTTTATATTGCTCATACAATATAAAGCTACATATCAATAAAAAGTACTCTTATTACTGATTACTTCTATTATTCTTGATTTCATCTGAACAAATCCTGTCAGTCAGACATGCTGCTCAAAGTTATAGCAGTACATTAGAAGATGACATGGAAATGGGGCATGACCCCTCAAAGTGATTCAAATTTGACATCCTTCTCAAATGATTTTCTGAATAAACTGTATGTCTATTTGTTGTGTATTTCTTATTCTATAATATGTGCAATTTATTTGAATTTTCACCTGATGCAATTCGAGAAATATGACGTCAAAGTTTTCTTACCTAAATACAGCATTCATTTCTTTGCCCAAGGCTAGTCACATGACCTCTTACTTTCACATCCGGTCATACTATACATATGAGGTATACAATGGAAATAATGTGCTTTTCTCAAGACAACAAGCTAGTTCTTTCTTCCAAATATCAAAAATCATAGTTATTTCAATAATAAAGCTCACATAATGAAGCTGGACCCCATCTGTCCCCTATTTAAAAAATGTTCCCTAGCCAAATTCCAAATGCGACACTGCGGATACTATGTAGTGTAACCTATAGGAGTACATTTTTCTTTATGCGAGAAATTTTTTTGTCGATATGTGTTTTTAAGGTCTTTCGCATCTTGCGATACCAGATATTTTGTGTTACGCACTATACTTTTGTCGCGACACACCGTCAAAGGTCCCATGATACCGTCAGGCCTTAACCCCAATGTTACATTACATGGCCATAATAAGAAATACATATATGATCAATAGGAGCTATTTATGATGCTTAAGTACTATAATGGTACATTAAAAGATAGAAAAAAGGCTAAATGACATTCTTAAAAGAATGTTGCAATGGAAACGACAAACTTTTTTGTCGTAACGACATATTTTTGTCGCGTCGAAGCTAATTATATACCATTACGCTTTACCGCGAACAACAGAAATGCCCATGTAAGCTATAATATTTTGAACAGATTTTGGTTGCTATGGTAACCACATTGTGGTAAATTTAAGTCATTTGAGATACTTTAACATTTTCAGAATATTTTGATACCTCTCATCATAATGTAAACCTCTTATCTATATGGCAAAGGTGCATCACATCCACAATGGTGTCACAGACTTAACGGCATTTTTCCTGCATAAATGAGCTAATACTGGAGCAACATCAATTTTCATGACAATCAAAAAAAATTTATTTTTGAATTAAACATGTCTATATTTGATTTTTAAGAAACAACAGAGTCAATGCCTTTTTATGATATAAATGGTAACCATAGCAACCAAATATGAAAATTTGAATTGAGGAGCATATGTGCGTATAAGGTTGCACTCCATAGTATTGGTCATTGAAAATTGAGCGTTTTGAATGAAAGGCATGCAATAGTTGACGTTATATTAATAATTTTATATTGCTCATACAATATAAAGCTACATATCAATAAAAAGTACTCTTATTACTGATTACTTCTATTATTCTTGATTTCATCTGAACAAATCCTGTCAGTCAGACATGCTGCTCAAAGTTATAGCAGTACATTAGAAGATGACATGGAAATGGGGCATGACCCCTCAAAGTGATTCAAATTTGACATCCTTCTCAAATGATTTTCTGAATAAACTGTATGTCTATTTGTTGTGTATTTCTTATTCTATAATATGTGCAATTTATTTGAATTTTCACCTGATGCAATTCGAGAAATATGACGTCAAAGTTTTCTTACCTAAATACAGCATTCATTTCTTTGCCCAAGGCTAGTCACATGACCTCTTACTTTCACATCCGGTCATACTATACATATGAGGTATACAATGGAAATAATGTGCTTTTCTCAAGACAACAAGCTAGTTCTTTCTTCCAAATATCACAAATCATAGTTATTTCAATAATAAAGCTCACATAATGAAGCTGGACCCCATCTGTCCCCTATTTAAAAAATGTTCCCTAGCCAAATTCCAAATGCGACACTGCGGATACTATGTAGTGTAACCTATAGGAGTACATTTTTCTTTATGCGAGAAATTTTTTTTGTCGATATGTGTTTTTAAGGTCTTTCGCATCTTGCGATACCAGATATTTTGTGTTACGCACTATACTTTTGTCGCGACACACCGTCAAAGGTCCCATGATACCGTCAGGCCTTAACCCCAATGTTACATTACATGGCCATAATAAGAAATACATATATGATCAATAGGAGCTATTTATGATGCTTAAGTACTATAATGGTACATTAAAAGATAGAAAAAAGGCTAAATGACATTCTTAAAAGAATGTTGCAATGGAAACGACAAACTTTTTTGTCGTAACGACATATTTTTGTCGCGTCGAAGCTAATTATATACCATTACGCTTTACCGCGAACAACAGAAATGCCCATGTAAGCTATAATATTTTGAACAGATTTTGGTTGCTATGGTAACCACATTGTGGTAAATTTAAGTCATTTGAGATACTTTAACATTTTCAGAATATTTTGATACCTCTCATCATAATGTAAACCTCTTATCTATATGGCAAAGGTGCATCACATCCACAATGGTGTCACAGACTTAACGGCATTTTTCCTGCATAAATGAGCTAATACTGGAGCAACATCAATTTTCATGACAATCAAAAAAAAATTATTTTTGAATTAAACATGTCTATATTTGATTTTTAAGAAACAACAGAGTCAATGCCTTTTTATGATATAAATGGTAACCATAGCAACCAAATATGAAAATTTGAATTGAGGAGCATATGTGCGTATAAGGTTGCACTCCATAGTATTGGTCATTGAAAATTGAGCGTTTTGAATGAAAGGCATGCAATAGTTGACGTTATATTAATAATTTTATATTGCTCATACAATATAAAGCTACATATCAATAAAAAGTACTCTTATTACTGATTACTTCTATTATTCTTGATTTCATCTGAACAAATCCTGTCAGTCAGACATGCTGCTCAAAGTTATAGCAGTACATTAGAAGATGACATGGAAATGGGGCATGACCCCTCAAAGTGATTCAAATTTGACATCCTTCTCAAATGATTTTCTGAATAAACTGTATGTCTATTTGTTGTGTATTTCTTATTCTATAATATGTGCAATTTATTTGAATTTTCACCTGATGCAATTCGAGAAATATGACGTCAAAGTTTTCTTACCTAAATACAGCATTCATTTCTTTGCCCAAGGCTAGTCACATGACCTCTTACTTTCACATCCGGTCATACTATACATATGAGGTATACAATGGAAATAATGTGCTTTTCTCAAGACAACAAGCTAGTTCTTTCTTCCAAATATCAAAAATCATAGTTATTTCAATAATAAAGCTCACATAATGAAGCTGGACCCCATCTGTCCCCTATTTAAAAAATGTTCCCTAGCCAAATTCCAAATGCGACACTGCGGATACTATGTAGTGTAACCTATAGGAGTACATTTTTCTTTATGCGAGAAATTTTTTTTGTCGATATGTGTTTTTAAGGTCTTTCGCATCTTGCGATACCAGATATTTTGTGTTACGCACTATACTTTTGTCGCGACACACCGTCAAAGGTCCCATGATACCGTCAGGCCTTAACCCCAATGTTACATTACATGGGCATAATAAGAAATACATATATGATCAATAGGAGCTATTTATGATGCTTAAGTACTATAATGGTACATTAAAAGATAGAAAAAAGGCTAAATGACATTCTTAAAAGAATGTTGCAATGGAAACGACAAACTTTTTTGTCGTAACGACATATTTTTGTCGCGTCGAAGCTAATTATATACCATTACGCTTTACCGCGAACAACAGAAATGCCCATGTAAGCTATAATATTTTGAACAGATTTTGGTTGCTATGGTAACCACATTGTGGTAAATTTAAGTCATTTGAGATACTTTAACATTTTCAGAATATTTTGATACCTCTCATCATAATGTAAACCTCTTATCTATATGGCAAAGGTGCATCACATCCACAATGGTGTCACAGACTTAACGGCATTTTTCCTGCATAAATGAGCTAATACTGGAGCAACATCAATTTTCATGACAATCAAAAAAAATTATTTTTGAATTAAACATGTCTATATTTGATTTTTAAGAAACAACAGAGTCAATGCCTTTTTATGATATAAATGGTAACCATAGCAACCAAATATGAAAATTTGAACTGAGGAGCATATGTGCGTATAAGGTTGCACTCCATAGTATTGGTCATTGAAAATTGAGCGTTTTGAATGAAAGGCATGCAATAGTTGACGTTATATTAATAATTTTATATTGCTCATACAATATAAAGCTACATATCAATAAAAAGTACTCTTATTACTGATTACTTCTATTATTCTTGATTTCATCTGAACAAATCCTGTCAGTCAGACATGCTGCTCAAAGTTATAGCAGTACATTAGAAGATGACATGGAAATGGGGCATGACCCCTCAAAGTGATTCAAATTTGACATCCTTCTCAAATGATTTTCTGAATAAACTGTATGTCTATTTGTTGTGTATTTCTTATTCTATAATATGTGCAATTTATTTGAATTTTCACCTGATGCAATTCGAGAAATATGACGTCAAAGTTTTCTTACCTAAATACAGCAATGCCATTCATTTCTTTGCCCAAGGCTAGTCACATGACCTCTTACTTTCACATCCGGTCATACTATACATATGAGGTATACAATGGAAATAATGTGCTTTTCTCAAGACAACAAGCTAGTTCTTTCTTCCAAATATCAAAAATCATAGTTATTTCAATAATAAAGCTCACATAATGAAGCTGGACCCCATCTGTCCCCTATTTAAAAAATGTTCCCTAGCCAAATTCCAAATGCGACACTGCGGATACTATGTAGTGTAACCTATAGGAGTACATTTTTCTTTATGCGAGAAATTTTTTTTGTCGATATGTGTTTTTAAGGTCTTTCGCATCTTGCGATACCAGATATTTTGTGTTACGCACTATACTTTTGTCGCGACACACCGTCAAAGGTCCCATGATACCGTCAGGCCTTAACCCCAATGTTACATTACATGGCCATAATAAGAAATACATATATGATCAATAGGAGCTATTTATGATGCTTAAGTACTATAATGGTACATTAAAAGATAGAAAAAAGGCTAAATGACATTCTTAAAAGAATGTTGCAATGGAAACGACAAACTTTTTTGTCGTAACGACATATTTTTGTCGCGTCGAAGCTTATTATATACCATTACGCTTTACCGCGAACAACAGAAATGCCCATGTAAGCTATAATATTTTGAACAGATTTTGGTTGCTATGGTAACCACATTGTGGTAAATTTAAGTCATTTGAGATACTTTAACATTTTCAGAATATTTTGATACCTCTCATCATAATGTAAACCTCTTATCTATATGGCAAAGGTGCATCACATCCACAATGGTGTCACAGACTTAACGGCATTTTTCCTGCATAAATGAGCTAATACTGGAGCAACATCAATTTTCATGACAATCAAAAAAAATTTATTTTTGAATTAAACATGTCTATATTTGATTTTTAAGAAACAACAGAGTCAATGCCTTTTTATGATATAAATGGTAACCATAGCAACCAAATATGAAAATTTGAATTGAGGAGCATATGTGCGTATAAGGTTGCACTCCATAGTATTGGTCATTGAAAATTGAGCGTTTTGAATGAAAGGCATGCAATAGTTGACGTTATATTAATAATTTTATATTGCTCATACAATATAAAGCTACATATCAATAAAAAGTACTCTTATTACTGATTACTTCTATTATTCTTGATTTCATCTGAACAAATCCTGTCAGTCAGACATGCTGCTCAAAGTTATAGCAGTACATTAGAAGATGACATGGAAATGGGGCATGACCCCTCAAAGTGATTCAAATTTGACATCCTTCTCAAATGATTTTCTGAATAAACTGTATGTCTATTTGTTGTGTATTTCTTATTCTATAATATGTGCAATTTATTTGAATTTTCACCTGATGCAATTCGAGAAATATGACGTCAAAGTTTTCTTACCTAAATACAGCATTCATTTCTTTGCCCAAGGCTAGTCACATGACCTCTTACTTTCACATCCGGTCATACTATACATATGAGGTATACAATGGAAATAATGTGCTTTTCTCAAGACAACAAGCTAGTTCTTTCTTCCAAATATCAAAAATCATAGTTATTTCAATAATAAAGCTCACATAATGAAGCTGGAACCCATCTGTCCCCTATTTAAAAAATGTTCCCTAGCCAAATTCCAAATGCGACACTGCGGATACTATGTAGTGTAACCTATAGGAGTACATTTTTCTTTATGCGAGAAATTTTTTTTGTCGATATGTGTTTTTAAGGTCTTTCGCATCTTGCGATACCAGATATTTTGTGTTACGCACTATACTTTTGTCGCGACACACCGTCAAAGGTCCCATGATACCGTCAGGCCTTAACCCCAATGTTACATTACATGGCCATAATAAGAAATACATATATGATCAATAGGAGCTATTTATGATGCTTAAGTACTATAATGGTACATTAAAAGATAGAAAAAAGGCTAAATGACATTCTTAAAAGAATGTTGCAATGGAAACGACAAACTTTTTTGTCGTAACGACATATTTTTGTCGCGTCGAAGCTTATTATATACCATTACGCTTTACCGCGAACAACAGAAATGCCCATGTAAGCTATAATATTTTGAACAGATTTTGGTTGCTATGGTAACCACATTGTGGTAAATTTAAGTCATTTGAGATACTTTAACATTTTCAGAATATTTTGATACCTCTCATCATAATGTAAACCTCTTATCTATATGGCAAAGGTGCATCACATCCACAATGGTGTCACAGACTTAACGGCATTTTTCCTGCATAAATGAGCTAATACTGGAGCAACATCAATTTTCATGACAATCAAAAAAAAATTATTTTTGAATTAAACATGTCTATATTTGATTTTTAAGAAACAACAGAGTCAATGCCTTTTTATGATATAAATGGTAACCATAGCAACCAAATATGAAAATTTGAATTGAGGAGCATATGTGCGTATAAGGTTGCACTCCATAGTAT
The DNA here is from genome assembly GCA_028142955.1 of Pinctada fucata. NCBI lineage: Eukaryota > Metazoa > Mollusca > Bivalvia > Pterioida > Pteriidae > Pinctada > Pinctada fucata. Next base: position 34,529,910 of record AP027115.1, read on the forward strand.
TGGTCATTGAAAATTGAGCGTTTTGAATGAAAGGCATGCAATAGTTGACGTTATATTAATAATTTTATATTGCTCATACAATATAAAGCTACATATCAATAAAAAGTACTCTTATTACTGATTACTTCTATTATTCTTGATTTCATCTGAACAAATCCTGTCAGTCAGACATGCTGCTCAAAGTTATAGCAGTACATTAGAAGATGACATGGAAATGGGGCATGACCCCTCAAAGTGATTCAAATTTGACATCCTTCTCAAATGATTTTCTGAATAAACTGTATGTCTATTTGTTGTGTATTTCTTATTCTATAATATGTGCAATTTATTTGAATTTTCACCTGATGCAATTCGAGAAATATGACGTCAAAGTTTTCTTACCTAAATACAGCATTCATTTCTTTGCCCAAGGCTAGTCACATGACCTCTTACTTTCACATCCGGTCATACTATACATATGAGGTATACAATGGAAATAATGTGCTTTTCTCAAGACAACAAGCTAGTTCTTTCTTCCAAATATCAAAAATCATAGTTATTTCAATAATAAAGCTCACATAATGAAGCTGGACCCCATCTGTCCCATATTTAAAAAATGTTCCCTAGCCAAATTCCAAATGCGACACTGCGGATACTATGTAGTGTAACCTATAGGAGTACATTTTTCTTTATGCGAGAAATTTTTTTTGTCGATATGTGTTTTTAAGGTCTTTCGCATCTTGCGATACCAGATATTTTGTGTTACGCACTATACTTTTGTCGCGACACACCGTCAAAGGTCCCATGATACCGTCAGGCCTTAACCCCAATGTTACATTACATGGCCATAATAAGAAATACATATATGATCAATAGGAGCTATTTATGATGCTTAAGTACTATAATGGTACATTAAAAGATAGAAAAAAGGCTAAATGACATTCTTAAAAGAATGTTGCAATGGAAACAACAAACTTTTTTGTCGTAACGACATATTTTTGTCGCGTCGAAGCTAATTATATACCATTACGCTTTACCGCGAACAACAGAAATGCCCATGTAAGCTATAATATTTTGAACAGATTTTGGTTGCTATGGTAACCACATTGTGGTAAATTTAAGTCATTTGAGATACTTTAACATTTTCAGAATATTTTGATACCTCTCATCATAATGTAAACCTCTTATCTATATGGCAAAGGTGCATCACATCCACAATGGTGTCACAGACTTAACGGCATTTTTCCTGCATAAATGAGCTAATACTGGAGCAACATCAATTTTCATGACAATCAAAAAAAAATTATTTTTGAATTAAACATGTCTATATTTGATTTTTAAGAAACAACAGAGTCAATGCCTTTTTATGATATAAATGGTAACCATAGCAACCAAATATGAAAATTTGAATTGAGGAGCATATGTGCGTATAAGGTTGCACTCCATAGTATTGGTCATTGAAAATTGAGCGTTTTGAATGAAAGGCATGCAATAGTTGACGTTATATTAATAATTTTATATTGCTCATACAATATAAAGCTACATATCAATAAAAAGTACTCTTATTACTGATTACTTCTATTATTCTTGATTTCATCTGAACAAATCCTGTCAGTCAGACATGCTGCTCAAAGTTATAGCAGTACATTAGAAGATGACATGGAAATGGGGCATGACCCCTCAAAGTGATTCAAATTTGACATCCTTCTCAAATGATTTTCTGAATAAACTGTATGTCTATTTGTTGTGTATTTCTTATTCTATAATATGTGCAATTTATTTGAATTTTCACCTGATGCAATTCGAGAAATATGACGTCAAAGTTTTCTTACCTAAATACAGCATTCATTTCTTTGCCCAAGGCTAGTCACATGACCTCTTACTTTCACATCCGGTCATACTATACATATGAGGTATACAATGGAAATAATGTGCTTTTCTCAAGACAACAAGCTAGTTCTTTCTTCCAAATATCAAAAATCATAGTTATTTCAATAATAAAGCTCACATAATGAAGCTGGACCCCATCTGTCCCCTATTTAAAAAATGTTCCCTAGCCAAATTCCAAATGCGACACTGCGGATACTATGTAGTGTAACCTATAGGAGTACATTTTTCTTTATGCGAGAAATTTTTTTTGTCGATATGTGTTTTTAAGGTCTTTCGCATCTTGCGATACCAGATATTTTGTGTTACGCACTATACTTTTGTCGCGACACACCGTCAAAGGTCCCATGATACCGTCAGGCCTTAACCCCAATGTTACATTACATGGCCATAATAAGAAATACATATATGATCAATAGGAGCTATTTATGATGCTTAAGTACTATAATGGTACATTAAAAGATAGAAAAAAGGCTAAATGACATTCTTAAAAGAATGTTGCAATGGAAACGACAAACTTTTTTGTCGTAACGACATATTTTTGTCGCGTCGAAGCTAATTATATACCATTACGCTTTACCGCGAACAACAGAAATGCCCATGTAAGCTATAATATTTTGAACAGATTTTGGTTGCTATGGTAACCACATTGTGGTAAATTTAAGTCATTTGAGATACTTTAACATTTTCAGAATATTTTGATACCTCTCATCATAATGTAAACCTCTTATCTATATGGCAAAGGTGCATCACATCCACAATGGTGTCACAGACTTAACGGCATTTTTCCTGCATAAATGAGCTAATACTGGAGCAACATCAATTTTCATGACAATCAAAAAAAAATTATTTTTGAATTAAACATGTCTATATTTGATTTTTAAGAAACAACAGAGTCAATGCCTTTTTATGATATAAATGGTAACCATAGCAACCAAATATGAAAATTTGAATTGAGGAGCATATGTGCGTATAAGGTTGCACTCCATAGTATTGGTCATTGAAAATTGAGCGTTTTGAATGAAAGGCATGCAATAGTTGACGTTATATTAATAATTTTATATTGCTCATACAATATAAAGCTACATATCAATGAAAAGTACTCTTATTACTGATTACTTCTATTATTCTTGATTTCATCTGAACAAATCCTGTCAGTCAGACATGCTGCTCAAAGTTATAGCAGTACATTAGAAGATGACATGGAAATGGGGCATGACCCCTCAAAGTGATTCAAATTTGACATCCTTCTCAAATGATTTTCTGAATAAACTGTATGTCTATTTGTTGTGTATTTCTTATTCTATAATATGTGCAATATATTTGAATTTTCACCTGATGCAATTCGAGAAATATGACGTCAAAGTTTTCTTACCTAAATACAGCATTCATTTCTTTGCCCAAGGCTAGTCACATGACCTCTTACTTTCACATCCGGTCATACTATACATATGAGGTATACAATGGAAATAATGTGCTTTTCTCAAGACAACAAGCTAGTTCTTTCTTCCAAATATCAAAAATCATAGTTATTTCAATAATAAAGCTCACATAATGAAGCTGGACCCCATCTGTCCCCTATTTAAAAAATGTTCCCTAGCCAAATTCCAAATGCGACACTGCGGATACTATGTAGTGTAACCTATAGGAGTACATTTTTCTTTATGCGAGAAATTTTTTTTGTCGATATGTGTTTTTAAGGTCTTTCGCATCTTGCGATACCAGATATTTTGTGTTACGCACTATACTTTTGTCGCGACACACCGTCAAAGGTCCCATGATACCGTCAGGCCTTAACCCCAATGTTACATTACATGGCCATAATAAGAAATACATATATGATCAATAGGAGCTATTTATGATGCTTAAGTACTATAATGGTACATTAAAAGATAGAAAAAAGGCTAAATGACATTCTTAAAAGAATGTTGCAATGGAAACGACAAACTTTTTTGTCGTAACGACATATTTTTGTCGCGTCGAAGCTAATTATATACCATTACGCTTTACCGCGAACAACAGAAATGCCCATGTAAGCTATAATATTTTGAACAGATTTTGGTTGCTATGGTAACCACATTGTGGTAAATTTAAGTCATTTGAGATACTTTAACATTTTCAGAATATTTTGATACCTCTCATCATAATGTAAACCTCTTATCTATATGGCAAAGGTGCATCACATCCACAATGGTGTCACAGACTTAACGGCATTTTTCCTGCATAAATGAGCTAATACTGGAGCAACATCAATTTTCATGACAATCAAAAAAAAATTATTTTTGAATTAAACATGTCTATATTTGATTTTTAAGAAACAACAGAGTCAATGCCTTTTTATGATATAAATGGTAACCATAGCAACCAAATATGAAAATTTGAATTGAGGAGCATATGTGCGTATAAGGTTGCACTCCATAGTATTGGTCATTGAAAATTGAGCGTTTTGAATGAAAGGCATGCAATAGTTGACGTTATATTAATAATTTTATATTGCTCATACAATATAAAGCTACATAGCAATAAAAAGTACTCTTATTACTGATTACTTCTATTATTCTTGATTTCATCTGAACAAATCCTGTCAGTCAGACATGCTGCTCAAAGTTATAGCAGTACATTAGAAGATGACATGGAAATGGGGCATGACCCCTCAAAGTGATTCAAATTTGACATCCTTCTCAAATGATTTTCTGAATAAACTGTATGTCTATTTGTTGTGTATTTCTTATTCTATAATATGTGCAATTTATTTGAATTTTCACCTGATGCAATTCGAGAAATATGACGTCAAAGTTTTCTTACCTAAATACAGCATTCATTTCTTTGCCCAAGGCTAGTCACATGACCTCTTACTTTCACATCCGGTCATACTATACATATGAGGTATACAATGGAAATAATGTGCTTTTCTCAAGACAACAAGCTAGTTCTTTCTTCCAAATATCAAAAATCATAGTTATTTCAATAATAAAGCTCACATAATGAAGCTGGACCCCATCTGTCCCCTATTTAAAAAATGTTCCCTAGCCAAATTCCAAATGCGACACTGCGGATACTATGTAGTGTAACCTATAGGAGTACATTTTTCTTTATGCGAGAAATTTTTTTTGTCGATATGTGTTTTTAAGGTCTTTCGCATCTTGCGATACCAGATATTTTGTGTTACGCACTATACTTTTGTCGCGACACACCGTCAAAGGTCCCATGATACCGTCAGGCCTTAACCCCAATGTTACATTACATGGCCATAATAAGAAATACATATATGATCAATAGGAGCTATTTATGATGCTTAAGTACTATAATGGTACATTAAAAGATAGAAAAAAGGCTAAATGACATTCTTAAAAGAATGTTGCAATGGAAACGACAAACTTTTTTGTCGTAACGACATATTTTTGTCGCGTCGAAGCTAATTATATACCATTACGCTTTACCGCGAACAACAGAAATGCCCATGTAAGCTATAATATTTTGAAATGATTTTGGTTGCTATGGTAACCACATTGTGGTAAATTTAAGTCATTTGAGATACTTTAACATTTTCAGAATATTTTGATACCTCTCATCATAATGTAAACCTCTTATCTATATGGCAAAGGTGCATCACATCCACAATGGTGTCACAGACTTAACGGCATTTTTCCTGCATAAATGAGCTAATACTGGAGCAACATCAATTTTCATGACAATCAAAAAAAAAATTATTTTTGAATTAAACATGTCTATATTTGATTTTTAAGAAACAACAGAGTCAATGCCTTTTTATGATATAAATGGTAACCATAGCAACCAAATATGAAAATTTGAATTGAGGAGCATATGTGCGTATAAGGTTGCACTCCATAGTATTGGTCATTGAAAATTGAGCGTTTTGAATGAAAGGCATGCAATAGTTGACGTTATATTAATAATTTTATATTGCTCATACAATATAAAGCTACATAGCAATAAAAAGTACTCTTATTACTGATTACTTCTATTATTCTTGATTTCATCTGAACAAATCCTGTCAGTCAGACATGCTGCTCAAAGTTATAGCAGTACATTAGAAGATGACATGGAAATGGGGCATGACCCCTCAAAGTGATTCAAATTTGACATCCTTCTCAAATGATTTTCTGAATAAACTGTATGTCTATTTGTTGTGTATTTCTTATTCTATAATATGTGCAATTTATTTGAATTTTCACCTGATGCAATTCGAGAAATATGACGTCAAAGTTTTCTTACCTAAATACAGCATTCATTTCTTTGCCCAAGGCTAGTCACATGACCTCTTACTTTCACATCCGGTCATACTATACATATGAGGTATACAATGGAAATAATGTGCTTTTCTCAAGACAACAAGCTAGTTCTTTCTTCCAAATATCAAAAATCATAGTTATTTCAATAATAAAGCTCACATAATGAAGCTGGACCCCATCTGTCCCCTATTTAAAAAATGTTCCCTAGCCAAATTCCAAATGCGACACTGCGGATACTATGTAGTGTAACCTATAGGAGTACATTTTTCTTTATGCGAGAAATTTTTTTTGTCGATATGTGTTTTTAAGGTCTTTCGCATCTTGCGATACCAGATATTTTGTGTTACGCACTATACTTTTGTCGCGACACACCGTCAAAGGTCCCATGATACCGTCAGGCCTTAACCCCAATGTTACATTACATGGCCATAATAAGAAATACATATATGATCAATAGGAGCTATTTATGATGCTTAAGTACTATAATGGTACATTAAAAGATAGAAAAAAGGCTAAATGACATTCTTAAAAGAATGTTGCAATGGAAACGACAAACTTTTTTGTCGTAACGACATATTTTTGTCGCGTCGAAGCTAATTATATACCATTACGCTTTACCGCGAACAACAGAAATGCCCATGTAAGCTATAATATTTTGAACAGATTTTGGTTGCTATGGTAACCACATTGTGGTAAATTTAAGTCATTTGAGATACTTTAACATTTTCAGAATATTTTGATACCTCTCATCATAATGTAAACCTCTTATCTATATGGCAAAGGTGCATCACATCCACAATGGTGTCACAGACTTAACGGCATTTTTCCTGCATAAATGAGCTAATACTGGAGCAACATCAATTTTCATGACAATCAAAAAAAAATTATTTTTGAATTAAACATGTCTATATTTGATTTTTAAGAAACAACAGAGTCAATGCCTTTTTATGATATAAATGGTAACCATAGCAACCAAATATGAAAATTTGAATTGAGGAGCATATGTGCGTATAAGGTTGCACTCCATAGTATTGGTCATTGAAAATTGAGCGTTTTGAATGAAAGGCATGCAATAGTTGACGTTATATTAATAATTTTATATTGCTCATACAATATAAAGCTACATAGCAATAAAAAGTACTCTTATTACTGATTACTTCTATTATTCTTGATTTCATCTGAACAAATCCTGTCAGTCAGACATGCTGCTCAAAGTTATAGCAGTACATTAGAAGATGACATGGAAATGGGGCATGACCCCTCAAAGTGATTCAAATTTGACATCCTTCTCAAATGATTTTCTGAATAAACTGTATGTCTATTTGTTGTGTATTTCTTATTCTATAATATGTGCAATTTATTTGAATTTTCACCTGATGCAATTCGAGAAATATGACGTCAAAGTTTTCTTACCTAAATACAGCATTCATTTCTTTGCCCAAGGCTAGTCACATGACCTCTTACTTTCACATCCGGTCATACTATACATATGAGGTATACAATGGAAATAATGTGCTTTTCTCAAGACAACAAGCTAGTTCTTTCTTCCAAATATCAAAAATCATAGTTATTTCAATAATAAAGCTCACATAATGAAGCTGGACCCCATCTGTCCCCTATTTAAAAAATGTTCCCTAGCCAAATTCCAAATGCGACACTGCGGATACTATGTAGTGTAACCTATAGGAGTACATTTTTCTTTATGCGAGAAATTTTTTTTGTCGATATGTGTTTTTAAGGTCTTTCGCATCTTGCGATACCAGATATTTTGTGTTACGCACTATACTTTTGTCGCGACACACCGTCAAAGGTCCCATGATACCGTCAGGCCTTAACCCCAATGTTACATTACATGGCCATAATAAGAAATACATATATGATCAATAGGAGCTATTTATGATGCTTAAGTACTATAATGGTACATTAAAAGATAGAAAAAAGGCTAAATGACATTCTTAAAAGAATGTTGCAATGGAAACGACAAACTTTTTTGTCGTAACGACATATTTTTGTCGCGTCGAAGCTAATTATATACCATTACGCTTTACCGCGAACAACAGAAATGCCCATGTAAGCTATAATATTTTGAAATGATTTTGGTTGCTATGGTAACCACATTGTGGTAAATTTAAGTCATTTGAGATACTTTAACATTTTCAGAATATTTTGATACCTCTCATCATAATGTAAACCTCTTATCTATATGGCAAAGGTGCATCACATCCACAATGGTGTCACAGACTTAACGGCATTTTTCCTGCATAAATGAGCTAATACTGGAGCAACATCAATTTTCATGACAATCAAAAAAAAAATTATTTTTGAATTAAACATGTCTATATTTGATTTTTAAGAAACAACAGAGTCAATGCCTTTTTATGATATAAATGGTAACCATAGCAACCAAATATGAAAATTTGAATTGAGGAGCATATGTGCGTATAAGGTTGCACTCCATAGTATTGGTCATTGAAAATTGAGCGTTTTGAATGAAAGGCATGCAATAGTTGACGTTATATTAATAATTTTATATTGCTCATACAATATAAAGCTACATAGCAATAAAAAGTACTCTTATTACTGATTACTTCTATTATTCTTGATTTCATCTGAACAAATCCTGTCAGTCAGACATGCTGCTCAAAGTTATAGCAGTACATTAGAAGATGACATGGAAATGGGGCATGACCCCTCAAAGTGATTCAAATTTGACATCCTTCTCAAATGATTTTCTGAATAAACTGTATGTCTATTTGTTGTGTATTTCTTATTCTATAATATGTGCAATTTATTTGAATTTTCACCTGATGCAATTCGAGAAATATGACGTCAAAGTTTTCTTACCTAAATACAGCATTCATTTCTTTGCCCAAGGCTAGTCACATGACCTCTTACTTTCACATCCGGTCATACTATACATATGAGGTATACAATGGAAATAATGTGCTTTTCTCAAGACAACAAGCTAGTTCTTTCTTCCAAATATCAAAAATCATAGTTATTTCAATAATAAAGCTCACATAATGAAGCTGGACCCCATCTGTCCCCTATTTAAAAAATGTTCCCTAGCCAAATTCCAAATGCGACACTGCGGATACTATGTAGTGTAACCTATAGGAGTACATTTTTCTTTATGCGAGAAATTTTTTTTGTCGATATGTGTTTTTAAGGTCTTTCGCATCTTGCGATACCAGATATTTTGTGTTACGCACTATACTTTTGTCGCGACACACCGTCAAAGGTCCCATGATACCGTCAGGCCTTAACCCCAATGTTACATTACATGGCCATAATAAGAAATACATATATGATCAATAGGAGCTATTTATGATGCTTAAGTACTATAATGGTACATTAAAAGATAGAAAAAAGGCTAAATGACATTCTTAAAAGAATGTTGCAATGGAAACGACAAACTTTTTTGTCGTAACGACATATTTTTGTCGCGTCGAAGCTAATTATATACCATTACGCTTTACCGCGAACAACAGAAATGCCCATGTAAGCTATAATATTTTGAACAGATTTTGGTTGCTATGGTAACCACATTGTGGTAAATTTAAGTCATTTGAGATACTTTAACATTTTCAGAATATTTTGATACCTCTCATCATAATGTAAACCTCTTATCTATATGGCAAAGGTGCATCACATCCACAATGGTGTCACAGACTTAACGGCATTTTTCCTGCATAAATGAGCTAATACTGGAGCAACATCAATTTTCATGACAATCAAAAAAAAATTATTTTTGAATTAAACATGTCTATATTTGATTTTTAAGAAACAACAGAGTCAATGCCTTTTTATGATATAAATGGTAACCATAGCAACCAAATATGAAAATTTGAATTGAGGAGCATATGTGCGTATAAGGTTGCACTCCATAGTATTGGTCATTGAAAATTGAGCGTTTTGAATGAAAGGCATGCAATAGTTGACGTTATATTAATAATTTTATATTGCTCATACAATATAAAGCTACATAGCAATAAAAAGTACTCTTATTACTGATTACTTCTATTATTCTTGATTTCATCTGAACAAATCCTGTCAGTCAGACATGCTGCTCAAAGTTATAGCAGTACATTAGAAGATGACATGGAAATGGGGCATGACCCCTCAAAGTGATTCAAATTTGACATCCTTCTCAAATGATTTTCTGAATAAACTGTATGTCTATTTGTTGTGTATTTCTTATTCTATAATATGTGCAATTTATTTGAATTTTCACCTGATGCAATTCGAGAAATATGACGTCAAAGTTTTCTTACCTAAATACAGCATTCATTTCTTTGCCCAAGGCTAGTCACATGACCTCTTACTTTCACATCCGGTCATACTATACATATGAGGTATACAATGGAAATAATGTGCTTTTCTCAAGACAACAAGCTAGTTCTTTCTTCCAAATATCAAAAATCATAGTTATTTCAATAATAAAGCTCACATAATGAAGCTGGACCCCATCTGTCCCCTATTTAAAAAATGTTCCCTAGCCAAATTCCAAATGCGACACTGCGGATACTATGTAGTGTAACCTATAGGAGTACATTTTTCTTTATGCGAGAAATTTTTTTTGTCGATATGTGTTTTTAAGGTCTTTCGCATCTTGCGATACCAGATATTTTGTGTTACGCACTATACTTTTGTCGCGACACACCGTCAAAGGTCCCATGATACCGTCAGGCCTTAACCCCAATGTTACATTACATGGCCATAATAAGAAATACATATATGATCAATAGGAGCTATTTATGATGCTTAAGTACTATAATGGTACATTAAAAGATAGAAAAAAGGCTAAATGACATTCTTAAAAGAATGTTGCAATGGAAACGACAAACTTTTTTGTCGTAACGACATATTTTTGTCGCGTCGAAGCTAATTATATACCATTACGCTTTACCGCGAACAACAGAAATGCCCATGTAAGCTATAATATTTTGAACAGATTTTGGTTGCTATGGTAACCACATTGTGGTAAATTTAAGTCATTTGAGATACTTTAACATTTTCAGAATATTTTGATACCTCTCATCATAATGTAAACCTCTTATCTATATGGCAAAGGTGCATCACATCCACAATGGTGTCACAGACTTAACGGCATTTTTCCTGCATAAATGAGCTAATACTTGGAGCAACATCAATTTTCATGACAATCAAAAAAAATTTATTTTTGAATTAAACATGTCTATATTTGATTTTTAAGAAACAACAGAGTCAATGCCTTTTTATGATATAAATGGTAACCATAGCAACCAAATATGAAAATTTGAATTGAGGAGCATATGTGCGTATATAGGAGTACATTTTTCTTTATGCGAGAAATTTTTTTTGTCGATATGTGTTTTTAAGGTCTTTCGCATCTTGCGATACCAGATATTTTGTGTTACGCACTATACTTTTGTCGCGACACACCGTCAAAGGTCCCATGATACCGTCAGGCCTTAACCCCAATGTTACATTACATGGCCATAATAAGAAATACATATATGATCAATAGGAGCTATTTATGATGCTTAAGTACTATAATGGTACATTAAAAGATAGAAAAAAGGCTAAATGACATTCTTAAAAGAATGTTGCAATGGAAACGACAAACTTTTTTGTCGTAACGACATATTTTTGTCGCGTCGAAGCTAATTATATACCATTACGCTTTACCGCGAACAACAGAAATGCCCATGTAAGCTATAATATTTTGAACAGATTTTGGTTGCTATGGTAACCACATTGTGGTAAATTTAAGTCATTTGAGATACTTTAACATTTTCAGAATATTTTGATACCTCTCATCATAATGTAAACCTCTTATCTATATGGCAAAGGTGCATCACATCCACAATGGTGTCACAGACTTAACGGCATTTTTCCTGCATAAATGAGCTAATACTGGAGCAACATCAATTTTCATGACAATCAAAAAAAAATTATTTTTGAATTAAACATGTCTATATTTGATTTTTAAGAAACAACAGAGTCAATGCCTTTTTATGATATAAATGGTAACCATAGCAACCAAATATGAAAATTTGAATTGAGGAGCATATGTGCGTATAAGGTTGCACTCCATAGTATTGGTCATTGAAAATTGAGCGTTTTGAATGAAAGGCATGCAATAGTTGACGTTATATTAATAATTTTATATTGCTCATACAATATAAAGCTACATAGCAATAAAAAGTACTCTTATTACTGATTACTTCTATTATTCTTGATTTCATCTGAACAAATCCTGTCAGTCAGACATGCTGCTCAAAGTTATAGCAGTACATTAGAAGATGACATGGAAATGGGGCATGACCCCTCAAAGTGATTCAAATTTGACATCCTTCTCAAATGATTTTCTGAATAAACTGTATGTCTATTTGTTGTGTATTTCTTATTCTATAATATGTGCAATTTATTTGAATTTTCACCTGATGCAATTCGAGAAATATGACGTCAAAGTTTTCTTACCTAAATACAGCATTCATTTCTTTGCCCAAGGCTAGTCACATGACCTCTTACTTTCACATCCGGTCATACTATACATATGAGGTATACAATGGAAATAATGTGCTTTTCTCAAGACAACAAGCTAGTTCTTTCTTCCAAATATCAAAAATCATAGTTATTTCAATAATAAAGCTCACATAATGAAGCTGGACCCCATCTGTCCCCTATTTAAAAAATGTTCCCTAGCCAAATTCCAAATGCGACACTGCGGATACTATGTAGTGTAACCTATAGGAGTACATTTTTCTTTATGCGAGAAATTTTTTTTGTCGATATGTGTTTTTAAGGTCTTTCGCATCTTGCGATACCAGATATTTTGTGTTACGCACTATACTTTTGTCGCGACACACCGTCAAAGGTCCCATGATACCGTCAGGCCTTAACCCCAATGTTACATTACATGGCCATAATAAGAAATACATATATGATCAATAGGAGCTATTTATGATGCTTAAGTACTATAATGGTACATTAAAAGATAGAAAAAAGGCTAAATGACATTCTTAAAAGAATGTTGCAATGGAAACGACAAACTTTTTTGTCGTAACGACATATTTTTGTCGCGTCGAAGCTAATTATATACCATTACGCTTTACCGCGAACAACAGAAATGCCCATGTAAGCTATAATATTTTGAACAGATTTTGGTTGCTATGGTAACCACATTGTGGTAAATTTAAGTCATTTGAGATACTTTAACATTTTCAGAATATTTTGATACCTCTCATCATAATGTAAACCTCTTATCTATATGGCAAAGGTGCATCACATCCACAATGGTGTCACAGACTTAACGGCATTTTTCCTGCATAAATGAGCTAATACTTGGAGCAACATCAATTTTCATGACAATCAAAAAAAAATTATTTTTGAATTAAACATGTCTATATTTGATTTTTAAGAAACAACAGAGTCAATGCCTTTTTATGATATAAATGGTAACCATAGCAACCAAATATGAAAATTTGAATTGAGGAGCATATGTGCGTATATAGGAGTACATTTTTCTTTATGCGAGAAATTTTTTTTGTCGATATGTGTTTTTAAGGTCTTTCGCATCTTGCGATACCAGATATTTTGTGTTACGCACTATACTTTTGTCGCGACACACCGTCAAAGGTCCCATGATACCGTCAGGCCTTAACCCCAATGTTACATTACATGGCCATAATAAGAAATACATATATGATCAATAGGAGCTATTTATGATGCTTAAGTACTATAATGGTACATTAAAAGATAGAAAAAAGGCTAAATGACATTCTTAAAAGAATGTTGCAATGGAAACGACAAACTTTTTTGTCGTAACGACATATTTTTGTCGCGTCGAAGCTAATTATATACCATTACGCTTTACCGCGAACAACAGAAATGCCCATGTAAGCTATAATATTTTGAACAGATTTTGGTTGCTATGGTAACCACATTGTGGTAAATTTAAGTCATTTGAGATACTTTAACATTTTCAGAATATTTTGATACCTCTCATCATAATGTAAACCTCTTATCTATATGGCAAAGGTGCATCACATCCACAATGGTGTCACAGACTTAACGGCATTTTTCCTGCATAAATGAGCTAATACTGGAGCAACATCAATTTTCATGACAATCAAAAAAAAATTATTTTTGAATTAAACATGTCTATATTTGATTTTTAAGAAACAACAGAGTCAATGCCTTTTTATGATATAAATGGTAACCATAGCAACCAAATATGAAAATTTGAATTGAGGAGCATATGTGCGTATAAGGTTGCACTCCATAGTATTGGTCATTGAAAATTGAGCGTTTTGAATGAAAGGCATGCAATAGTTGACGTTATATTAATAATTTTATATTGCTCATACAATATAAAGCTACATATCAATAAAAAGTACTCTTATTACTGATTACTTCTATTATTCTTGATTTCATCTGAACAAATCCTGTCAGTCAGACATGCTGCTCAAAGTTATAGCAGTACATTAGAAGATGACATGGAAATGGGGCATGACCCCTCAAAGTGATTCAAATTTGACATCCTTCTCAAATGATTTTCTGAATAAACTGTATGTCTATTTGTTGTGTATTTCTTATTCTATAATATGTGCAATTTATTTGAATTTTCACCTGATGCAATTCGAGAAATATGACGTCAAAGTTTTCTTACCTAAATACAGCATTCATTTCTTTGCCCAAGGCTAGTCACATGACCTCTTACTTTCACATCCGGTCATACTATACATATGAGGTATACAATGGAAATAATGTGCTTTTCTCAAGACAACAAGCTAGTTCTTTCTTCCAAATATCAAAAATCATAGTTATTTCAATAATAAAGCTCACATAATGAAGCTGGACCCCATCTGTCCCCTATTTAAAAAATGTTCCCTAGCCAAATTCCAAATGCGACACTGCGGATACTATGTAGTGTAACCTATAGGAGTACATTTTTCTTTATGCGAGAAATTTTTTTTGTCGATATGTGTTTTTAAGGTCTTTCGCATCTTGCGATACCAGATATTTTGTGTTACGCACTATACTTTTGTCGCGACACACCGTCAAAGGTCCCATGATACCGTCAGGCCTTAACCCCAATGTTACATTACATGGCCATAATAAGAAATACATATATGATCAATAGGAGCTATTTATGATGCTTAAGTACTATAATGGTACATTAAAAGATAGAAAAAAGGCTAAATGACATTCTTAAAAGAATGTTGCAATGGAAACGACAAACTTTTTTGTCGTAACGACATATTTTTGTCGCGTCGAAGCTAATTATATACCATTACGCTTTACCGCGAACAACAGAAATGCCCATGTAAGCTATAATATTTTGAACAGATTTTGGTTGCTATGGTAACCACATTGTGGTAAATTTAAGTCATTTGAGATACTTTAACATTTTCAGAATATTTTGATACCTCTCATCATAATGTAAACCTCTTATCTATATGGCAAAGGTGCATCACATCCACAATGGTGTCACAGACTTAACGGCATTTTTCCTGCATAAATGAGCTAATACTGGAGCAACATCAATTTTCATGACAATCAAAAAAAAATTATTTTTGAATTAAACATGTCTATATTTGATTTTTAAGAAACAACAGAGTCAATGCCTTTTTATGATATAAATGGTAACCATAGCAACCAAATATGAAAATTTGAATTG
The DNA here is from genome assembly GCA_028142955.1 of Pinctada fucata. Lineage (NCBI taxonomy): Eukaryota > Metazoa > Mollusca > Bivalvia > Pterioida > Pteriidae > Pinctada > Pinctada fucata. The sequence goes on from AP027115.1 coordinate 34,545,696, forward strand.
AGGAGCATATGTGCGTATAAGGTTGCACTCCATAGTATTGGTCATTGAAAATTGAGCGTTTTGAATGAAAGGCATGCAATAGTTGACGTTATATTAATAATTTTATATTGCTCATACAATATAAAGCTACATAGCAATAAAAAGTACTCTTATTACTGATTACTTCTATTATTCTTGATTTCATCTGAACAAATCCTGTCAGTCAGACATGCTGCTCAAAGTTATAGCAGTACATTAGAAGATGACATGGAAATGGGGCATGACCCCTCAAAGTGATTCAAATTTGACATCCTTCTCAAATGATTTTCTGAATAAACTGTATGTCTATTTGTTGTGTATTTCTTATTCTATAATATGTGCAATTTATTTGAATTTTCACCTGATGCAATTCGAGAAATATGACGTCAAAGTTTTCTTACCTAAATACAGCATTCATTTCTTTGCCCAAGGCTAGTCACATGACCTCTTACTTTCACATCCGGTCATACTATACATATGAGGTATACAATGGAAATAATGTGCTTTTCTCAAGACAACAAGCTAGTTCTTTCTTCCAAATATCAAAAATCATAGTTATTTCAATAATAAAGCTCACATAATGAAGCTGGACCCCATCTGTCCCCTATTTAAAAAATGTTCCCTAGCCAAATTCCAAATGCGACACTGCGGATACTATGTAGTGTAACCTATAGGAGTACATTTTTCTTTATGCGAGAAATTTTTTTTGTCGATATGTGTTTTTAAGGTCTTTCGCATCTTGCGATACCAGATATTTTGTGTTACGCACTATACTTTTGTCGCGACACACCGTCAAAGGTCCCATGATACCGTCAGGCCTTAACCCCAATGTTACATTACATGGCCATAATAAGAAATACATATATGATCAATAGGAGCTATTTATGATGCTTAAGTACTATAATGGTACATTAAAAGATAGAAAAAAGGCTAAATGACATTCTTAAAAGAATGTTGCAATGGAAACGACAAACTTTTTTGTCGTAACGACATATTTTTGTCGCGTCGAAGCTAATTATATACCATTACGCTTTACCGCGAACAACAGAAATGCCCATGTAAGCTATAATATTTTGAACAGATTTTGGTTGCTATGGTAACCACATTGTGGTAAATTTAAGTCATTTGAGATACTTTAACATTTTCAGAATATTTTGATACCTCTCATCATAATGTAAACCTCTTATCTATATGGCAAAGGTGCATCACATCCACAATGGTGTCACAGACTTAACGGCATTTTTCCTGCATAAATGAGCTAATACTGGAGCAACATCAATTTTCATGACAATCAAAAAAAAATTATTTTTGAATTAAACATGTCTATATTTGATTTTTAAGAAACAACAGAGTCAATGCCTTTTTATGATATAAATGGTAACCATAGCAACCAAATATGAAAATTTGAATTGAGGAGCATATGTGCGTATAAGGTTGCACTCCATAGTATTGGTCATTGAAAATTGAGCGTTTTGAATGAAAGGCATGCAATAGTTGACGTTATATTAATAATTTTATATTGCTCATACAATATAAAGCTACATAGCAATAAAAAGTACTCTTATTACTGATTACTTCTATTATTCTTGATTTCATCTGAACAAATCCTGTCAGTCAGACATGCTGCTCAAAGTTATAGCAGTACATTAGAAGATGACATGGAAATGGGGCATGACCCCTCAAAGTGATTCAAATTTGACATCCTTCTCAAATGATTTTCTGAATAAACTGTATGTCTATTTGTTGTGTATTTCTTATTCTATAATATGTGCAATTTATTTGAATTTTCACCTGATGCAATTCGAGAAATATGACGTCAAAGTTTTCTTACCTAAATACAGCATTCATTTCTTTGCCCAAGGCTAGTCACATGACCTCTTACTTTCACATCCGGTCATACTATACATATGAGGTATACAATGGAAATAATGTGCTTTTCTCAAGACAACAAGCTAGTTCTTTCTTCCAAATATCAAAAATCATAGTTATTTCAATAATAAAGCTCACATAATGAAGCTGGACCCCATCTGTCCCCTATTTAAAAAATGTTCCCTAGCCAAATTCCAAATGCGACACTGCGGATACTATGTAGTGTAACCTATAGGAGTACATTTTTCTTTATGCGAGAAATTTTTTTTGTCGATATGTGTTTTTAAGGTCTTTCGCATCTTGCGATACCAGATATTTTGTGTTACGCACTATACTTTTGTCGCGACACACCGTCAAAGGTCCCATGATACCGTCAGGCCTTAACCCCAATGTTACATTACATGGCCATAATAAGAAATACATATATGATCAATAGGAGCTATTTATGATGCTTAAGTACTATAATGGTACATTAAAAGATAGAAAAAAGGCTAAATGACATTCTTAAAAGAATGTTGCAATGGAAACGACAAACTTTTTTGTCGTAACGACATATTTTTGTCGCGTCGAAGCTAATTATATACCATTACGCTTTACCGCGAACAACAGAAATGCCCATGTAAGCTATAATATTTTGAACAGATTTTGGTTGCTATGGTAACCACATTGTGGTAAATTTAAGTCATTTGAGATACTTTAACATTTTCAGAATATTTTGATACCTCTCATCATAATGTAAACCTCTTATCTATATGGCAAAGGTGCATCACATCCACAATGGTGTCACAGACTTAACGGCATTTTTCCTGCATAAATGAGCTAATACTTGGAGCAACATCAATTTTCATGACAATCAAAAAAAATTTATTTTTGAATTAAACATGTCTATATTTGATTTTTAAGAAACAACAGAGTCAATGCCTTTTTATGATATAAATGGTAACCATAGCAACCAAATATGAAAATTTGAATTGAGGAGCATATGTGCGTATATAGGAGTACATTTTTCTTTATGCGAGAAATTTTTTTTGTCGATATGTGTTTTTAAGGTCTTTCGCATCTTGCGATACCAGATATTTTGTGTTACGCACTATACTTTTGTCGCGACACACCGTCAAAGGTCCCATGATACCGTCAGGCCTTAACCCCAATGTTACATTACATGGCCATAATAAGAAATACATATATGATCAATAGGAGCTATTTATGATGCTTAAGTACTATAATGGTACATTAAAAGATAGAAAAAAGGCTAAATGACATTCTTAAAAGAATGTTGCAATGGAAACGACAAACTTTTTTGTCGTAACGACATATTTTTGTCGCGTCGAAGCTAATTATATACCATTACGCTTTACCGCGAACAACAGAAATGCCCATGTAAGCTATAATATTTTGAACAGATTTTGGTTGCTATGGTAACCACATTGTGGTAAATTTAAGTCATTTGAGATACTTTAACATTTTCAGAATATTTTGATACCTCTCATCATAATGTAAACCTCTTATCTATATGGCAAAGGTGCATCACATCCACAATGGTGTCACAGACTTAACGGCATTTTTCCTGCATAAATGAGCTAATACTGGAGCAACATCAATTTTCATGACAATCAAAAAAAAATTATTTTTGAATTAAACATGTCTATATTTGATTTTTAAGAAACAACAGAGTCAATGCCTTTTTATGATATAAATGGTAACCATAGCAACCAAATATGAAAATTTGAATTGAGGAGCATATGTGCGTATAAGGTTGCACTCCATAGTATTGGTCATTGAAAATTGAGCGTTTTGAATGAAAGGCATGCAATAGTTGACGTTATATTAATAATTTTATATTGCTCATACAATATAAAGCTACATAGCAATAAAAAGTACTCTTATTACTGATTACTTCTATTATTCTTGATTTCATCTGAACAAATCCTGTCAGTCAGACATGCTGCTCAAAGTTATAGCAGTACATTAGAAGATGACATGGAAATGGGGCATGACCCCTCAAAGTGATTCAAATTTGACATCCTTCTCAAATGATTTTCTGAATAAACTGTATGTCTATTTGTTGTGTATTTCTTATTCTATAATATGTGCAATTTATTTGAATTTTCACCTGATGCAATTCGAGAAATATGACGTCAAAGTTTTCTTACCTAAATACAGCATTCATTTCTTTGCCCAAGGCTAGTCACATGACCTCTTACTTTCACATCCGGTCATACTATACATATGAGGTATACAATGGAAATAATGTGCTTTTCTCAAGACAACAAGCTAGTTCTTTCTTCCAAATATCAAAAATCATAGTTATTTCAATAATAAAGCTCACATAATGAAGCTGGACCCCATCTGTCCCCTATTTAAAAAATGTTCCCTAGCCAAATTCCAAATGCGACACTGCGGATACTATGTAGTGTAACCTATAGGAGTACATTTTTCTTTATGCGAGAAATTTTTTTTGTCGATATGTGTTTTTAAGGTCTTTCGCATCTTGCGATACCAGATATTTTGTGTTACGCACTATACTTTTGTCGCGACACACCGTCAAAGGTCCCATGATACCGTCAGGCCTTAACCCCAATGTTACATTACATGGCCATAATAAGAAATACATATATGATCAATAGGAGCTATTTATGATGCTTAAGTACTATAATGGTACATTAAAAGATAGAAAAAAGGCTAAATGACATTCTTAAAAGAATGTTGCAATGGAAACGACAAACTTTTTTGTCGTAACGACATATTTTTGTCGCGTCGAAGCTAATTATATACCATTACGCTTTACCGCGAACAACAGAAATGCCCATGTAAGCTATAATATTTTGAACAGATTTTGGTTGCTATGGTAACCACATTGTGGTAAATTTAAGTCATTTGAGATACTTTAACATTTTCAGAATATTTTGATACCTCTCATCATAATGTAAACCTCTTATCTATATGGCAAAGGTGCATCACATCCACAATGGTGTCACAGACTTAACGGCATTTTTCCTGCATAAATGAGCTAATACTTGGAGCAACATCAATTTTCATGACAATCAAAAAAAATTTATTTTTGAATTAAACATGTCTATATTTGATTTTTAAGAAACAACAGAGTCAATGCCTTTTTATGATATAAATGGTAACCATAGCAACCAAATATGAAAATTTGAATTGAGGAGCATATGTGCGTATATAGGAGTACATTTTTCTTTATGCGAGAAATTTTTTTTGTCGATATGTGTTTTTAAGGTCTTTCGCATCTTGCGATACCAGATATTTTGTGTTACGCACTATACTTTTGTCGCGACACACCGTCAAAGGTCCCATGATACCGTCAGGCCTTAACCCCAATGTTACATTACATGGCCATAATAAGAAATACATATATGATCAATAGGAGCTATTTATGATGCTTAAGTACTATAATGGTACATTAAAAGATAGAAAAAAGGCTAAATGACATTCTTAAAAGAATGTTGCAATGGAAACGACAAACTTTTTTGTCGTAACGACATATTTTTGTCGCGTCGAAGCTAATTATATACCATTACGCTTTACCGCGAACAACAGAAATGCCCATGTAAGCTATAATATTTTGAACAGATTTTGGTTGCTATGGTAACCACATTGTGGTAAATTTAAGTCATTTGAGATACTTTAACATTTTCAGAATATTTTGATACCTCTCATCATAATGTAAACCTCTTATCTATATGGCAAAGGTGCATCACATCCACAATGGTGTCACAGACTTAACGGCATTTTTCCTGCATAAATGAGCTAATACTGGAGCAACATCAATTTTCATGACAATCAAAAAAAAATTATTTTTGAATTAAACATGTCTATATTTGATTTTTAAGAAACAACAGAGTCAATGCCTTTTTATGATATAAATGGTAACCATAGCAACCAAATATGAAAATTTGAATTGAGGAGCATATGTGCGTATAAGGTTGCACTCCATAGTATTGGTCATTGAAAATTGAGCGTTTTGAATGAAAGGCATGCAATAGTTGACGTTATATTAATAATTTTATATTGCTCATACAATATAAAGCTACATAGCAATAAAAAGTACTCTTATTACTGATTACTTCTATTATTCTTGATTTCATCTGAACAAATCCTGTCAGTCAGACATGCTGCTCAAAGTTATAGCAGTACATTAGAAGATGACATGGAAATGGGGCATGACCCCTCAAAGTGATTCAAATTTGACATCCTTCTCAAATGATTTTCTGAATAAACTGTATGTCTATTTGTTGTGTATTTCTTATTCTATAATATGTGCAATTTATTTGAATTTTCACCTGATGCAATTCGAGAAATATGACGTCAAAGTTTTCTTACCTAAATACAGCATTCATTTCTTTGCCCAAGGCTAGTCACATGACCTCTTACTTTCACATCCGGTCATACTATACATATGAGGTATACAATGGAAATAATGTGCTTTTCTCAAGACAACAAGCTAGTTCTTTCTTCCAAATATCAAAAATCATAGTTATTTCAATAATAAAGCTCACATAATGAAGCTGGACCCCATCTGTCCCCTATTTAAAAAATGTTCCCTAGCCAAATTCCAAATGCGACACTGCGGATACTATGTAGTGTAACCTATAGGAGTACATTTTTCTTTATGCGAGAAATTTTTTTTGTCGATATGTGTTTTTAAGGTCTTTCGCATCTTGCGATACCAGATATTTTGTGTTACGCACTATACTTTTGTCGCGACACACCGTCAAAGGTCCCATGATACCGTCAGGCCTTAACCCCAATGTTACATTACATGGCCATAATAAGAAATACATATATGATCAATAGGAGCTATTTATGATGCTTAAGTACTATAATGGTACATTAAAAGATAGAAAAAAGGCTAAATGACATTCTTAAAAGAATGTTGCAATGGAAACGACAAACTTTTTTGTCGTAACGACATATTTTTGTCGCGTCGAAGCTAATTATATACCATTACGCTTTACCGCGAACAACAGAAATGCCCATGTAAGCTATAATATTTTGAACAGATTTTGGTTGCTATGGTAACCACATTGTGGTAAATTTAAGTCATTTGAGATACTTTAACATTTTCAGAATATTTTGATACCTCTCATCATAATGTAAACCTCTTATCTATATGGCAAAGGTGCATCACATCCACAATGGTGTCACAGACTTAACGGCATTTTTCCTGCATAAATGAGCTAATACTTGGAGCAACATCAATTTTCATGACAATCAAAAAAAATTTATTTTTGAATTAAACATGTCTATATTTGATTTTTAAGAAACAACAGAGTCAATGCCTTTTTATGATATAAATGGTAACCATAGCAACCAAATATGAAAATTTGAATTGAGGAGCATATGTGCGTATATAGGAGTACATTTTTCTTTATGCGAGAAATTTTTTTTGTCGATATGTGTTTTTAAGGTCTTTCGCATCTTGCGATACCAGATATTTTGTGTTACGCACTATACTTTTGTCGCGACACACCGTCAAAGGTCCCATGATACCGTCAGGCCTTAACCCCAATGTTACATTACATGGCCATAATAAGAAATACATATATGATCAATAGGAGCTATTTATGATGCTTAAGTACTATAATGGTACATTAAAAGATAGAAAAAAGGCTAAATGACATTCTTAAAAGAATGTTGCAATGGAAACGACAAACTTTTTTGTCGTAACGACATATTTTTGTCGCGTCGAAGCTAATTATATACCATTACGCTTTACCGCGAACAACAGAAATGCCCATGTAAGCTATAATATTTTGAACAGATTTTGGTTGCTATGGTAACCACATTGTGGTAAATTTAAGTCATTTGAGATACTTTAACATTTTCAGAATATTTTGATACCTCTCATCATAATGTAAACCTCTTATCTATATGGCAAAGGTGCATCACATCCACAATGGTGTCACAGACTTAACGGCATTTTTCCTGCATAAATGAGCTAATACTGGAGCAACATCAATTTTCATGACAATCAAAAAAAAATTATTTTTGAATTAAACATGTCTATATTTGATTTTTAAGAAACAACAGAGTCAATGCCTTTTTATGATATAAATGGTAACCATAGCAACCAAATATGAAAATTTGAATTGAGGAGCATATGTGCGTATAAGGTTGCACTCCATAGTATTGGTCATTGAAAATTGAGCGTTTTGAATGAAAGGCATGCAATAGTTGACGTTATATTAATAATTTTATATTGCTCATACAATATAAAGCTACATAGCAATAAAAAGTACTCTTATTACTGATTACTTCTATTATTCTTGATTTCATCTGAACAAATCCTGTCAGTCAGACATGCTGCTCAAAGTTATAGCAGTACATTAGAAGATGACATGGAAATGGGGCATGACCCCTCAAAGTGATTCAAATTTGACATCCTTCTCAAATGATTTTCTGAATAAACTGTATGTCTATTTGTTGTGTATTTCTTATTCTATAATATGTGCAATTTATTTGAATTTTCACCTGATGCAATTCGAGAAATATGACGTCAAAGTTTTCTTACCTAAATACAGCATTCATTTCTTTGCCCAAGGCTAGTCACATGACCTCTTACTTTCACATCCGGTCATACTATACATATGAGGTATACAATGGAAATAATGTGCTTTTCTCAAGACAACAAGCTAGTTCTTTCTTCCAAATATCAAAAATCATAGTTATTTCAATAATAAAGCTCACATAATGAAGCTGGACCCCATCTGTCCCCTATTTAAAAAATGTTCCCTAGCCAAATTCCAAATGCGACACTGCGGATACTATGTAGTGTAACCTATAGGAGTACATTTTTCTTTATGCGAGAAATTTTTTTTGTCGATATGTGTTTTTAAGGTCTTTCGCATCTTGCGATACCAGATATTTTGTGTTACGCACTATACTTTTGTCGCGACACACCGTCAAAGGTCCCATGATACCGTCAGGCCTTAACCCCAATGTTACATTACATGGCCATAATAAGAAATACATATATGATCAATAGGAGCTATTTATGATGCTTAAGTACTATAATGGTACATTAAAAGATAGAAAAAAGGCTAAATGACATTCTTAAAAGAATGTTGCAATGGAAACGATAAACTTTTTTGTCGTAACGACATATTTTTGTCGCGTCGAAGCTAATTATATACCATTACGCTTTACCGCGAACAACAGAAATGCCCATGTAAGCTATAATATTTTGAACAGATTTTGGTTGCTATGGTAACCACATTGTGGTAAATTTAAGTCATTTGAGATACTTTAACATTTTCAGAATATTTTGATACCTCTCATCATAATGTAAACCTCTTATCTATATGGCAAAGGTGCATCACATCCACAATGGTGTCACAGACTTAACGGCATTTTTCCTGCATAAATGAGCTAATACTTGGAGCAACATCAATTTTCATGACAATCAAAAAAAATTTATTTTTGAATTAAACATGTCTATATTTGATTTTTAAGAAACAACAGAGTCAATGCCTTTTTATGATATAAATGGTAACCATAGCAACCAAATATGAAAATTTGAATTGAGGAGCATATGTGCGTATATAGGAGTACATTTTTCTTTATGCGAGAAATTTTTTTTGTCGATATGTGTTTTTAAGGTCTTTCGCATCTTGCGATACCAGATATTTTGTGTTACGCACTATACTTTTGTCGCGACACACCGTCAAAGGTCCCATGATACCGTCAGGCCTTAACCCCAATGTTACATTACATGGCCATAATAAGAAATACATATATGATCAATAGGAGCTATTTATGATGCTTAAGTACTATAATGGTACATTAAAAGATAGAAAAAAGGCTAAATGACATTCTTAAAAGAATGTTGCAATGGAAACGACAAACTTTTTTGTCGTAACGACATATTTTTGTCGCGTCGAAGCTAATTATATACCATTACGCTTTACCGCGAACAACAGAAATGCCCATGTAAGCTATAATATTTTGAACAGATTTTGGTTGCTATGGTAACCACATTGTGGTAAATTTAAGTCATTTGAGATACTTTAACATTTTCAGAATATTTTGATACCTCTCATCATAATGTAAACCTCTTATCTATATGGCAAAGGTGCATCACATCCACAATGGTGTCACAGACTTAACGGCATTTTTCCTGCATAAATGAGCTAATACTTGGAGCAACATCAATTTTCATGACAATCAAAAAAAATTATTTTTGAATTAAACATGTCTATATTTGATTTTTAAGAAACAACAGAGTCAATGCCTTTTTATGATATAAATGGTAACCATAGCAACCAAATATGAAAATTTGAATTGAGGAGCATATGTGCGTATAAGGTTGCACTCCATAGTATTGGTCATTGAAAATTGAGCGTTTTGAATGAAAGGCATGCAATAGTTGACGTTATATTAATAATTTTATATTGTTCATACAATATAAAGCTACATAGCAATAAAAAGTACTCTTATTACTGATTACTTCTATTATTCTTGATTTCATCTGAACAAATCCTGTCAGTCAGACATGCTGCTCAAAGTTATAGCAGTACATTAGAAGATGACATGGAAATGGGGCATGACCCCTCAAAGTGATTCAAATTTGACATCCTTCTCAAATGATTTTCTGAATAAACTGTATGTCTATTTGTTGTGTATTTCTTATTCTATAATATGTGCAATTTATTTGAATTTTCACCTGATGCAATTCGAGAAATATGACGTCAAAGTTTTCTTACCTGAATACAGCATTCATTTCTTTGCCCAAGGCTAGTCACATGACCTCTTACTTTCACATCCGGTCATACTATACATATGAGGTATACAATGGAAATAATGTGCTTTTCTCAAGACAACAAGCTAGTTCTATCTTCCAAAATATCAAAAATCATAGTTATTTCAATAATAAAGCTCACATAATGAAGCTGGACCCCATCTGTCCCCTATTTAAAAAATGTTCCCTAGCCAAATTCCAAATGCGACACTGCGGATACTATGTAGTGTAACCTATAGGAGTACATTTTTCTTTATGCGAGAAATTTTTTTTTGTCGATATGTGTTTTTAAGGTCTTTCGCATCTTGCGATACCAGATATTTTGTGTTACGCACTATACTTTTGTCGCGACACACCGTCAAAGGTCCCATGATACCGTCAGGCCTTAACCCCAATGTTACATTACATGGCCATAATAAGAAATACATATATGATCAATAGGAGCTATTTATGATGCTTAAGTACTATAATGGTACATTAAAAGATAGAAAAAAGGCTAAATGACATTCTTAAAAGAATGTTGCAATGGAAACGACAAACTTTTTTGTCGTAACGACATATTTTTGTCGCGTCGAAGCTAATTATATACCATTACGCTTTACCGCGAACAACAGAAATGCCCATGTAAGCTATAATATTTTGAACAGATTTTGGTTGCTATGGTAACCACATTGTGGTAAATTTAAGTCATTTGAGATACTTTAACATTTTCAGAATATTTTGATACCTCTCATCATAATGTAAACCTCTTATCTATATGGCAAAGGTGCATCACATCCACAATGGTGTCACAGACTTAACGGCATTTTTCCTGCATAAATGAGCTAATACTGGAGCAACATCAATTTTCATGACAATCAAAAAAAAATTATTTTTGAATTAAACATGTCTATATTTGATTTTTAAGAAACAACAGAGTCAATGCCTTTTTATGATATAAATGGTAACCATAGCAACCAAATATGAAAATTTGAATTGAGGAGCATATGTGCGTATATAGGAGTACATTTTTCTTTATGCGAGAAATTTTTTTTGTCGATATGTGTTTTTAAGGTCTTTCGCATCTTGCGATACCAGATATTTTGTGTTACGCACTATACTTTTGTCGCGACACACCGTCAAAGGTCCCATGATACCGTCAGGCCTTAACCCCAATGTTACATTACATGGCCATAATAAGAAATACATATATGATCAATAGGAGCTATTTATGATGCTTAAGTACTATAATGGTACATTAAAAGATAGAAAAAAGGCTAAATGACATTCTTAAAAGAATGTTGTAATGGAAACGACAAACTTTTTTGTCGTAACGACATATTTTTGTCGCGTCGAAGCTAATTATATACCATTACGCTTTACCGCGAACAACAGAAATGCCCATGTAAGCTATAATATTTTGAACAGATTTTGGTTGCTATGGTAACCACATTGTGGTAAATTTAAGTCATTTGAGATACTTTAACATTTTCAGAATATTTTGATACCTCTCATCATAATGTAAACCTCTTATCTATATGGCAAAGGTGCATCACATCCACAATGGTGTCACAGACTTAACGGCATTTTTCCTGCATAAATGAGCTAATACTGGAGCAACATCAATTTTCATGACAATCAAAAAAAAATTATTTTTGAATTAAACATGTCTATATTTGATTTTTAAGAAACAACAGAGTCAATGCCTTTTTATGATATAAATGGTAACCATAGCAACCAAATATGAAAATTTGAATTGAGGAGCATATGTGCGTATAAGGTTGCACTCCATAGTATTGGTCATTGAAAATTGAGCGTTTTGAATGAAAGGCATGCAATAGTTGACGTTATATTAATAATTTTATATTGTTCATACAATATAAAGCTACATAGCAATAAAAAGTACTCTTATTACTGATTACTTCTATTATTCTTGATTTCATCTGAACAAATCCTGTCAGTCAGACATGCTGCTCAAAGTTATAGCAGTACATTAGAAGATGACATGGAAATGGGGCATGACCCCTCAAAGTGATTCAAATTTGACATCCTTCTCAAATGATTTTCTGAATAAACTGTATGTCTATTTGTTGTGTATTTCTTATTCTATAATATGTGCAATTTATTTGAATTTTCACCTGATGCAATTCGAGAAATATGACGTCAAAGTTTTCTTACCTGAATACAGCATTCATTTCTTTGCCCAAGGCTAGTCACATGACCTCTTACTTTCACATCCGGTCATACTATACATATGAGGTATACAATGGAAATAATGTGCTTTTCTCAAGACAACAAGCTAGTTCTTTCTTCCAAATATCAAAAATCATAGTTATTTCAATAATAAAGCTCACATAATGAAGCTGGACCCCATCTGTCCCCTATTTAAAAAATGTTCCCTAGCCAAATTCCAAATGCGACACTGCGGATACTATGTAGTGTAACCTATAGGAGTACATTTTTCTTTATGCGAGAAATTTTTTTTGTCGATATGTGTTTTTAAGGTCTTTCGCATCTTGCGATACCAGATATTTTGTGTTACGCACTATACTTTTGTCGCGACACACCGTCAAAGGTCCCATGATACCGTCAGGCCTTAACCCCAATGTTACATTACATGGCCATAATAAGAAATACATATATGATCAATAGGAGCTATTTATGATGCTTAAGTACTATAATGGTACATTAAAAGATAGAAAAAAGGCTAAATGACATTCTTAAAAGAATGTTGCAATGGAAACGACAAACTTTTTTGTCGTAACGACATATTTTTGTCGCGTCGAAGCTAATTATATACCATTACGCTTTACCGCGAACAACAGAAATGCCCATGTAAGCTATAATATTTTGAACAGATTTTGGTTGCTATGGTAACCACATTGTGGTAAATTTAAGTCATTTGAGATACTTTAACATTTTCAGAATATTTTGATACCTCTCATCATAATGTAAACCTCTTATCTATATGGCAAAGGTGCATCACATCCACAATGGTGTCACAGACTTAACGGCATTTTTCCTGCATAAATGAGCTAATACTTGGAGCAACATCAATTTTCATGACAATCAAAAAAAAATTATTTTTGAATTAAACATGTCTATATTTGATTTTTAAGAAACAACAGAGTCAATGCCTTTTTATGATATAAATGGTAACCATAGCAACCAAATATGAAAATTTGAATTGAGGAGCATATGTGCGTATATAGGAGTACATTTTTCTTTATGCGAGAAATTTTTTTTGTCGATATGTGTTTTTAAGGTCTTTCGCATCTTGCGATACCAGATATTTTGTGTTACGCACTATACTTTTGTCGCGACACACCGTCAAAGGTCCCATGATACCGTCAGGCCTTAACCCCAATGTTACATTACATGGCCATAATAAGAAATACATATATGATCAATAGGAGCTATTTATGATGCTTAAGTACTATAATGGTACATTAAAAGATAGAAAAAAGGCTAAATGACATTCTTAAAAGAATGTTGTAATGGAAACGACAAACTTTTTTGTCGTAACGACATATTTTTGTCGCGTCGAAGCTAATTATATACCATTACGCTTTACCGCGAACAACAGAAATGCCCATGTAAGCTATAATATTTTGAACAGATTTTGGTTGCTATGGTAACCACATTGTGGTAAATTTAAGTCATTTGAGATACTTTAACATTTTCAGAATATTTTGATACCTCTCATCATAATGTAAACCTCTTATCTATATGGCAAAGGTGCATCACATCCACAATGGTGTCACAGACTTAACGGCATTTTTCCTGCATAAATGAGCTAATACTGGAGCAACATCAATTTTCATGACAATCAAAAAAAATTTATTTTTGAATTAAACATGTCTATATTTGATTTTTAAGAAACAACAGAGTCAATGCCTTTTTATGATATAAATGGTAACCATAGCAACCAAATATGAAAATTTGAATTGAGGAGCATATGTGCGTATAAGGTTGCACTCCATAGTATTGGTCATTGAAAATTGAGCGTTTTGAATGAAAGGCATGCAATAGTTGACGTTATATTAATAATTTTATATTGTTCATACAATATAAAGCTACATAGCAATAAAAAGTACTCTTATTACTGATTACTTCTATTATTCTTGATTTCATCTGAACAAATCCTGTCAGTCAGACATGCTGCTCAAAGTTATAGCAGTACATTAGAAGATGACATGGAAATGGGGCATGACCCCTCAAAGTGATTCAAATTTGACATCCTTCTCAAATGATTTTCTGAATAAACTGTATGTCTATTTGTTGTGTATTTCTTATTCTATAATATGTGCAATTTATTTGAATTTTCACCTGATGCAATTCGAGAAATATGACGTCAAAGTTTTCTTACCTGAATACAGCATTCATTTCTTTGCCCAAGGCTAGTCACATGACCTCTTACTTTCACATCCGGTCATACTATACATATGAGGTATACAATGGAAATAATGTGCTTTTCTCAAGACAACAAGCTAGTTCTTTCTTCCAAATATCAAAAATCATAGTTATTTCAATAATAAAGCTCACATAATGAAGCTGGACCCCATCTGTCCCCTATTTAAAAAATGTTCCCTAGCCAAATTCCAAATGCGACACTGCGGATACTATGTAGTGTAACCTATAGGAGTACATTTTTCTTTATGCGAGAAATTTTTTTTTGTCGATATGTGTTTTTAAGGTCTTTCGCATCTTGCGATACCAGATATTTTGTGTTACGCACTATACTTTTGTCGCGACACACCGTCAAAGGTCCCATGATACCGTCAGGCCTTAACCCCAATGTTACATTACATGGCCATAATAAGAAATACATATATGATCAATAGGAGCTATTTATGATGCTTAAGTACTATAATGGTACATTAAAAGATAGAAAAAAGGCTAAATGACATTCTTAAAAGAATGTTGCAATGGAAACGACAAACTTTTTTGTCGTAACGACATATTTTTGTCGCGTCGAAGCTAATTATATACCATTACGCTTTACCGCGAACAACAGAAATGCCCATGTAAGCTATAATATTTTGAACAGATTTTGGTTGCTATGGTAACCACATTGTGGTAAATTTAAGTCATTTGAGATACTTTAACATTTTCAGAATATTTTGATACCTCTCATCATAATGTAAACCTCTTATCTATATGGCAAAGGTGCATCACATCCACAATGGTGTCACAGACTTAACGGCATTTTTCCTGCATAAATGAGCTAATACTGGAGCAACATCAATTTTCATGACAATCAAAAAAAATTTATTTTTGAATTAAACATGTCTATATTTGATTTTTAAGAAACAACAGAGTCAATGCCTTTTTATGATATAAATGGTAACCATAGCAACAAAATATGAAAATTTGAATTGAGGAGCATATGTGCGTATATAGGAGTACATTTTTCTTTATGCGAGAAATTTTTTTTGTCGATATGTGTTTTTAAGGTCTTTCGCATCTTGCGATACCAGATATTTTGTGTTACGCACTATACTTTTGTCGCGACACACCGTCAAAGGTCCCATGATACCGTCAGGCCTTAACCCCAATGTTACATTACATGGCCATAATAAGAAATACATATATGATCAATAGGAGCTATTTATGATGCTTAAGTACTATAATGGTACATTAAAAGATAGAAAAAAGGCTAAATGACATTCTTAAAAGAATGTTGCAATGGAAACGACAAACTTTTTTGTCGTAACGACATATTTTTGTCGCGTCGAAGCTAATTATATACCATTACGCTTTACCGCGAACAACAGAAATGCCCATGTAAGCTATAATATTTTGAACAGATTTTGGTTGCTATGGTAACCACATTGTGGTAAATTTAAGTCATTTGAGATACTTTAACATTTTCAGAATATTTTGATACCTCTCATCATAATGTAAACCTCTTATCTATATGGCAAAGGTGCATCACATCCACAATGGTGTCACAGACTTAACGGCATTTTTCCTGCATAAATGAGCTAATACTGGAGCAACATCAATTTTCATGACAATCAAAAAAAAATTATTTTTGAATTAAACATGTCTATATTTGATTTTTAAGAAACAACAGAGTCAATGCCTTTTTATGATATAAATGGTAACCATAGCAACCAAATATGAAAATTTGAATTGAGGAGCATATGTGCGTATAAGGTTGCACTCCATAGTATTGGTCATTGAAAATTGAGCGTTTTGAATGAAAGGCATGCAATAGTTGACGTTATATTAATAATTTTATATTGCTCATACAATATAAAGCTACATAGCAATAAAAAGTACTCTTATTACTGATTACTTCTATTATTCTTGATTTCATCTGAACAAATCCTGTCAGTCAGACATGCTGCTCAAAGTTATAGCAGTACATTAGAAGATGACATGGAAATGGGGCATGACCCCTCAAAGTGATTCAAATTTGACATCCTTCTCAAATGATTTTCTGAATAAACTGTATGTCTATTTGTTGGGTATTTCTTATTCTATAATATGTGCAATTTATTTGAATTTTCACCTGATGCAATTCGAGAAATATGACGTCAAAGTTTTCTTACCTAAATACAGCATTCATTTCTTTGCCCAAGGCTAGTCACATGACCTCTTACTTTCACATCCGGTCATACTATACATATGAGGTATACAATGGAAATAATGTGCTTTTCTCAAGACAACAAGCTAGTTCTTTCTTCCAAATATCAAAAATCATAGTTATTTCAATAATAAAGCTCACATAATGAAGCTGGACCCCATCTGTCCCCTATTTAAAAAATGTTCCCTAGCCAAATTCCAAATGCGACACTGCGGATACTATGTAGTGTAACCTATAGGAGTACATTTTTCTTTATGCGAGAAATTTTTTTTGTCGATATGTGTTTTTAAGGTCTTTCGCATCTTGCGATACCAGATATTTTGTGTTACGCACTATACTTTTGTCGCGACACACCGTCAAAGGTCCCATGATACCGTCAGGCCTTAACCCCAATGTTACATTACATGGCCATAATAAGAAATACATATATGATCAATAGGAGCTATTTATGATGCTTAAGTACTATAATGGTACATTAAAAGATAGAAAAAAGGCTAAATGACATTCTTAAAAGAATGTTGCAATGGAAACGACAAACTTTTTTGTCGTAACAACATATTTTTGTCGCGTCGAAGCTAATTATATACCATTACGCTTTACCGCGAACAACAGAAATGCCCATGTAAGCTATAATATTTTGAACAGATTTTGGTTGCTATGGTAACCACATTGTGGTAAATTTAAGTCATTTGAGATACTTTAACATTTTCAGAATATTTTGATACCTCTCATCATAATGTAAACCTCTTATCTATATGGCAAAGGTGCATCACATCCACAATGGTGTCACAGACTTAACGGCATTTTTCCTGCATAAATGAGCTAATACTGGAGCAACATCAATTTTCATGACAATCAAAAAAAATTTATTTTTGAATTAAACATGTCTATATTTGATTTTTAAGAAACAACAGAGTCAATGCCTTTTTATGATATAAATGGTAACCATAGCAACCAAATATGAAAATTTGAATTGAGGAGCATATGTGCGTATATAGGAGTACATTTTTCTTTATGCGAGAAATTTTTTTTGTCGATATGTGTTTTTAAGGTCTTTCGCATCTTGCGATACCAGATATTTTGTGTTACGCACTATACTTTTGTCGCGACACACCGTCAAAGGTCCCATGATACCGTCAGGCCTTAACCCCAATGTTACATTACATGGCCATAATAAGAAATACATATATGATCAATAGGAGCTATTTATGATGCTTAAGTACTATAATGGTACATTAAAAGATAGAAAAAAGGCTAAATGACATTCTTAAAAGAATGTTGCAATGGAAACGACAAACTTTTTTGTCGTAACAACATATTTTTGTCGCGTCGAAGCTAATTATATACCATTACGCTTTACCGCGAACAACAGAAATGCCCATGTAAGCTATAATATTTTGAACAGATTTTGGTTGCTATGGTAACCACATTGTGGTAAATTTAAGTCATTTGAGATACTTTAACATTTTCAGAATATTTTGATACCTCTCATCATAATGTAAACCTCTTATCTATATGGCAAAGGTGCATCACATCCACAATGGTGTCACAGACTTAACGGCATTTTTCCTGCATAAATGAGCTAATACTGGAGCAACATCAATTTTCATGACAATCAAAAAAAATTTATTTTTGAATTAAACATGTCTATATTTGATTTTTAAGAAACAACAGAGTCAATGCCTTTTTATGATATAAATGGTAACCATAGCAACCAAATATGAAAATTTGAATTGAGGAGCATATGTGCGTATATAGGAGTACATTTTTCTTTATGCGAGAAATTTTTTTTGTCGATATGTGTTTTTAAGGTCTTTCGCATCTTGCGATACCAGATATTTTGTGTTACGCACTATACTTTTGTCGCGACACACCGTCAAAGGTCCCATGATACCGTCAGGCCTTAACCCCAATGTTACATTACATGGCCATAATAAGAAATACATATATGATCAATAGGAGCTATTTATGATGCTTAAGTACTATAATGGTACATTAAAAGATAGAAAAAAGGCTAAATGACATTCTTAAAAGAATGTTGCAATGGAAACGACAAACTTTTTTGTCGTAACGACATATTTTTGTCGCGTCGAAGCTAATTATATACCATTACGCTTTACCGCGAACAACAGAAATGCCCATGTAAGCTATAATATTTTGAACAGATTTTGGTTGCTATGGTAACCACATTGTGGTAAATTTAATTCATTTGAGATACTTTAACATTTTCAGAATATTTTGATACCTCTCATCATAATGTAAACCTCTTATCTATATGGCAAAGGTGCATCACATCCACAATGGTGTCACAGACTTAACGGCATTTTTCCTGCATAAATGAGCTAATACTGGAGCAACATCAATTTTCATGACAATCAAAAAAAAATTATTTTTGAATTAAACATGTCTATATTTGATTTTTAAGAAACAACAGAGTCAATGCCTTTTTATGATATAAATGGTAACCATAGCAACCAAATATGAAAATTTGAATTGAGGAGCATATGTGCGTATATAGGAGTACATTTTTCTTTATGCGAGAAATTTTTTTTGTCGATATGTGTTTTTAAGGTCTTTCGCATCTTGCGATACCAGATATTTTGTGTTACGCACTATACTTTTGTCGCGACACACCGTCAAAGGTCCCATGATACCGTCAGGCCTTAACCCCAATGTTACATTACATGGCCATAATAAGAAATACATATATGATCAATAGGAGCTATTTATGATGCTTAAGTACTATAATGGTACATTAAAAGATAGAAAAAAGGCTAAATGACATTCTTAAAAGAATGTTGCAATGGAAACGACAAACTTTTTTGTCGTAACAACATATTTTTGTCGCGTCGAAGCTAATTATATACCATTACGCTTTACCGCGAACAACAGAAATGCCCATGTAAGCTATAATATTTTGAACAGATTTTGGTTGCTATGGTAACCACATTGTGGTAAATTTAAGTCATTTGAGATACTTTAACATTTTCAGAATATTTTGATACCTCTCATCATAATGTAAACCTCTTATCTATATGGCAAAGGTGCATCACATCCACAATGGTGTCACAGACTTAACGGCATTTTTCCTGCATAAATGAGCTAATACTGGAGCAACATCAATTTTCATGACAATCAAAAAAAATTTATTTTTGAATTAAACATGTCTATATTTGATTTTTAAGAAACAACAGAGTCAATGCCTTTTTATGATATAAATGGTAACCATAGCAACCAAATATGAAAATTTGAATTGAGGAGCATATGTGCGTATATAGGAGTACATTTTTCTTTATGCGAGAAATTTTTTTTGTCGATATGTGTTTTTAAGGTCTTTCGCATCTTGCGATACCAGATATTTTGTGTTACGCACTATACTTTTGTCGCGACACACCGTCAAAGGTCCCATGATACCGTCAGGCCTTAACCCCAATGTTACATTACATGGCCATAATAAGAAATACATATATGATCAATAGGAGCTATTTATGATGCTTAAGTACTATAATGGTACATTAAAAGATAGAAAAAAGGCTAAATGACATTCTTAAAAGAATGTTGCAATGGAAACGACAAACTTTTTTGTCGTAACGACATATTTTTGTCGCGTCGAAGCTAATTATATACCATTACGCTTTACCGCGAACAACAGAAATGCCCATGTAAGCTATAATATTTTGAACAGATTTTGGTTGCTATGGTAACCACATTGTGGTAAATTTAAGTCATTTGAGATACTTTAACATTTTCAGAATATTTTGATACCTCTCATCATAATGTAAACCTCTTATCTATATGGCAAAGGTGCATCACATCCACAATGGTGTCACAGACTTAACGGCATTTTTCCTGCATAAATGAGCTAATACTGGAGCAACATCAATTTTCATGACAATCAAAAAAAATTTATTTTTGAATTAAACATGTCTATATTTGATTTTTAAGAAACAACAGAGTCAATGCCTTTTTATGATATAAATGGTAACCATAGCAACCAAATATGAAAATTTGAATTGAGGAGCATATGTGCGTATATAGGAGTACATTTTTCTTTATGCGAGAAATTTTTTTTGTCGATATGTGTTTTTAAGGTCTTTCGCATCTTGCGATACCAGATATTTTGTGTTACGCACTATACTTTTGTCGCGACACACCGTCAAAGGTCCCATGATACCGTCAGGCCTTAACCCCAATGTTACATTACATGGCCATAATAAGAAATACATATATGATCAATAGGAGCTATTTATGATGCTTAAGTACTATAATGGTACATTAAAAGATAGAAAAAAGGCTAAATGACATTCTTAAAAGAATGTTGCAATGGAAACGACAAACTTTTTTGTCGTAACGACATATTTTTGTCGCGTCGAAGCTAATTATATACCATTACGCTTTACCGCGAACAACAGAAATGCCCATGTAAGCTATAATATTTTGAACAGATTTTGGTTGCTATGGTAACCACATTGTGGTAAATTTAAGTCATTTGAGATACTTTAACATTTTCAGAATATTTTGATACCTCTCATCATAATGTAAACCTCTTATCTATATGGCAAATGTGCATCACATCCACAATGGTGTCACAGACTTAACGGCATTTTTCCTGCATAAATGAGCTAATACTGGAGCAACATCAATTTTCATGACAATCAAAAAAAATTTATTTTTGAATTAAACATGTCTATATTTGATTTTTAAGAAACAACAGAGTGTTGTGGGTCATGTATTATTTTAGTTTTGCTTTATGTCTAGGTACACATGTACTTCGTCATGTTATTTAATGATTTCATAATAATTCTTTCTAGATTTTACTATGTCATGTTTATCTCATTAGAGAATATTCCAGTATGTTCTTTGTTACATCATTATCATCACATGACTGTGATTTCTAGAATTTACTCTATTGTTAATCATTTGTAATGAGTCATTGTCCTAGAAGCTTCTGGTAAATTCATTGGTATTAAGTATAAATACCTCTGAGGAACTGTGTTGAGTAGACATTCGTACACATTCGTAGACACGATTTATTCATCTATTCTAATACTGGGACACTTTATTTGTTGAGACTTTAATCCATTTGACAACGTTTGGACACCGATCTTTCGAGAACGTTTGTGATTACCGGAAACCATACATTCGATAGACTTTGTGGACCATAACGGACACTTTGATCCGGACATTGTATTGTAAGTTGTAATCATTGTAAATATATATATATTTTGTACATAATTAAACTTGTAAATTTATATTCTGTCTTTGTCTGATTTTTGCTGGCGTTTTGGGGTATTCTGACCCATAACAGAATTGGGGGCTCGTCCGGGATAGTAATCTCTGCATATTTGCACTTTACGTAAAGTTCGTTTTTTGAAAAAAGGAAAATTCTCCAAACTTTTGCCAGCAGAAATCAATCATGGTATTTTCGGTCACTGAATTTTTGAAATCGCCGACTGTAGATGAGTTCGAATCATTGAAAAAAGATGATTTGATTGGTTTAGGTCTTCACTTGAAGTTAGATGTAAAATCTTCTATGAGAAAACAAGAAATTAGAAATATTGTGGCTAAAGAGCTTTTAGCTAAGGAAATCTTTTCGTCATACGATTTTCCTGTTGAACCTGTTTCAAGCGAAACCAAAATGTCAAAATTTGAGTTTGAATTAGAGAAAATGAAAATACAATTACAATTTGAAAAAGAAGAAAAAGAAAGACAATTTCAAATTGAAAAAGAAGAAAAAGAAAGACAATTTCAAATTGAAAGAGAAGAAAAAGAAAGACAATTTGAAAAAGAAGAAAAAATAAGACAATTTGAAAGAGAAAAGGAAGAAAGAGAGAAACAGGAACGTATGCACGAGAAAGAACTCCAGTTTGAGTTAGAAAAATTAAAATTAGAGAAAAGCGCTAAGGAAAATCCTGTTCCTTCGCTTGTCAAGTCTGAATTCGACGCCGCCAAAAACATCCGATTAGTACCAAAATTTCAAGAAAAGTCCGTGGACAAATATTTTCCACATTTTGAGAAAATCGCGGCCAATCTGAAGTGGCCACGTGATTTTTGGCCAACTTTATTACAAAGCGTACTTATTGGCAAAGCGGCTGAAGTGTACTCGGCGCTCAGTATTGCTGAGAGTTCAGACTATGACAAGGTCAAGGACACGATTTTGAGAGCATATCAGTTAGTACCTGAGGCGTACAGACAAAAGTTTAGAAAGTACAAAAAGTTTGAAAATCAAACATATGTTGAATTTGCTCGAGAAAAAGAAGATTTATTTGACCAGTGGTTTCGATCTAAGAAAATTCCCAATTCATTTGACAATTTGCGTCAAATAATTCTAATAGAAGAGTTCAAAGAGTGTGTACATCAAGATTTAAGAACTCATTTGGAAGACAAAAATGTTAAAACTCTTGAAGAAGCTGCTGTTTTGTCTGATACGTATGCTCTCACTCATAAGAAAAATTTTGTGTCAAAAACTCAATCTAGCGATAGCGCAAAAACGTCAGATTTTCCAAAGAAAAATTTACAAGAGTCTCAGTCGTCCATTAGTTCCCAGTCACCATCTCAAGGTGGTTCTACGTCCGGTCCTAGGTCCGAGCGTTCTGAGGCATCCCCAGGGGTGGGGTCGCTTCCTACATGCAATTATTGTAAGAAAAAAGGTCATGTTATTGGTGAGTGTTTGAAGCTTAAGAAGAAAAAAGAACTTAAGTCACAGGCCTGTGCGTCTGTTAGAAATGATAGGAAAGCCTTAGATTCGATTTGTTCTGACACTCCTGAGATTCAGGGTTCTAAGTCCAGTTCTGATGATTTTGTGGAGGATCATTATAAGCCCTTTTTGTCACAGGGATTTGTTTCACTCAGTGATTCTGGCGAAGCGTTGCCTGTTCAGATTTTGAGAGATACTGGTGCTGCCCAGACTTTATTGTTAGAGGGTTCATTGCCTTTGTCTGAGCACACTTTTACTGGTAGGTCAGTTTTATTACAGGGTGTGGAGCTAGGCGTCATTGATGTTCCCCTTCATGAAATTTATTTGAAGTCAGACTTAATTACTGGACCTGTTATCGTAGGTGTTCGACCTACTCTTCCCGTTCAAGGCGTTTCCTTGTTGCTTGGCAACGATTTAGCTGGCGGCAAAGTTGTAGCCGATCCGATTGTTTGTGAGAAAATCACGTCCGATGTCGTTTCCGATGATGAAGACGACGACTTGTACCCAGCCTGCGCAGTTACCAGGGCGATGGCCAGGAACAGACTAAAAGAGGCTGAGAGTACTTCTGCACTTAACGAGGACCATCCCTCCAAAAGTATAGACCTTTCTGACACATTCATGTCTACCATTGATGACAGCGTACCTGAAAAGTCAGTACCACTTCATGTTGACAAGTCTCCGACAGTACCTGGTGATGATTCCCATCCGCCATTAGACAGAGATACAGATGCCTTAAGCCGTGAGAAGCTCCTCTCCGAGCAAACTAAAGATCCGGAGATCATCCGACTAAGTAAGAGGGCCCTTCCCCGAGAAGAAGCGGACAAAGTCGGAGAGTGCTTCTACATACAAGATGGCATCCTTATGCGGAAATGGAGACCACCCGATGCACCCCCTAATGACGTGTGGCGGGTCGTTCACCAGATAGTGGTTCCAGTAGCGTATCGCGGGGACATCATGAGTTTAGCTCACGACACACCCATGGCAGGTCATTTAGGTGTCAATAAGACTTATAATAGGATTTTAAGTCACTTTTACTGGCCTAAGTTGAGAAAAGATGTGTCTGAGTTTTGTAAGTCTTGTCATAGTTGTCAGATGGTAGGTAAACCCAATCAAGTTATACCACATGCTCCCCTCCAACCCATTCCAGCCTTTGAGGAACCTTTTAGTAGGGTGTTAGTTGATTGTGTAGGTCCTTTGCCTAGGACTAGGTCAGGGAATCAGTACTTACTGACAATTATGTGTACTTCGACTAGGTTCCCTGAAGCCATACCTCTTAGGAATATTAAGGCAAAGACCATAGTTAAGGCCCTTACAAAGTTTTTCAGTTTCGTAGGTGCTCCTAAGGCTATTCAGTCAGATCAGGGTTCGAATTTTATGTCAGGATTGTTTCAGCAGGTTATGCATGAGCTAGGTATCAGGCAGTATAAGTCTTCTGCGTACCATCCTGAGTCCCAGGGGGCACTTGAACGCTTTCATCAAACCCTTAAAACTATGATGAAAACATATTGTCACCAGTATGAAAAAGACTGGGATGAAGGGGTTCACCTCGTGTTGTTTGCGGCACGAGAAGCGGTTCAGGAGTCCCTGGGGTTCAGTCCCT
Organism: Pinctada fucata; assembly: GCA_028142955.1. NCBI lineage: Eukaryota > Metazoa > Mollusca > Bivalvia > Pterioida > Pteriidae > Pinctada > Pinctada fucata. Next base: position 34,571,215 of record AP027115.1, read on the forward strand.
TCGAGTTAGTTTTTGGGCATACAGTCAGGGGGCCATTGAAGTTATTGAAGGAAAAATGGTTGACTGAGACTAGCGATTTGAATCTCTTAGACTATGTGTCTAATTTCAAAGAGAAATTATATAATGCTTGCAAATTGGCTCAAGAAAATCTCAAAACATCACAAATGAAAATGAAATCATGGTATGACAAAGATGCTAGAAACAGAGTTTTTAAACCAGGCGATAAAGTTCTTGTATTTTTGCCTATCCCTGGTCATCCTTTGCAAGCTAGATATTTCGGTCCTTATGAGATTGAGAGTAAAATTAGTGATGTTAACTATGTGGTTAAGACACCAGGTCGGCGAAAAGAAAAAAGAGTGTGTCATGTTAACATGTTGAAAGAGTATTTTGATAGAAGTGACCGAAATTTTGTAAAATCAGTTTCCACTTTGGCCAATGCAAATACATTAGAAAATTGTGTTGAAGCTGAATGTAATGAAGAGACTGTCGAAAAAGACTTTGCTCAAAGTGTCCGTTTGAAGAATTCTGAAATTCTGACAAGTCCGGAAGTGAAACTCGGACATCTGACCGTGCATCAAAAAGAGGAAGTGCACAAATTAATGCGGGAATATACGACCATCTTTCCGGACGTTCCAAAAAAGACGAATGCATCTCATCATGACGTCATTGTGGGTGATGCGTCACCTATCAAACAGCATCCCTATCGGTTAAACCCGATAAAGCTTCAATACATGCGGAAAGAAATTCAATACATGCTTGAAAATGACATTATTGAACCCAGCAATAGTGATTGGAGTTCCCCATGTATTCTGGTTCCGAAGCCAGACGGAACTTACCGATTGTGTACGGACTTTAGAAAAGTCAATTCAGTCACCAAAACTGACTCTTATCCGATCCCACGAATCGATGACTGTATCGATAAAATTGGCAGTGCAAAATTTGTCAGCAAATTTGACTTGCTTAAAGGCTATTGGCAGGTCCCGCTTACCGAGAGAGCCAGAGAAATATCGGCATTTGCGACTCCAGATGGGCTATACCAATATAAAGTAATGCCCTTTGGTATGAAAAACGCACCAGCCACATTCCAGAGGATGATTCATTCGCTCCTAAATCATCTCGAAGGATGCGAGGCGTACATCGATGATGTCATCATCTACAGCAACACCTGGGATGATCATCTCCGAATCATGCGTACCTTCTTCGACATACTGGCGAAAGCAAACCTCACAGTGAACCTTGCGAAAAGTGAATTTTGTCATGCGACTGTAGAATATTTGGGTCACAAAGTAGGTCAAGGTTTTGTTACTCCTATCATGGCCAAGGTGGAAGCTATTTCAAAGTTCCCGATTCCTACCAATAAGAAAGAGATAATGAGATTCTTGGGAATGGCAGGATTTTACAGAAAATTTTGTCCAAATTTCTCATCAGTTGTTGGTCCACTTACCAATCTGTTACAAAAGAGAGTGAATTTTGCATGGACCAATGACTGTGACGAATCTTTTAAGAAAATCAAATGTGTTCTTATGAATAGTCCTGTCCTGTCAGCTCCAAATTTTGATAAGCAATTTAAGCTTACTGTTGATGCCAGTGACGTAGGAATCGGGGCTGCTTTGTTTCAAGAAAATGATAATGGTGTAGATAGAGTTGTTTGTTATTTTTCAAAGAAATTGACAAAATGTCAAAAGAATTACTCTACTATTGAAAAAGAGTGTCTTGCATTATTGTTAGCTTTACAACATTTTGATGTTTATTTGAATGTTACTTTACATCCCATTCTTGTATATACTGACCACAACCCTCTCACATTTTTGCACAAAATGTCAAACAAGAATCAAAGACTTACAAGGTGGAGTTTATTGTTGCAAGAGTACAATATCATTATTAACCATATCAAGGGCAAAGACAATGTGATTGCAGATGCACTATCGAGAGTTTCATGAGTGATTTTTGCAGAATTTACCACCTAAGTTTTCATTGACATTCAAACTTTTTTTAAGGGGGGAGGTGTTGTGGGTCATGTATTATTTTAGTTTTGCTTTATGTCTAGGTACACATGTACTTCGTCATGTTATTTAATGATTTCATAATAATTCTTTCTAGATTTTACTATGTCATGTTTATCTCATTAGAGAATATTCCAGTATGTTCTTTGTTACATCATTATCATCACATGACTGTGATTTCTAGAATTTACTCTATTGTTAATCATTTGTAATGAGTCATTGTCCTAGAAGCTTCTGGTAAATTCATTGGTATTAAGTATAAATACCTCTGAGGAACTGTGTTGAGTAGACATTCGTACACATTCGTAGACACGATTTATTCATCTATTCTAATACTGGGACACTTTATTTGTTGAGACTTTAATCCATTTGACAACGTTTGGACACCGATCTTTCGAGAACGTTTGTGATTACCGGAAACCATACATTCGATAGACTTTGTGGACCATAACGGACACTTTGATCCGGACATTGTATTGTAAGTTGTAATCATTGTAAATATATATATATTTTGTACATAATTAAACTTGTAAATTTATATTCTGTCTTTGTCTGATTTTTGCTGGCGTTTTGGGGTATTCTGACCCATAACAAGAGTCAATGCCTTTTTATGATATAAATGGTAACCATAGCAACCAAATATGAAAATTTGAATTGAGGAGCATATGTGCGTATAAGGTTGCACTCCATAGTATTGGTCATTGAAAATTGAGCGTTTTGAATGAAAGGCATGCAATAGTTGACGTTATATTAATAATTTTATATTGCTCATACAATATAAAGCTACATATCAATAAAAAGTACTCTTATTACTGATTACTTCTATTATTCTTGATTTCATCTGAACAAATCCTGTCAGTCAGACATGCTGCTCAAAGTTATAGCAGTACATTAGAAGATGACATGGAAATGGGGCATGACCCCTCAAAGTGATTCAAATTTGACATCCTTCTCAAATGATTTTCTGAATAAACTGTATGTCTATTTGTTGTGTATTTCTTATTCTATAATATGTGCAATTTATTTGAATTTTCACCTGATGCAATTCGAGAAATATGACGTCAAAGTTTTCTTACCTAAATACAGCATTCATTTCTTTGCCCAAGGCTAGTCACATGACCTCTTACTTTCACATCCGGTCATACTATACATATGAGGTATACAATGGAAATAATGTGCTTTTCTCAAGACAACAAGCTAGTTCTTTCTTCCAAATATCAAAAATCATAGTTATTTCAATAATAAAGCTCACATAATGAAGCTGGACCCCATCTGTCCCCTATTTAAAAAATGTTCCCTAGCCAAATTCCAAATGCGACACTGCGGATACTATGTAGTGTAACCTATAGGAGTACATTTTTCTTTATGCGAGAAATTTTTTTTGTCGATATGTGTTTTTAAGGTCTTTCGCATCTTGCGATACCAGATATTTTGTGTTACGCACTATACTTTTGTCGCGACACACCGTCAAAGGTCCCATGATACCGTCAGGCCTTAACCCCAATGTTACATTACATGGCCATAATAAGAAATACATATATGATCAATAGGAGCTATTTATGATGCTTAAGTACTATAATGGTACATTAAAAGATAGAAAAAAGGCTAAATGACATTCTTAAAAGAATGTTGCAATGGAAACGACAAACTTTTTTGTCGTAACGACATATTTTTGTCGCGTCGAAGCTAATTATATACCATTACGCTTTACCGCAAACAACAGAAATGCCCATGTAAGCTATAATATTTTGAACAGATTTTGGTTGCTATGGTAACCACATTGTGGTAAATTTAAGTCATTTGAGATACTTTAACATTTTCAGAATATTTTGATACCTCTCATCATAATGTAAACCTCTTATCTATATGGCAAAGGTGCATCACATCCACAATGGTGTCACAGACTTAACGGCATTTTTCCTGCATAAATGAGCTAATACTGGAGCAACATCAATTTTCATGACAATCAAAAAAAATTTATTTTTGAATTAAACATGTCTATATTTGATTTTTAAGAAACAACAGAGTCAATGCCTTTTTATGATATAAATGGTAACCATAGCAACCAAATATGAAAATTTGAATTGAGGAGCATATGTGCGTATAAGGTTGCACTCCATAGTATTGGTCATTGAAAATTGAGCGTTTTGAATGAAAGGCATGCAATAGTTGACGTTATATTAATAATTTTATATTGCTCATACAATATAAAGCTACATATCAATAAAAAGTACTCTTATTACTGATTACTTCTATTATTCTTGATTTCATCTGAACAAATCCTGTCAGTCAGACATGCTGCTCAAAGTTATAGCAGTACATTAGAAGATGACATGGAAATGGGGCATGACCCCTCAAAGTGATTCAAATTTGACATCCTTCTCAAATGATTTTCTGAATAAACTGTATGTCTATTTGTTGTGTATTTCTTATTCTATAATATGTGCAATTTATTTGAATTTTTACCTGATGCAATTCGAGAAATATGACGTCAAAGTTTTCTTACCTAAATACAGCATTCATTTCTTTGCCCAAGGCTAGTCACATGACCTCTTACTTTCACATCCGGTCATACTATACATATGAGGTATACAATGGAAATAATGTGCTTTTCTCAAGACAACAAGCTAGTTCTTTCTTCCAAATATCAAAAATCATAGTTATTTCAATAATAATGCTCACATAATGAAGCTGGACCCCATCTGTCCCCTATTTAAAAAATGTTCCCTAGCCAAATTCCAAATGCGACACTGCGGATACTATGTAGTGTAACCTATAGGAGTACATTTTTCTTTATGCGAGAAATTTTTTTTGTCGATATGTGTTTTTAAGGTCTTTCGCATCTTGCGATACCAGATATTTTGTGTTACGCACTATACTTTTGTCGCGACACACCGTCAAAGGTCCCATGATACCGTCAGGCCTTAACCCCAATGTTACATTACATGGCCATAATAAGAAATACATATATGATCAATAGGAGCTATTTATGATGCTTAAGTACTATAATGGTACATTAAAAGATAGAAAAAAGGCTAAATGACATTCTTAAAAGAATGTTGCAATGGAAACGACAAACTTTTTTGTCGTAACGACATATTTTTGTCGCGTCGAAGCTAATTATATACCATTACGCTTTACCGCAAACAACAGAAATGCCCATGTAAGCTATAATATTTTGAACAGATTTTGGTTGCTATGGTAACCACATTGTGGTAAATTTAAGTCATTTGAGATACTTTAACATTTTCAGAATATTTTGATACCTCTCATCATAATGTAAACCTCTTATCTATATGGCAAAGGTGCATCACATCCACAATGGTGTCACAGACTTAACGGCATTTTTCCTGCATAAATGAGCTAATACTGGAGCAACATCAATTTTCATGACAATCAAAAAAAATTTATTTTTGAATTAAACATGTCTATATTTGATTTTTAAGAAACAACAGAGTCAATGCCTTTTTATGATATAAATGGTAACCATAGCAACCAAATATGAAAATTTGAATTGAGGAGCATATGTGCGTATAAGGTTGCACTCCATAGTATTGGTCATTGAAAATTGAGCGTTTTGAATGAAAGGCATGCAATAGTTGACGTTATATTAATAATTTTATATTGCTCATACAATATAAAGCTACATATCAATAAAAAGTACTCTTATTACTGATTACTTCTATTATTCTTGATTTCATCTGAACAAATCCTGTCAGTCAGACATGCTGCTCAAAGTTATAGCAGTACATTAGAAGATGACATGGAAATGGGGCATGACCCCTCAAAGTGATTCAAATTTGACATCCTTCTCAAATGATTTTCTGAATAAACTGTATGTCTATTTGTTGTGTATTTCTTATTCTATAATATGTGCAATTTATTTGAATTTTCACCTGATGCAATTCGAGAAATATGACGTCAAAGTTTTCTTACCTAAATACAGCATTCATTTCTTTGCCCAAGGCTAGTCACATGACCTCTTACTTTCACATCCGGTCATACTATACATATGAGGTATACAATGGAAATAATGTGCTTTTCTCAAGACAACAAGCTAGTTCTTTTTTCCAAATATCAAAAATCATAGTTATTTCAATAATAAAGCTCACATAATGAAGCTGGACCCCATCTGTCCCCTATTTAAAAAATGTTCCCTAGCCAAATTCCAAATGCGACACTGCGGATACTATGTAGTGTAACATATAGGAGTACATTTTTCTTTATGCGAGAAATTTTTTTTGTCGATATGTGTTTTTAAGGTCTTTCGCATCTTGCGATACCAGATATTTTGTGTTACGCACTATACTTTTGTCGCGACACACCGTCAAAGGTCCCATGATACCGTCAGGCCTTAACCCCAATGTTACATTACATGGCCATAATAAGAAATACATATATGATCAATAGGAGCTATTTATGATGCTTAAGTACTATAATGGTACATTAAAAGATAGAAAAAAGGCTAAATGACATTCTTAAAAGAATGTTGCAATGGAAACGACAAACTTTTTTGTCGTAACGACATATTTTTGTCGCGTCGAAGCTAATTATATACCATTACGCTTTACCGCAAACAACAGAAATGCCCATGTAAGCTATAATATTTTGAACAGATTTTGGTTGCTATGGTAACCACATTGTGGTAAATTTAAGTCATTTGAGATACTTTAACATTTTCAGAATATTTTGATACCTCTCATCATAATGTAAACCTCTTATCTATATGGCAAAGGTGCATCACATCCACAATGGTGTCACAGACTTAACGGCATTTTTCCTGCATAAATGAGCTAATACTGGAGCAACATCAATTTTCATGACAATCAAAAAAAATTTATTTTTGAATTAAACATGTCTATATTTGATTTTTAAGAAACAACAGAGTCAATGCCTTTTTATGATATAAATGGTAACCATAGCAACCAAATATGAAAATTTGAATTGAGGAGCATATGTGCGTATAAGGTTGCACTCCATAGTATTGGTCATTGAAAATTGAGCGTTTTGAATGAAAGGCATGCAATAGTTGACGTTATATTAATAATTTTATATTGCTCATACAATATAAAGCTACATATCAATAAAAAGTACTCTTATTACTGATTACTTCTATTATTCTTGATTTCATCTGAACAAATCCTGTCAGTCAGACATGCTGCTCAAAGTTATAGCAGTACATTAGAAGATGACATGGAAATGGGGCATGACCCCTCAAAGTGATTCAAATTTGACATCCTTCTCAAATGATTTTCTGAATAAACTGTATGTCTATTTGTTGTGTATTTCTTATTCTATAATATGTGCAATTTATTTGAATTTTCACCTGATGCAATTCGAGAAATATGACGTCAAAGTTTTCTTACCTAAATACAGCATTCATTTCTTTGCCCAAGGCTAGTCACATGACCTCTTACTTTCACATCCGGTCATACTATACATATGAGGTATACAATGGAAATAATGTGCTTTTCTCAAGACAACAAGCTAGTTCTTTCTTCCAAATATCAAAAATCATAGTTATTTCAATAATAAAGCTCACATAATGAAGCTGGACCCCATCTGTCCCCTATTTAAAAAATGTTCCCTAGCCAAATTCCAAATGCGACACTGCGGATACTATGTAGTGTAACCTATAGGAGTACATTTTTCTTTATGCGAGAAATTTTTTTTGTCGATATGTGTTTTTAAGGTCTTTCGCATCTTGCGATACCAGATATTTTGTGTTACGCACTATACTTTTGTCGCGACACACCGTCAAAGGTCCCATGATACCGTCAGGCCTTAACCCCAATGTTACATTACATGGCCATAATAAGAAATACATATATGATCAATAGGAGCTATTTATGATGCTTAAGTACTATAATGGTACATTAAAAGATAGAAAAAAGGCTAAATGACATTCTTAAAAGAATGTTGCAATGGAAACGACAAACTTTTTTGTCGTAACGACATATTTTTGTCGCGTCGAAGCTAATTATATACCATTACGCTTTACCGCGAACAACAGAAATGCCCATGTAAGCTATAATATTTTGAACAGATTTTGGTTGCTATGGTAACCACATTGTGGTAAATTTAAGTCATTTGAGATACTTTAACATTTTCAGAATATTTTGATACCTCTCATCATAATGTAAACCTCTTATCTATATGGCAAAGGTGCATCACATCCACAATGGTGTCACAGACTTAACGGCATTTTTCCTGCATAAATGAGCTAATACTGGAGCAACATCAATTTTCATGACAATCAAAAAAAATTTATTTTTGAATTAAACATGTCTATATTTGATTTTTAAGAAACAACAGAGTCAATGCCTTTTTATGATATAAATGGTAACCATAGCAACCAAATATGAAAATTTGAATTGAGGAGCATATGTGCGTATATAGGAGTACATTTTTCTTTATGCGAGAAATTTTTTTTGTCGATATGTGTTTTTAAGGTCTTTCGCATCTTGCGATACCAGATATTTTGTGTTACGCACTATACTTTTGTCGCGACACACCGTCAAAGGTCCCATGATACCGTCAGGCCTTAACCCCAATGTTACATTACATGGCCATAATAAGAAATACATATATGATCAATAGGAGCTATTTATGATGCTTAAGTACTATAATGGTACATTAAAAGATAGAAAAAAGGCTAAATGACATTCTTAAAAGAATGTTGCAATGGAAACGACAAACTTTTTTGTCGTAACGACATATTTTTATCATTTAATTTCGATTGTCATTTTCAAGAAACGAAGATTCTGATTGGCTGAGAAATTTTGTTGATACATCGATCAACACAATTTTTCACGGAAGTCTATTTATAGCACTATTTTTAGAACTGGGGGTTCCCTCAAACACGAATGAACTCGTTGCTGAAAATACAACTTGTTGATGTTTGCTTATCATTTCAAGAGTACCATTACTTTTCTACTTACTCAAAAATTAACAGTGCATGTAGAATTTGTTCAAACTGGTCCTTATTTCAAAGATATAGAGAGACGATCGTTCGCTGTTTGAATCATGGCGGCTGCCATAACTTGTTTTGGCAGAAGTATCACTGCGAAACCTTCCGACTTTCGAAATATAGTGCGGTGATTGATTGTTTTTAGATCCAAAAAAACAGTCTGTTTTCATAATTAAATGATAAGAAATAAATCTCATATTTTTTCTGTTGATGCAGGTATCACCCGAAAAATTGGACAGAAAACTTTTGCATCAACGCGCTACGCGCATTGATGCAGTTTTCTGTCCAATTTTTCGGCTGATACCTGCATCAACAGAAAAAATATAAGATTCATTTCTTAAGTCACGTCGAAGCTAATTATATACCATTACGCTTTACCGCGAACAACAGAAATGCCCATGTAAGCTATAATATTTTGAACAGATTTTGGTTGCTATGGTAACCACATTGTGGTAAATTTAAGTCATTTGAGATACTTTAACATTTTCAGAATATTTTGATACCTCTCATCATAATGTAAACCTCTTATCTATATGGCAAAGGTGCATCACATCCACAATGGTGTCACAGACTTAACGGCATTTTTCCTGCATAAATGAGCTAATACTGGAGCAACATCAATTTTCATGACAATCAAAAAAAATTTATTTTTGAATTAAACATGTCTATATTTGATTTTTAAGAAACAACAGAGTCAATGCCTTTTTATGATATAAATGGTAACCATAGCAACCAAATATGAAAATTTGAATTGAGGAGCATATGTGCGTATAAGGTTGCACTCCATAGTATTGGTCATTGAAAATTGAGCGTTTTGAATGAAAGGCATGCAATAGTTGACGTTATATTAATAATTTTATATTGCTCATACAATATAAAGCTACATATCAATAAAAAGTACTCTTATTACTGATTACTTCTATTATTCTTGATTTCATCTGAACAAATCCTGTCAGTCAGACATGCTGCTCAAAGTTATAGCAGTACATTAGAAGATGACATGGAAATGGGGCATGACCCCTCAAAGTGATTCAAATTTGACATCCTTCTCAAATGATTTTCTGAATAAACTGTATGTCTATTTGTTGTGTATTTCTTATTCTATAATATGTGCAATTTATTTGAATTTTCACCTGATGCAATTCGAGAAATATGACGTCAAAGTTTTCTTACCTAAATACAGCATTCATTTCTTTGCCCAAGGCTAGTCACATGACCTCTTACTTTCACATCCGGTCATACTATACATATGAGGTATACAATGGAAATAATGTGCTTTTCTCAAGACAACAAGCTAGTTCTTTCTTCCAAATATCAAAAATCATAGTTATTTCAATAATAAAGCTCACATAATGAAGCTGGACCCCATCTGTCCCCTATTTAAAAAATGTTCCCTAGCCAAATTCCAAATGCGACACTGCGGATACTATGTAGTGTAACCTATAGGAGTACATTTTTCTTTATGCGAGAAATTTTTTTTGTCGATATGTGTTTTTAAGGTCTTTCGCATCTTGCGATACCAGATATTTTGTGTTACGCACTATACTTTTGTCGCGACACACCGTCAAAGGTCCCATGATACCGTCAGGCCTTAACCCCAATGTTACATTACATGGCCATAATAAGAAATACATATATGATCAATAGGAGCTATTTATGATGCTTAAGTACTATAATGGTACATTAAAAGATAGAAAAAAGGCTAAATGACATTCTTAAAAGAATGTTGCAATGGAAACGACAAACTTTTTTGTCGTAACGACATATTTTTGTCGCGTCGAAGCTAATTATATACCATTACGCTTTACCGCGAACAACAGAAATGCCCATGTAAGCTATAATATTTTGAACAGATTTTGGTTGCTATGGTAACCACATTGTGGTAAATTTAAGTCATTTGAGATACTTTAACATTTTCAGAATATTTTGATACCTCTCATCATAATGTAAACCTCTTATCTATATGGCAAAGGTGCATCACATCCACAATGGTGTCACAGACTTAACGGCATTTTTCCTGCATAAATGAGCTAATACTGGAGCAACATCAATTTTCATGACAATCAAAAAAAATTTATTTTTGAATTAAACATGTCTATATTTGATTTTTAAGAAACAACAGAGTCAATGCCTTTTTATGATATAAATGGTAACCATAGCAACCAAATATGAAAATTTGAATTGAGGAGCATATGTGCGTATATAGGAGTACATTTTTCTTTATGCGAGAAATTTTTTTTGTCGATATGTGTTTTTAAGGTCTTTCGCATCTTGCGATACCAGATATTTTGTGTTACGCACTATACTTTTGTCGCGACACACCGTCAAAGGTCCCATGATACCGTCAGGCCTTAACCCCAATGTTACATTACATGGCCATAATAAGAAATACATATATGATCAATAGGAGCTATTTATGATGCTTAAGTACTATAATGGTACATTAAAAGATAGAAAAAAGGCTAAATGACATTCTTAAAAGAATGTTGCAATGGAAACGACAAACTTTTTTGTCGTAACGACATATTTTTGTCACGTCGAAGCTAATTATATACCATTACGCTTTACCGCGAACAACAGAAATGCCCATGTAAGCTATAATATTTTGAACAGATTTTGGTTGCTATGGTAACCACATTGTGGTAAATTTAAGTCATTTGAGATACTTTAACATTTTCAGAATATTTTGATACCTCTCATCATAATGTAAACCTCTTATCTATATGGCAAAGGTGCATCACATCCACAATGGTGTCACAGACTTAACGGCATTTTTCCTGCATAAATGAGCTAATACTGGAGCAACATCAATTTTCATGACAATCAAAAAAAATTTATTTTTGAATTAAACATGTCTATATTTGATTTTTAAGAAACAACAGAGTCAATGCCTTTTTATGATATAAATGGTAACCATAGCAACCAAATATGAAAATTTGAATTGAGGAGCATATGTGCGTATAAGGTTGCACTCCATAGTATTGGTCATTGAAAATTGAGCGTTTTGAATGAAAGGCATGCAATAGTTGACGTTATATTAATAATTTTATATTGCTCATACAATATAAAGCTACATATCAATAAAAAGTACTCTTATTACTGATTACTTCTATTATTCTTGATTTCATCTGAACAAATCCTGTCAGTCAGACATGCTGCTCAAAGTTATAGCAGTACATTAGAAGATGACATGGAAATGGGGCATGACCCCTCAAAGTGATTCAAATTTGACATCCTTCTCAAATGATTTTCTGAATAAACTGTATGTCTATTTGTTGTGTATTTCTTATTCTATAATATGTGCAATTTATTTGAATTTTCACCTGATGCAATTCGAGAAATATGACGTCAAAGTTTTCTTACCTAAATACAGCATTCATTTCTTTGCCCAAGGCTAGTCACATGACCTCTTACTTTCACATCCGGTCATACTATACATATGAGGTATACAATGGAAATAATGTGCTTTTCTCAAGACAACAAGCTAGTTCTTTCTTCCAAATATCAAAAATCATAGTTATTTCAATAATAAAGCTCACATAATGAAGCTGGACCCCATCTGTCCCCTATTTAAAAAATGTTCCCTAGCCAAATTCCAAATGCGACACTGCGGATACTATGTAGTGTAACCTATAGGAGTACATTTTTCTTTATGCGAGAAATTTTTTTTGTCGATATGTGTTTTTAAGGTCTTTCGCATCTTGCGATACCAGATATTTTGTGTTACGCACTATACTTTTGTCGCGACACACCGTCAAAGGTCCCATGATACCGTCAGGCCTTAACCCCAATGTTACATTACATGGCCATAATAAGAAATACATATATGATCAATAGGAGCTATTTATGATGCTTAAGTACTATAATGGTACATTAAAAGATAGAAAAAAGGCTAAATGACATTCTTAAAAGAATGTTGCAATGGAAACGACAAACTTTTTTGTCGTAACGACATATTTTTGTCGCGTCGAAGCTAATTATATACCATTACGCTTTACCGCGAACAACAGAAATGCCCATGTAAGCTATAATATTTTGAACAGATTTTGGTTGCTATGGTAACCACATTGTGGTAAATTTAAGTCATTTGAGATACTTTAACATTTTCAGAATATTTTGATACCTCTCATCATAATGTAAACCTCTTATCTATATGGCAAAGGTGCATCACATCCACAATGGTGTCACAGACTTAACGGCATTTTTCCTGCATAAATGAGCTAATACTGGAGCAACATCAATTTTCATGACAATCAAAAAAAATTTATTTTTGAATTAAACATGTCTATATTTGATTTTTAAGAAACAACAGAGTCAATGCCTTTTTATGATATAAATGGTAACCATAGCAACCAAATATGAAAATTTGAATTGAGGAGCATATGTGCGTATATAGGAGTACATTTTTCTTTATGCGAGAAATTTTTTTTGTCGATATGTGTTTTTAAGGTCTTTCGCATCTTGCGATACCAGATATTTTGTGTTACGCACTATACTTTTGTCGCGACACACCGTCAAAGGTCCCATGATACCGTCAGGCCTTAACCCCAATGTTACATTACATGGCCATAATAAGAAATACATATATGATCAATAGGAGCTATTTATGATGCTTAAGTACTATAATGGTACATTAAAAGATAGAAAAAAGGCTAAATGACATTCTTAAAAGAATGTTGCAATGGAAACGACAAACTTTTTTGTCGTAACGACATATTTTTGTCACGTCGAAGCTAATTATATACCATTACGCTTTACCGCGAACAACAGAAATGCCCATGTAAGCTATAATATTTTGAACAGATTTTGGTTGCTATGGTAACCACATTGTGGTAAATTTAAGTCATTTGAGATACTTTAACATTTTCAGAATATTTTGATACCTCTCATCATAATGTAAACCTCTTATCTATATGGCAAAGGTGCATCACATCCACAATGGTGTCACAGACTTAACGGCATTTTTCCTGCATAAATGAGCTAATACTGGAGCAACATCAATTTTCATGACAATCAAAAAAAATTTATTTTTGAATTAAACATGTCTATATTTGATTTTTAAGAAACAACAGAGTCAATGCCTTTTTATGATATAAATGGTAACCATAGCAACCAAATATGAAAATTTGAATTGAGGAGCATATGTGCGTATAAGGTTGCACTCCATAGTATTGGTCATTGAAAATTGAGCGTTTTGAATGAAAGGCATGCAATAGTTGACGTTATATTAATAATTTTATATTGCTCATACAATATAAAGCTACATATCAATAAAAAGTACTCTTATTACTGATTACTTCTATTATTCTTGATTTCATCTGAACAAATCCTGTCAGTCAGACATGCTGCTCAAAGTTATAGCAGTACATTAGAAGATGACATGGAAATGGGGCATGACCCCTCAAAGTGATTCAAATTTGACATCCTTCTCAAATGATTTTCTGAATAAACTGTATGTCTATTTGTTGTGTATTTCTTATTCTATAATATGTGCAATTTATTTGAATTTTCACCTGATGCAATTCGAGAAATATGACGTCAAAGTTTTCTTACCTAAATACAGCATTCATTTCTTTGCCCAAGGCTAGTCACATGACCTCTTACTTTCACATCCGGTCATACTATACATATGAGGTATACAATGGAAATAATGTGCTTTTCTCAAGACAACAAGCTAGTTCTTTCTTCCAAATATCAAAAATCATAGTTATTTCAATAATAAAGCTCACATAATGAAGCTGGACCCCATCTGTCCCCTATTTAAAAAATGTTCCCTAGCCAAATTCCAAATGCGACACTGCGGATACTATGTAGTGTAACCTATAGGAGTACATTTTTCTTTATGCGAGAAATTTTTTTTGTCGATATGTGTTTTTAAGGTCTTTCGCATCTTGCGATACCAGATATTTTGTGTTACGCACTATACTTTTGTCGCGACACACCGTCAAAGGTCCCATGATACCGTCAGGCCTTAACCCCAATGTTACATTACATGGCCATAATAAGAAATACATATATGATCAATAGGAGCTATTTATGATGCTTAAGTACTATAATGGTACATTAAAAGATAGAAAAAAGGCTAAATGACATTCTTAAAAGAATGTTGCAATGGAAACGACAAACTTTTTTGTCGTAACGACATATTTTTGTCGCGTCGAAGCTAATTATATACCATTACGCTTTACCGCGAACAACAGAAATGCCCATGTAAGCTATAATATTTTGAACAGATTTTGGTTGCTATGGTAACCACATTGTGGTAAATTTAAGTCATTTGAGATACTTTAACATTTTCAGAATATTTTGATACCTCTCATCATAATGTAAACCTCTTATCTATATGGCAAAGGTGCATCACATCCACAATGGTGTCACAGACTTAACGGCATTTTTCCTGCATAAATGAGCTAATACTGGAGCAACATCAATTTTCATGACAATCAAAAAAAATTTATTTTTGAATTAAACATGTCTATATTTGATTTTTAAGAAACAACAGAGTCAATGCCTTTTTATGATATAAATGGTAACCATAGCAACCAAATATGAAAATTTGAATTGAGGAGCATATGTGCGTATATAGGAGTACATTTTTCTTTATGCGAGAAATTTTTTTTGTCGATATGTGTTTTTAAGGTCTTTCGCATCTTGCGATACCAGATATTTTGTGTTACGCACTATACTTTTGTCGCGACACACCGTCAAAGGTCCCATGATACCGTCAGGCCTTAACCCCAATGTTACATTACATGGCCATAATAAGAAATACATATATGATCAATAGGAGCTATTTATGATGCTTAAGTACTATAATGGTACATTAAAAGATAGAAAAAAGGCTAAATGACATTCTTAAAAGAATGTTGCAATGGAAACGACAAACTTTTTTGTCGTAACGACATATTTTTGTCACGTCGAAGCTAATTATATACCATTACGCTTTACCGCGAACAACAGAAATGCCCATGTAAGCTATAATATTTTGAACAGATTTTGGTTGCTATGGTAACCACATTGTGGTAAATTTAAGTCATTTGAGATACTTTAACATTTTCAGAATATTTTGATACCTCTCATCATAATGTAAACCTCTTATCTATATGGCAAAGGTGCATCACATCCACAATGGTGTCACAGACTTAACGGCATTTTTCCTGCATAAATGAGCTAATACTGGAGCAACATCAATTTTCATGACAATCAAAAAAAATTTATTTTTGAATTAAACATGTCTATATTTGATTTTTAAGAAACAACAGAGTCAATGCCTTTTTATGATATAAATGGTAACCATAGCAACCAAATATGAAAATTTGAATTGAGGAGCATATGTGCGTATAAGGTTGCACTCCATAGTATTGGTCATTGAAAATTGAGCGTTTTGAATGAAAGGCATGCAATAGTTGACGTTATATTAATAATTTTATATTGCTCATACAATATAAAGCTACATATCAATAAAAAGTACTCTTATTACTGATTACTTCTATTATTCTTGATTTCATCTGAACAAATCCTGTCAGTCAGACATGCTGCTCAAAGTTATAGCAGTACATTAGAAGATGACATGGAAATGGGGCATGACCCCTCAAAGTGATTCAAATTTGACATCCTTCTCAAATGATTTTCTGAATAAACTGTATGTCTATTTGTTGTGTATTTCTTATTCTATAATATGTGCAATTTATTTGAATTTTCACCTGATGCAATTCGAGAAATATGACGTCAAAGTTTTCTTACCTAAATACAGCATTCATTTCTTTGCCCAAGGCTAGTCACATGACCTCTTACTTTCACATCCGGTCATACTATACATATGAGGTATACAATGGAAATAATGTGCTTTTCTCAAGACAACAAGCTAGTTCTTTCTTCCAAATATCAAAAATCATAGTTATTTCAATAATAAAGCTCACATAATGAAGCTGGACCCCATCTGTCCCCTATTTAAAAAATGTTCCCTAGCCAAATTCCAAATGCGACACTGCGGATACTATGTAGTGTAACCTATAGGAGTACATTTTTCTTTATGCGAGAAATTTTTTTTGTCGATATGTGTTTTTAAGGTCTTTCGCATCTTGCGATACCAGATATTTTGTGTTACGCACTATACTTTTGTCGCGACACACCGTCAAAGGTCCCATGATACCGTCAGGCCTTAACCCCAATGTTACATTACATGGCCATAATAAGAAATACATATATGATCAATAGGAGCTATTTATGATGCTTAAGTACTATAATGGTACATTAAAAGATAGAAAAAAGGCTAAATGACATTCTTAAAAGAATGTTGCAATGGAAACGACAAACTTTTTTGTCGTAACGACATATTTTTGTCACGTCGAAGCTAATTATATACCATTACGCTTTACCGCGAACAACAGAAATGCCCATGTAAGCTATAATATTTTGAACAGATTTTGGTTGCTATGGTAACCACATTGTGGTAAATTTAAGTCATTTGAGATACTTTAACATTTTCAGAATATTTTGATACCTCTCATCATAATGTAAACCTCTTATCTATATGGCAAAGGTGCATCACATCCACAATGGTGTCACAGACTTAACGGCATTTTTCCTGCATAAATGAGCTAATACTGGAGCAACATCAATTTTCATGACAATCAAAAAAAAATTTATTTTTGAATTAAACATGTCTATATTTGATTTTTAAGAAACAACAGAGTCAATGCCTTTTTATGATATAAATGGTAACCATAGCAACCAAATATGAAAATTTGAATTGAGGAGCATATGTGCGTATATAGGAGTACATTTTTCTTTATGCGAGAAATTTTTTTTGTCGATATGTGTTTTTAAGGTCTTTCGCATCTTGCGATACCAGATATTTTGTGTTACGCACTATACTTTTGTCGCGACACACCGTCAAAGGTCCCATGATACCGTCAGGCCTTAACCCCAATGTTACATTACATGGCCATAATAAGAAATACATATATGATCAATAGGAGCTATTTATGATGCTTAAGTACTATAATGGTACATTAAAAGATAGAAAAAAGGCTAAATGACATTCTTAAAAGAATGTTGCAATGGAAACGACAAACTTTTTTGTCGTAACGACATATTTTTGTCACGTCGAAGCTAATTATATACCATTACGCTTTACCGCGAACAACAGAAATGCCCATGTAAGCTATAATATTTTGAACAGATTTTGGTTGCTATGGTAACCACATTGTGGTAAATTTAAGTCATTTGAGATACTTTAACATTTTCAGAATATTTTGATACCTCTCATCATAATGTAAACCTCTTATCTATATGGCAAAGGTGCATCACATCCACAATGGTGTCACAGACTTAACGGCATTTTTCCTGCATAAATGAGCTAATACTGGAGCAACATCAATTTTCATGACAATCAAAAAAAATTTATTTTTGAATTAAACATGTCTATATTTGATTTTTAAGAAACAACAGAGTCAATGCCTTTTTATGATATAAATGGTAACCATAGCAACCAAATATGAAAATTTGAATTGAGGAGCATATGTGCGTATAAGGTTGCACTCCATAGTATTGGTCATTGAAAATTGAGCGTTTTGAATGAAAGGCATGCAATAGTTGACGTTATATTAATAATTTTATATTGCTCATACAATATAAAGCTACATATCAATAAAAAGTACTCTTATTACTGATTACTTCTATTATTCTTGATTTCATCTGAACAAATCCTGTCAGTCAGACATGCTGCTCAAAGTTATAGCAGTACATTAGAAGATGACATGGAAATGGGGCATGACCCCTCAAAGTGATTCAAATTTGACATCCTTCTCAAATGATTTTCTGAATAAACTGTATGTCTATTTGTTGTGTATTTCTTATTCTATAATATGTGCAATTTATTTGAATTTTCACCTGATGCAATTCGAGAAATATGACGTCAAAGTTTTCTTACCTAAATACAGCATTCATTTCTTTGCCCAAGGCTAGTCACATGACCTCTTACTTTCACATCCGGTCATACTATACATATGAGGTATACAATGGAAATAATGTGCTTTTCTCAAGACAACAAGCTAGTTCTTTCTTCCAAATATCAAAAATCATAGTTATTTCAATAATAAAGCTCACATAATGAAGCTGGACCCCATCTGTCCCCTATTTAAAAAATGTTCCCTAGCCAAATTCCAAATGCGACACTGCGGATACTATGTAGTGTAACCTATAGGAGTACATTTTTCTTTATGCGAGAAATTTTTTTTGTCGATATGTGTTTTTAAGGTCTTTCGCATCTTGCGATACCAGATATTTTGTGTTACGCACTATACTTTTGTCGCGACACACCGTCAAAGGTCCCATGATACCGTCAGGCCTTAACCCCAATGTTACATTACATGGCCATAATAAGAAATACATATATGATCAATAGGAGCTATTTATGATGCTTAAGTACTATAATGGTACATTAAAAGATAGAGAAAAGGCTAAATGACATTCTTAAAAGAATGTTGCAATGGAAACGACAAACTTTTTTGTCGTAACGACATATTTTTGTCACGTCGAAGCTAATTATATACCATTACGCTTTACCGCGAACAACAGAAATGCCCATGTAAGCTATAATATTTTGAACAGATTTTGGTTGCTATGGTAACCACATTGTGGTAAATTTAAGTCATTTGAGATACTTTAACATTTTCAGAATATTTTGATACCTCTCATCATAATGTAAACCTCTTATCTATATGGCAAAGGTGCATCACATCCACAATGGTGTCACAGACTTAACGGCATTTTTCCTGCATAAATGAGCTAATACTGGAGCAACATCAATTTTCATGACAATCAAAAAAAATTTATTTTTGAATTAAACATGTCTATATTTGATTTTTAAGAAACAACAGAGTCAATGCCTTTTTATGATATAAATGGTAACCATAGCAACCAAATATGAAAATTTGAATTGAGGAGCATATGTGCGTATATAGGAGTACATTTTTCTTTATGCGAGAAATTTTTTTTGTCGATATGTGTTTTTAAGGTCTTTCGCATCTTGCGATACCAGATATTTTGTGTTACGCACTATACTTTTGTCGCGACACACCGTCAAAGGTCCCATGATACCGTCAGGCCTTAACCCCAATGTTACATTACATGGCCATAATAAGAAATACATATATGATCAATAGGAGCTATTTATGATGCTTAAGTACTATAATGGTACATTAAAAGATAGAAAAAAGGCTAAATGACATTCTTAAAAGAATGTTGCAATGGAAACGACAAACTTTTTTGTCGTAACGACATATTTTTGTCACGTCGAAGCTAATTATATACCATTACGCTTTACCGCGAACAACAGAAATGCCCATGTAAGCTATAATATTTTGAACAGATTTTGGTTGCTATGGTAACCACATTGTGGTAAATTTAAGTCATTTGAGATACTTTAACATTTTCAGAATATTTTGATACCTCTCATCATAATGTAAACCTCTTATCTATATGGCAAAGGTGCATCACATCCACAATGGTGTCACAGACTTAACGGCATTTTTCCTGCATAAATGAGCTAATACTGGAGCAACATCAATTTTCATGACAATCAAAAAAAATTTATTTTTGAATTAAACATGTCTATATTTGATTTTTAAGAAACAACAGAGTCAATGCCTTTTTATGATATAAATGGTAACCATAGCAACCAAATATGAAAATTTGAATTGAGGAGCATATGTGCGTATAAGGTTGCACTCCATAGTATTGGTCATTGAAAATTGAGCGTTTTGAATGAAAGGCATGCAATAGTTGACGTTATATTAATAATTTTATATTGCTCATACAATATAAAGCTACATATCAATAAAAAGTACTCTTATTACTGATTACTTCTATTATTCTTGATTTCATCTGAACAAATCCTGTCAGTCAGACATGCTGCTCAAAGTTATAGCAGTACATTAGAAGATGACATGGAAATGGGGCATGACCCCTCAAAGTGATTCAAATTTGACATCCTTCTCAAATGATTTTCTGAATAAACTGTATGTCTATTTGTTGTGTATTTCTTATTCTATAATATGTGCAATTTATTTGAATTTTCACCTGATGCAATTCGAGAAATATGACGTCAAAGTTTTCTTACCTAAATACAGCATTCATTTCTTTGCCCAAGGCTAGTCACATGACCTCTTACTTTCACATCCGGTCATACTATACATATGAGGTATACAATGGAAATAATGTGCTTTTCTCAAGACAACAAGCTAGTTCTTTCTTCCAAATATCAAAAATCATAGTTATTTCAATAATAAAGCTCACATAATGAAGCTGGACCCCATCTGTCCCCTATTTAAAAAATGTTCCCTAGCCAAATTCCAAATGCGACACTGCGGATACTATGTAGTGTAACCTATAGGAGTACATTTTTCTTTATGCGAGAAATTTTTTTTGTCGATATGTGTTTTTAAGGTCTTTCGCATCTTGCGATACCAGATATTTTGTGTTACGCACTATACTTTTGTCGCGACACACCGTCAAAGGTCCCATGATACCGTCAGGCCTTAACCCCAATGTTACATTACATGGCCATAATAAGAAATACATATATGATCAATAGGAGCTATTTATGATGCTTAAGTACTATAATGGTACATTAAAAGATAGAGAAAAGGCTAAATGACATTCTTAAAAGAATGTTGCAATGGAAACGACAAACTTTTTTGTCGTAACGACATATTTTTGTCACGTCGAAGCTAATTATATACCATTACGCTTTACCGCGAACAACAGAAATGCCCATGTAAGCTATAATATTTTGAACAGATTTTGGTTGCTATGGTAACCACATTGTGGTAAATTTAAGTCATTTGAGATACTTTAACATTTTCAGAATATTTTGATACCTCTCATCATAATGTAAACCTCTTATCTATATGGCAAAGGTGCATCACATCCACAATGGTGTCACAGACTTAACGGCATTTTTCCTGCATAAATGAGCTAATACTGGAGCAACATCAATTTTCATGACAATCAAAAAAAATTTATTTTTGAATTAAACATGTCTATATTTGATTTTTAAGAAACAACAGAGTCAATGCCTTTTTATGATATAAATGGTAACCATAGCAACCAAATATGAAAATTTGAATTGAGGAGCATATGTGCGTATATAGGAGTACATTTTTCTTTATGCGAGAAATTTTTTTTGTCGATATGTGTTTTTAAGGTCTTTCGCATCTTGCGATACCAGATATTTTGTGTTACGCACTATACTTTTGTCGCGACACACCGTCAAAGGTCCCATGATACCGTCAGGCCTTAACCCCAATGTTACATTACATGGCCATAATAAGAAATACATATATGATCAATAGGAGCTATTTATGATGCTTAAGTACTATAATGGTACATTAAAAGATAGAAAAAAGGCTAAATGACATTCTTAAAAGAATGTTGCAATGGAAACGACAAACTTTTTTGTCGTAACGACATATTTTTGTCACGTCGAAGCTAATTATATACCATTACGCTTTACCGCGAACAACAGAAATGCCCATGTAAGCTATAATATTTTGAACAGATTTTGGTTGCTATGGTAACCACATTGTGGTAAATTTAAGTCATTTGAGATACTTTAACATTTTCAGAATATTTTGATACCTCTCATCATAATGTAAACCTCTTATCTATATGGCAAAGGTGCATCACATCCACAATGGTGTCACAGACTTAACGGCATTTTTCCTGCATAAATGAGCTAATACTGGAGCAACATCAATTTTCATGACAATCAAAAAAAATTTATTTTTGAATTAAACATGTCTATATTTGATTTTTAAGAAACAACAGAGTCAATGCCTTTTTATGATATAAATGGTAACCATAGCAACCAAATATGAAAATTTGAATTGAGGAGCATATGTGCGTATATAGGAGTACATTTTTCTTTATGCGAGAAATTTTTTTTGTCGATATGTGTTTTTAAGGTCTTTCGCATCTTGCGATACCAGATATTTTGTGTTACGCACTATACTTTTGTCGCGACACACCGTCAAAGGTCCCATGATACCGTCAGGCCTTAACCCCAATGTTACATTACATGGCCATAATAAGAAATACATATATGATCAATAGGAGCTATTTATGATGCTTAAGTACTATAATGGTACATTAAAAGATAGAAAAAAGGCTAAATGACATTCTTAAAAGAATGTTGCAATGGAAACGACAAACTTTTTTGTCGTAACGACATATTTTTGTCACGTCGAAGCTAATTATATACCATTACGCTTTACCGCGAACAACAGAAATGCCCATGTAAGCTATAATATTTTGAACAGATTTTGGTTGCTATGGTAACCACATTGTGGTAAATTTAAGTCATTTGAGATACTTTAACATTTTCAGAATATTTTGATACCTCTCATCATAATGTAAACCTCTCATCTATATGGCAAAGGTGCATCACATCCACAATGGTGTCACAGACTTAACGGCATTTTTCCTGCATAAATGAGCTAATACTGGAGCAACATCAATTTTCATGACAATCAAAAAAAATTTGTTTTTGAATTAAACATGTCTATATTTGATTTTTAAGAAACAACAGAGTCAATGCCTTTTTATGATATAAATGGTAACCATAGCAACCAAATATGAAAATTTGAATTGAGGAGCATATGTGCGTATAAGGTTGCACTCCATAGTATTGGTCATTGAAAATTGAGCGTTTTGAATGAAAGGCATGCAATAGTTGACGTTATATTAATAATTTTATATTGCTCATACAATATAAAGCTACATATCAATAAAAAGTACTCTTATTACTGATTACTTCTATTATTCTTGATTTCATCTGAACAAATCCTGTCAGTCAGACATGCTGCTCAAAGTTATAGCAGTACATTAGAAGATGACATGGAAATGGGGCATGACCCCTCAAAGTGATTCAAATTTGACATCCTTCTCAAATGATTTTCTGAATAAACTGTATGTCTATTTGTTGTGTATTTCTTATTCTATAATATGTGCAATTTATTTGAATTTTCACCTGATGCAATTCGAGAAATATGACGTCAAAGTTTTCTTACCTAAATACAGCATTCATTTCTTTGCCCAAGGCTAGTCACATGACCTCTTACTTTCACATCCGGTCATACTATACATATGAGGTATACAATGGAAATAATGTGCTTTTCTCAAGACAACAAGCTAGTTCTTTCTTCCAAATATCAAAAATCATAGTTATTTCAATAATAAAGCTCACATAATGAAGCTGGACCCCATCTGTCCCCTATTTAAAAAGTCATCCCTAGCCAAATTCCAAATGCGACACTGCGGATACTATGTAGTGTAACCTTGAAAAAATATTCGAGCTCGGTATAACTGTTTAAAGGTTGCGTACGGTGCGCCATTGGCACAATTAGTCATCTAGAACTACTTCCGGGTTGATACGGCTTATGGTCAGAGACCACTAAAAGGCCGGTGCTGATTGGAGCAAAACCTGTAGGGTGAGGGGGCCTGTTATTTTAAATGTGACAGAAGATGTGATTGGCTATCAATTATGTTTTCTTTTGGTATATTGTTTCACTAGGAAAGAAAACAACGGACGAACAGACGGAGACAATAACACAACACAAAATAGACACAGAGGACAACTGTTACACTATCTACACTTGTCTCACTGCAAATTAATTTCTAGGAATCTCATTGGTCGTTTAGCCGTAATACGCAAGATCGCAAATGCAGCGCGTACAGCGTGTCTGCTCTGATTTTTCATTTAGTCACCTACCTAAACCATTCTTCAAAACTTGGGCACCTTTTCTGCCCAAGTAAATTGGTGACGTCATAACAATGAAGAACAATCTAAAAGCGCGCGAGAACATTCGTATAGTCTTGGTAAGAAGTATTTGCGATCTTCCGTATTATGAGACTTTGTTATACCCTTATCAGTATCTCTATATAAAATCCCCATAGGAAAATGCCTATAAATTCGAATATTTGACCAAGCGGTCAATATTTACAATAATGTTGGCCCTAGGGCAATATTTCAAAAAATATTGACCGATAAACGGTACATCGTTTGTGACGTCACGTCATTGATGACGCTATAAGCTCTACCTATTTTACCGCGCTCTTTCTCTTATAGAAGAAAATGAACGTAAACATGCCGGGCTAATTGGTTCGTTGCTGCAGTATTGATGTAAGGTATAACAAAACAATTATTGACTGGGAATTCGGGCAATATATGATTTGTTGGACCTTCAGATAAAATATAGCCCTCGGCCTTCGGCCTCGGGCAATATTTTATCTTCAGGTCCAACAAATCATATATTGCCCTCATTCCCAGTCAATAATTGTATATTATTGTATGACTGGAAAATATGCCCATCGCTGATTGGTTGAAAACATGTCTGGAGCTTCTAGATATATCGCTATAACCACCTCCAGAGAGCTAAATTTAGAACAACTCTGATATTTTCCCTTGTATCTTTTTAAAATTAGTATTGTAGTTATGACGTTATAATAGTAACGGCATATGCATATATTTCGCGCCATCAGAGAATACCTATAAATTCCTTACAGCAATGGATGCTATCAAGGTGATCGTTGTGTTTCATGATCATACAATCAAACAATTAATTACCTTGTGTTCAGTAGATATAGCAGTATAGCAACCCTCAGCACATGTTATTCACCTCAGCCTGCGGCCTCGGTGAATAACATATCCTTCGGGTTGCTATACTGCTATATCTACCTCACACAAGGTAATTAATTGTATAATGTTACCCGTCTGCAGCCGTAAATATGGAACTTTGTGACGTCACGGATACCTTATTGTTTCTTGACGTCATAGCGAGATTTTCCCGTAAAAACGCTCACACGTTTTGAACTTAGATTTTCTCTCGCTTCAGATCTTTTATTTTTAATTTTCGGTTAATAAACATGAATTTCATTCGTTGTTTATTCATTTTGAATAAACCTTTTAGGGGTACGATCTTTCTGATTGTGAAGAAAATTTTACAATTCATCAACAAATAAAAAAGTTAGACATTTTACTGTCGATGCCATTTTCAAATGACAATTTATAAGCGATTTTCAGTATGACAAAAATGTTACTACTTTCGGCTCGGGAAATATAAATACCACACAAGGTATATTAAACCTTATTACCTTTCTTGAACCGTAAGAACGTATAGTGTTATACACATTTTTTTAATGTAATATTCATGTAATACACATGTTATATACATGTTATACACAAGTAATTCACATTTAATATTCATGTAATGCACATATTGTACACATGTAAATAACGTATTATACACATGTAACTCACATGTAATACTCATGTAACACACATGGAATACAAATGTAATACTGATGTAATACTCATGTAATAAACATGTTTAACACACGTAATACACATGTTATACACATGTTTCACATATGTAATATACATGTTTTACAGATGTTATACATATGTTATACACATGTAATACTGATGTAATACACATGTCATACACATGTAACACTCATATAATACACATGTTAAACACATGTTAAACACATGTAATTTACATGTAATACACATGTTATATACATGATACTAGTATACACATGTAAATAACATTTAATGAACTTGTAATAGTCATGTAATACACATGGTATACTCATGTACTCATGTAATACACATGTTTTGCACATACATGTTATACACATTTTATACACATTCTATACACATGTAATACTCATGTAATACACATGTTAAACACATGTTCCATACATGTAATACACATATAAAACACATCTTAACACAAGTAATACACGTGCTATACATGTTTTATACACATGTTGAACTCATGTAATACACATGTAATATTTATGTAATACTCATTTAATACTCATGTAATACTCATGTTTTGCTCATGTTGAACTCATGTAATACACATGTTATACTCATGTAATACTCATGTAATACACATGTTAAACACATGTTATACACATGTAATACACATGTTGGACACATGTAATTCAAATGAATTACTTGTGTAATACACATGTTATACTCATGTAATACACATGTTATACTCATGAAATACTCATGTAACACACACGTAATACTCATATAATACACATGTAAACCACATGCAATACACATGTTGGACACATGTAATTCATATGTAATACTGATATGATACACACGTAATACTCATGTAATACTGATGTTATACACATGTTATGCATATGTAACACTCATGCATGTAATACTCATGTAATACACATGTTAAAAACATGTCATACACAAATAATACACATGTAATACACATGTAATATGCACATGTTATACACATGCAATACACATAATACGCATGTAATACATATGTTACACGCATGTTATACAAATGTTATACACATGTTATCCATATTTAATGCATTTTATAAACAATATTCAGTGCCCAGCACCAGAGCAAATTTTATTGTACGTCGAGCTGTTAAATTCAAGCGTT
The DNA here is from genome assembly GCA_028142955.1 of Pinctada fucata. NCBI lineage: Eukaryota > Metazoa > Mollusca > Bivalvia > Pterioida > Pteriidae > Pinctada > Pinctada fucata. The sequence goes on from AP027115.1 coordinate 34,598,682, forward strand.
GAATATCAATTATTTAAGTTTAAACATTAATTTGAATATCACAGAAATCATATTACTATGGTGTGTAAAGCTTATTTAAATCATATTACATATGATGCACTCAAGGTACAATTTTTTTCGCAGATCCTCGTATGGCACACACGGACTCCACAAGAACCTATATTACTGAATGGACTACTCCGCCAGGGAATAGATGCCAAGAGGCCATGTCATTATACAATACAAAATGACGACTCTTTCTGAGAACAAAAAATATATATATATATATATATACGTACGATGCCTTTCTTATCTGACTTTATTACTTAAAATCATACATGTATGTCGACCCTTTTTCAATGTTCTTACAAATAAAAAGAGAGGCCCAAGAGGGTCACGATCGCTCACATGAAAACTACGTTAACTAAACATATTAAACAAGAAAAAGTTTGTCAAAGGAAAAAAAATTGACGTCGTAGTGGAACGAAAGGTAATAACACTTCTTAAGACATTTCTCTGGATCATTCTGATGTTTTCGATTTATAGATACGCGTTCATCGATTCTGAAGAAGTTTATCAAAGGAGGGTACCCCCTGTGGCGTACTTTTCCCTATGGTATCGCAACCTGTTGACGGGTCTAGTCGAAAAACAGAACACGTGTAGAGACCATGTAGTACCTTATTCTTGCCAAGTTTCATGAAAATTGGAAAAGTGGTTATGGAAAAGAAGCTGAAAATGTATGTAAATCACCCCCTTCTTTTTGGCATAAAACAAAAGTCATGAAAAATAGAAAATAATTTTAGCATTAAATACAATAAGTCATATCAAAGCATTTACTTACATAAATATTCATATATATATATATATATATGCAGTAAATGAGTGAGTGAATTCAGACATTTCATGAGTTTCAAAGAAAGAGTAAAAAAATGTGCATCTCTGACTAAATCCGAAAAGACGCCAAAAACGCATAAAGTATTTGACCTGGAGTGGAACCAAAATTTTAAACACTTCTTAAAACATCTCTCTAGATCATCCTAATGCTTTCTGCTCGTCGATAAGTGCTTTGGTTCTGAAGAAGACGTTTGTCAAGGAAGATTAACCCCGTTACCTACTGAAGGCTCCAAATGAAAAACAACAACACTTCTAGGGGAACATGAGTGCCTCATACCTATCAAGTTTCATGCAAATCTGAAAAGAGGTTATTAAAAAGACGAAAAGACGTTAAAAAAGCGTCATAAATTTGACTTCGATGTAGAAAAAAAAAACAACACTTCTTAAGACATATCTCTGGATCATCCTGCTGTTTTTGGTTTGTAGATAAGTGCCTCGGTTCTGAGGAAGTTTGTCAGAGGAGGATACCCCGTGACCTGCTTTTGGCTGTGGTGGAACCACCTGTTGACGGATCCGGACGATAAATAGCAACACTTATAGGGGACCATTAGTACTCAATACCTAGTTTCATCAAAATCGCTTCAGCCATTCTTGAGAAGAAGTCGAAAATGTGAAAAATTTACGACGGACACGATATGACAAAAGCTCACTTGAGCTAAAAAGGGGGATTTCCCTCTATACTCGCCTTTTTTATTTATTCAATTGAAAAATACTTTCTATTTTCATGTTATTTTTCTTTCTCGCACACTGCCTTTTTTTGATTTTCATGGAAGAAGAGGGATGAAGAAGGATATCCCACTGACACAATGTATACAGTTCATCAAGTCGAAATCTAATGAAGCTCAGTTCAACATTTCTTTGCATGGTTCTCGTCTGTAAATTTCCTAAAGCGTTAAGGGAGCTGAGGTTGGAGGTTCTTTGAGATATCGTTCATCAAGGTGAATCTGATCCATCTCAATTTAAGCCCACTTTGCATGATTCTCGACATTAAACTTCTTAAATGTAAGGGGAATAAGTGTGGGCGCAGGGAAGGTGCGCTATGGTTCACCATGTTTTAATGAATTACAGGCCTTGCAAGTTCTAGTGTGCCATGCCATCATCTGTAAGAAAAAAGGAAAGCTATTATACATATGAATTCAAGCTTAAGGTATATTATTACTTCAGTATTTGTTAGATGCAAAATTGCTCGTTACTTGAATCTATCTAAACGTTTTACGTCTGATTCATCAAATTTTGAAAAAAGCAATACAAAACAAGCGCACTATTTTTGAAAGCATACTGTGATTTTACGACTTTTATTTGGGAATTCCATTCGGTCATGATGAAGTGATGTCAGATACCATCCTAATGTTGAAATGACTCTTTATATCAAAATCATGAAAAAAAAATCACAATCCTAAAAACTGAAACAAGTCCGATCAGCTTCGGTCGATGTTTTCTTCAAACGCATTCGATATTACTATTTGCAACAAATTCTCTGAAAAGTGGGTCCTGTAGCGTCATATCCCATCCATCCTGCTACGTCTTACGGTACATTTTTGGACATAACTTTTATAGTCTTTGGCCATATCTCATTTTTAAGATCATTGAAAATCACCGACGAGGGTAAAGTACCCGAAATGTACGTGTCTGGTCCATGCGGAAAAAATTATCTGTTCTTAAATTATGCTATGAATTTAAAGACGTGTAGTTGAACAGGAAAGGATGGTATCTCAAACAACACTGGGTTGCAGCGCCCACATTAAAACACCCCATTCAAAGACAAAGAGACACGAAAGGGACAAAAAACACCAAAAACACAATGCTGAACACAAAATATTACACATAGAACAACGAAACAAATTGACAATCGGTATCGTCATAGGTCAGCCATCTGCCACGCCAGTAGCAAATAGTGTGGTTATCCGGCCGTTACGGGATATTAGGCCTATCATATGAGCATCGTTATCAATTATATGATGGTAATTTATTCTGGACAAGAATAGACGTATATTCAGAGAGCACTTATACTGAAAATTGTGTATCCGTCCTTGCACCATATCATAACATGTGGAGAGTGTCTCTGCTGAAGTGTTCCAAGAATATAAAAAGAAGGGAGGATATCTCCAACAAGACCCCGTTGCAGCATCAACAGTAAAACACCAAAACACCCGATGCAAAAACACAAAAGACGAGTACAGCACGAGACGGAAAAGAGACACACGACATGTAAACATCAAACACAAAAGACGAGACCAATGGATAACCGGTGCCGACTTTGGACGGCCATCTGTCACGCAAGTAGCAAATGGTGTGGTTATCCTGGATTTACTTTATAACTCTATTCTTGACTAGAATAGAATATCATCATATAAATGATAATGCTGGTCATGTGATAGGCTTAAAATTACCTTGTTTAATCAAAGGGGTTTCCCAAGGAACATTATCATTTGTGTATCACGCGAAATGCGATCGTCTTCTGGCAAATGGCTCAGTGATCTGGATAGTTTGCTCAGTATATACCCTGAATTACATGTATAATGAAGCAAGTTACGTCGTTACTTTTATCCTTTCTTTTGTTTTTATTAACAACCGTGACCAAATGCTAGTCGATTTAGGATAGCCTTCGTGCACATAAGTATCAAATGGTGTAGTTATTCGGATTGCGTGCGCACAACTCAGAGACTCCCGTTGTCTCTTTGTAATCCTTTTTCCCTCCCTTTTGCTGTCTTCTTTGTGCGGTCATCTAACTTTTACACTACAATTGTGCATTCTTTGAGACATTTTGGGTAACTGGAAAAGTGGGAGGGATGTGGGCATGTAATCTTGATAACTACACCATTTGCTACTTCCGTTGCATATGACCGTCCTACGTCAGCACCGATTACCCAATCGTCTCGTTGGTTAATGTGTAGTCTTTTGTGTTGCATGTCTACCCTGTGTTTTGCATCAAGTGTTTCTGTGATTTCCTGTTTGTGCTGCGATAGAGTCTCATTAAAGACCCCCTCCTATCATAGATGTGTGTGTGTGTTCAGCTGTGAGCATTGCATCGTCTTTCTTTTAGAGATATCATTTTTTTTATTATGGAAAAGACAAGAAAACGTATGCTTTTTTTTCTAAATTCTTTTCACCTTTGTGCAATTATCTGCCAGCGGTTCGAGTTCTGATAAAGCTGTAAACTGCTCCAAAAACTTGGTTTCCAGGTATCCGTTCGAATAATTTGATGCAAATTGAAGTTTTGGGTTCTTGAAAAGGACATCTACGTTGATAGCAAAGGATGCCATGTCCACGGCAAATTTACGTTGATACTTTTTCTTTTGTTTACCAAATCCAACAACCTGTGAAATGAATTGAAAATGAACATTTTTCAAGTTAACGTACTTCGGACTTCGCACTAGGGACTTCGTACTTTACGGGTCATGTACAATGTAATAGAAATCAGGCGCGATTAGAAACGTTATATCTGAACACAAATGGACGAATGACAACAGACAAATTTCAATAAGTATTTATACAAATGGGAACAAATAAATTCTTCACGCAGAGTAACCTAAGTACGTTGGAATAGATTTTATATTTTGCGTTTGTAACTAAGTCCCTTCGAAATGTCCGAAGTCCGAAGTCCGCGAGCATGAAAAATGTCCAATAAGAACACTTCTAAGGATCATAAGAATACAGGTGAATAACATATCACGGGAATGTTCAACCTCTATACCCTCTTGAAGAAAAACCAATTTTTAAGCACCAGAAACGTGTTTCTGATATAGTGATGCTTCCTGCCAAAGCGATTCTTATACGCCGCCAAAATTCATCTCAGTAGCGCCATCTGGTATTTTTCTAAATTCAAATTTATTAAAATCAAACATAAAATCCAGTTTCAGAATTCAAAATCGATTGGTAAACAAACTAAAAAAAAGTTGCCAGAGTCACCTCATGCTCGAATGCATAGCATAATGTCTTCAGTGACAGCCAATTTATTATGCTAACTTTTTTCTCCAATTTATATAATTATTCACAATTACATACGCATGTAACATCCATCTTGAAAGTTTAGAACATGTAGCATTTATAGTTAGGTAAATATTGGCTTTTAATGGCAAAGTCATTCAAGCAGAAAAAGTAGGTCAATGTCATTTCATGAAAGTTCGATCAAATTTACATCCACCATGTAAGTTTGGAATATGTAGCACTTACACTTTGCTTAATATTGGCCATAAAAGGCAATATTGCCAACTTAACATTTACCTTGTCATCTTAACAATTGCCTTATCATTTGAAATGATTTTAAAAATCCCAACTCCAGGGGCTACATCCCCATCTGGTTTTATTAAACAAAGTATAATTAAACATTAACAACAAAAAGAACCAACAGAATATGAATACAGGGAAGGAAATTGTGTGATCTTAACATTTACCTAATATATAGTTCGGACGACGCCGACGCCGACGCCGGGGGTATTGCAATAGCTCTTTTGCACTAAAGTGCAGTCGAGCTTAAAAGTAAAAAAATCACAACGAAATCAGCTAAAAAATTCTAAAAGAGAAAAAAGGTACTGTAATAATTTTTCTGTCTATCGATGTATAGACAAAAACCGATGCACGAACAAAATATAATCGGATTCCGTTTCGCGGATTGTATAGTTTGTGCAGCGGTTTTTGTCTATACATCGATAGACAGAAAAAATATCATAGTCATTTCTTAAATGGAAAATTGAAAGGCCTTAGAACATACGAAAAAAAAAATGAAATGGAAACGTAAAAGGAAAAACCAACAAATCTAAGGTATAGGAAAAACAGCCAGTATGTGCTATGCCGGCTGCAGTAAGCTCATGCATTTAATTACCCGAGGGTTCCGAAGAAGGTGATCATGTAATGACAAATATGGATAATGACCATATCCCTGTATACAGCACAAAATCGATAATTCAGAAAATCAGAAACCGAAGGCATACAAATTCAGGACAAAACAGGAACCAAAGCAAACAAACAAAAACCTCCACCACATGAAAAGAAGCGAACTCCCGATATGGGAGTGAGACCAGGTGCCCAGGAAGAGTAAGCATCTCTTGCTTGCATGCAACACCCGCATGTTATCCATAGAAGGTTTTGATATGTTCCGTTATGGAGACACGTCTTCACCGTCTGGTATAGTGCAATTTTTAGCATGCGCTCAAACAAGGTATGAGGTGGATATCATACACAACAATTCGAGAACTCTAGGTTATCGAGCTTGTGTGAGAGTTGTGTCCATGCAATCCATATATATACACCTTTTGCTACTAATGTAGAAGATTGCCATAGTACGTAGTCACTGATTGCCCCTATGTCTTGTTGTCGGATCCTTTTTTTATCGCATTTTGTGATAACTGTTTTAATGTAAAATTTGATGTCCCATGTCTGTTTACGTTTATTTCAATGCTTATCTACTCTTGTGTTTAATAGAGGGGTGTTGTTATATTTTGCTGTCTGTACCACATTATGTTGAAGATTCCCATCGTTTGTTGTATGAACATGTACCCGCAACTGTGGTAAATGATGGATTTGAAAAAAATCAAAACAATACATACGAATTGATAAGGGAAACTTTGGGCAAAAATATGAAAAATATCACAACGATGGATGAACGACGAAAATTCTGACAAAGGACAAAATTCTTTGACAAAAACTATCTATAACTTAGCTCATATGAGCTAAAATGACAACGTAAAAAATGTAAATTACATTTGGATTATTTTACAAATGTCGCAAGGTAAGCTTTAGTCACTCTTCTATTTCTCCTTTTTTCTGATACAATTTGTTTAGATTTTTTAGTTATCTCTCTTCATGTACTGTACAATAACAATGTTGTTGGAAATCTCTTATTTACGGAGATAAGAATATCATGCGACCCGTCAGTGACCTTAAGAAATTTTTACATACCTTTCCATCTCGGACTATAATATCATCGTTCAATAAACCCACTGGAAATATTGATATTTTCTGCGTGAAACGTATCTAAAATGAAAGAAATTAAAGGAAACATATAGCCTTATTTATGATTTACTTTTTGCATTCCTATATATTTTTTAGTGGAAAACAAAATGACGTTTATCGTTTATGGTTATTCTGACTTATTCTCACCGGACTGAATATCAAATGATCAGATTCACTACAGGAATCAATCATATGTTACACCCAGAAATAATTACTGATTATCTTTAATGCCTATAGTGTGCAAATCTATGTCCCCATGATGAAATAAAATGTAATCATACACTTAAACATGCACTGTATGAATACTTTTGCCTCATTTAAGAAGATAAACATTTTACACAAATTTATTTGTCTTATGAATAATATTCGGTAATTTCGAGGACCAGAGTTACTTCCCTTTTGGGACGTTAAATGTTAAACGTCTTTAAATTCAATAGCATAATTTAAAACCTCATAAATTTACTGCATAGACCAGACATGCACGTTTCGGGTACTAATGGCGTAGATAATTATGACGTCATCAAATTCCAAACCATGTTCATGACGTCATGATGGTTTTACATCAGTTGCCGTCTCAAATGGGAAATAACTCTGTATTTCGCAAAGACTCCATGTTTATAATAACAAAAGCTAATTCTTACCTCATCAAAAAGTTCTAGAGAATATGCGTTGTCATCGTCAGCAAAATATAATACAGCACTTTCATCATAGTTATGATTAAATCTGATCCAGCTTAGCGCTGCATTCCTCTGATCAACTCCCTTAATTTTTTTGCGCTTTTTGGGATCTACATTATTCTTTTGGGCAAAATATGTATAACGAATATCGTAGGCGGATAAAAGTTTCTCTAGAACTGGATCCGTTGTTTTACCATCTTCTATTATCAACCAATGTATATTTTCCAAATGAAGGACAGTGTGTAAAAGTCGAAGAAAATCCGGGTAGCGAGTTGGACGTTTATAGGTTGGAGTGATGATATAGATCAACGGAACCTGCTTTCCTAAAGATTCCAGGTCAGGTTTAAGTTGCGCTATATCTGTGAAGGAAAACAAGAAATATATACTAGCAAATTGCTTATCTGACATTTAATACTAAAGGTAATATACTTATTCTGTGTTTGGTACCTAAATTGTTGTTTAGCTACAGTATGAGTATGTGTTAATTGGTACATTGAGTTTGAGACTGAGAGGCAATGATATTGTCGTTCTTAGTTCACCTGAGCGAAACGTTCGGTCCAACGTCCGTGCATCCGTCGTCCGTTGTAAATTCGTCACATTTTTTACAGATGTAGCATGTATTTTACAACCGTTTCTACGGAAATTCTAATGATCTGCCTTGCCTTCTCGACTTTGAGACTTAATGTTTAATGTCTTCAGATTCAATAGCATCATTTAAGACCAGATAAATTCCAGCATGGACAAGACATGCACGTTTCGGGTACTTAACCCTCGTCAGTAATCCTCAGTCTAAAAAATGTAATATGGCAAAAAAGTGTGAAAATTATTATGTCCAAAAATGTAGCGAAAGACGTAGCAGAGTTGGTGGGATATGATGCTACAGGACCCACGTTTAGAAATTTCAAGAAATTTTGTAACAGAAAAATTTCAAATGTGCTGAAGAGACAAACGATCAAACGAAGTTGATCGAACTTGGCTACTTGTGCCCTCGGGGACTCCTGGTCCACCAGCAGTGACACTCACCAAGTAGTTCAAATGTTAAACGTCTTCAGATTCAATGGCATCATTTAAGACCAGATAAATTTCCAGCATGGACCAGACATGCACGTTTCGGACACTAAATCCTCGTCAGCGATCCTCAGTCTAAAAAATGTAATACGGCCAAAAAGTGTGAAAATTATTATGTGTGAAAATGTAGCGAAAGACGTAGCAGAGTGGGTGTGATATGATGCTACAGGACCCACGTTTTAGAAATTTCAAGAAATGTCGACTGATAGGTACTTCTTAAATGTTTATTCATACATATTAAACATCTTCTCAAGAACCACCAAAGGGGTTTGATGAAACTTGGTAGGAATGAAGAACTCATGGTTCCCTTCAAGTGTTGCTGTTTATCATCCGAATTTTGCAACAGATTATGCAACCACAGGCAAAAGTAGGTCACTGGGGTATCCTTTTTTGACAAACTTCTTCAAAACTGAGGCACATATCGAACAAACCGAATGTTAGGGCATTAGGGGTATAATTTTTCACTTCAGGTTGTATTGATTACAGAACAATTAAACACCACAAAATTGACCGAAGACGCACGACTTCGTTAATGTTCGGGGCCACACATTTTCATGGCGAAAGGAAAATATCAAACATATAAAAATATGTAAGATAGATAGATAGATGGAAATACATAATTTCTAGCTTTTCCGCGATATTGATTTTATACCTTTAATACTTCAACAAGTGTTATTTTTTTTCTTTAACGTCAAATTTATGACGCGTTTTTGACGTCTTTACGGACTTTGTCAGAAATGCTCATTTTTGACTGTATGTTTGAAAAACTTTACCAATGTGTGGTTTTGTGCACTCATTTACTGCATATTTGTCATATGTGAGTCATTAGATTAATTTATATTGATTTTAGTTGAGACTTTTTTCTCTGATGTAATGAGAGAAGGGGTTGGGGATTTTCATACATACAAGACGTCCAGAACCATTGAAGGGATTTTAATGAAAGTTGGGTTCGAAAATTGAACATCTCCTCCTTTCTTTGGTAGGAATGAAGTATTGACAAACGAGACGGCTTCAATTTCAGCATTACGAACTTTCCTTTTCTGAGTAGCAACATCCCTTCATCGCCTGCTTATGGCGTGTTCATATCTCAGTTGATACGCTATGCCAGAGCAAGTACCAAATATACGGATTTTGTTCTGAGAGCTAGGCGTCTTTCAGATAAGCTTCTCAGTCAGGGATATGTTTGTGACCGACTAACATCGTCACTGAGGAAGTTCTACGGTCGATATGGGGAACTCGTCATACACTATGATGTCCCACTATCCAGAATGGTGGATGATATTCTGTCATAGACCATTTGAACCATCCAACCAAAGATTGTACTCTATATCTTCCAAAATGGAAGTAACCGGATGTGACAGTTCTACCGAATTGAAGCGACGGGTGTTGCATGCAAGCAGGAGATGCTTACTCTTCCTGGGCACCTGGTCTCACTCTCATATCGGGAGTTCGCTTCTTTTCATATGGTGGAGGTTTTTGTTTTTGTTTGCTTTGGTTCCTGTTTTATCCTGATTTTGTATGCCTTCGGTTTCTGATTTTCTGAATTGTCGATTTTGTACTGTAGACAGGGATATGGTCATTATCCATATTTGTCATTCATGGTCCCCTACAAGTTTTGTTGTTTTTTGGCCGGATCCGTCAATATGCGGTGCCGCCGTAGGCGAAGTAAGGTCCCAAGGATACCTTCCTTCATCAGAACTTAAGCACATATCGGTAAACCGAAAGATTCAGGATGATCTAGAGAGATGCCCTAAGAAGAGGGTTGTTATGTTTGGTTCCACTTGGAAGTGAATTTTTTTACGCGTTTTGTCAACTTTTGTCAACAATACTCAATTTTTTTATCTATAAGTATAATTTTATTTAAATAGCTCAATAAATTATGTATGCACTTTATCTTCTGCAATTATTTATGCATATTTGTAACATTTAAGGTACTAAATGCTTTGATATACAAAATGTGCATTATATTTTATACCCTTCTTAAATTATTCTGATTTTGTAAAAAAAAATATGAATAGATATGTTTACTGTGCACATGGAACATATAGCTAGTACTGAGGAAAAAGGATGTCATTGAACTTCTGACAATTTTTGCACATAAGTGGCCTTTCACATATAAAACATTCAGGCAGTAAGTAAAATATATGAACCCTTGGATGTTTTCATAAAAAAGGATTTAGAAAATGGAAATATTTAAACTTTTATCTACCATTGAATGTATGGTAATAAGAGAAAAACTACGTATTTCCAAGGCTCGAATTCACGACCTTTGACCGTACTAGGATATATACACCATTACCAACTGAGCTGCCGAGGTTTACATACATGATATGTGATATATTTTCATATCCTATTTAAGGTGCGCCATAGATCACGATTTTTGACCGTTCTTGCTGTTTTAACATTCATTGAGCTTAAATTTTCTAGATATTTAAATTTATATTGGCCAATGCATTATTTCTGTCTCTATTTAAGACTTTAATTCACCTCAATACACCTAAAAGCGGATAACTTTGAAAAATTAATCTTAACTACATGAAACTGTTCGGATTTCTCTTACGTAATTACCAATGAATTTTGTTTTATGTATGGAAAAAGGTCCTAACCTGTTTTATTGTATATTAAGAAAGAAAACTAAAATAAACATTAAATGAGGGCATTTCAACACGTTTTGTATTTTCTTTTTTGTTCCGGCATTTTTACCAAGTTATTCGAATAAGCAAAAATCTTGATTTTCATCACGGACCTACTAATTTTCCTTCATAAATTGAGAATTTACATGAATACTATATTTTCATACGGTTATCATACAATCGTTGAAATTCCTTCATTCAGAAATGACATGCCTTTAAAACTCTTCAGCGTGGGAGGCGATAGTAAAGTGTCACACGTGTATGTCTTTAAGAAAAGAAAAATCAGACAAACAGATGAAGAAAACAACACATCTTCATAAATACACGAAGGACAAATTTTGTCTCTCCAACTTTCCCGGGGTAAGGTAAATCGATCTCACTCTCTGTCGTCATCGATCTCGACCTCTTACGTCATCTCTACGAAAGCGACGTTATGGAAGTAAGGCAATAGACAGGTTGATTATACATACAAGTAAGGTTTTTATTAGTAGACGATGTGGGAAAAATAACATTCAAACACAAATGAAAGGGAGGGATGGCTGATTCTCAATCCTCGAGTAAAATTTTGCTTTTCCATGACTAGGCAAGCCTCGCTATGAACATGCAAAATTTGTCCATTCGGGTTAAGAAATCGTCATCCCCCCCCCACGGCAGTGTGAGATTATATCAATCTTATGAACAATCTGCAGAGTTTATCTAATGAAAAGGATAAATATACGGTCATGTATATCTTACGAAATTGCGATTGAATGGTTGTCAACATTACCAAACAAGAAATCCCTACCTGATAGCTACGAAATTGCGATTGAATGGTTGTCAACATTACCAAACAATAAATCCCTACCTGATAGCTACATCAATATAAACATCGAGATAATCATCGAATCGGACAAGTTTACATGGAACTATTGCGACAGGTGTTGCATGCAAGCAGGAGACGCTTCCTTGTCTCACTTCGGAATATTGTACATAGTATATTCAGGGGTTCGCGTCTGTTCTAATGGAAATTATATTGATTTTGCCATGTGGAGCTCGTAAAAAAGTTCCCCGCGAGGGGTTTGACAGTAAGTTTTTTGAATATTTTTCCTGAAATGGTCGCCATAACACTTTCTATAAAGACATAGCCTCAGACAGTTCATGTATTTTATGTATTGTTTTAATTTCGTGCGTGAACATCGACGATGGGTGCGTCTAGCCAAATAGGGGATGCTAACTCCTCCAGGGCACCTGGTCTCACCTCTAGCTTGCTAGGGGTTCGCCGATGCTTAATTTTGTGCTCTATTGTGAGTGCTGTTGAGATTATCGTCAGGATCTTCTTTAACTCATTCAAGTTACCTTCTCGACATTGAATAACTCATGGGGTACTTCTTCAACGTTTATTGTAAACGTATTAAGGAACAGTTTTTCTAATGATCGAATTTCATCAAATTGTAAAGAAAAAAGAGAGTCAATGAGTAAAAGATAAAAAATTATGCAAAAATAAAATCTAATACAAAAAATTTAAAAGATCTAGTACACTGTCACGACTTACATTTGTCACAGTCCGATAGTTTCATCGTTGGGTGTGTCAGTTTACATATTTTTTATGGTATTTGAACTTTGATAATAGTAGGAAGAAAATTAATATACGGGATGGTGAAAATTCAGGTAGTCAACCTGATACTAAAGTATGGATAATGTGCAAGTGCAGTGTCCATAACATTTTACAGTTATTTCATGGCTACTGGGGAATTTTTGTCCCAAGGTAGTGGAGGAGACCTGGAAAAATGGCCTTTACATTTATTTATTTATTTATTTATTTATTTATTTATTTCCTTTATTTATACAGGATAGCACATTTAGCTACAAAATGAACTAGTTTACAATGTGGTGCTGTCTTAAAAATATGTACATATGAAGTAAATTAAGTCCATTATATAACCTTGATGAAATAAAACCTAAATATCACAGTTCATTTACAAAAATACATACCTGTAAACCAACATCAATACATGACCGGTTAATAGTGTGAACTGTTGCCAGGCAAAAAGAACTGTTACACATATCCTCTTGCACTGAAAGGTTATCGGAAATCATCGTGAAACGGTCACAAATACATAACACAAAGGAGGGGATCTCCAACAACACTATAGGTAGCAACACCAATAGCAAAACTCCAAAAACACCCAATGTAAACTTACAGAGCAGACACGCACAAAAAGAGACGCAAAAAGGAAGAGGAACACTAGTCTCAAATTTCTGTTATCAAAATTTCTTGGAATTTCTAAAAAGTGGGTCATGTAGCATCATATCCCATCCATCCTGCTACGTCTTTCGATACGCTTTTCGACATAGTAACTTTCATACTTTTTGGCATATAACATTGTTTAGATTTGAGGATCACTGACGAGGGTTAAGTACCCGAAACGTGCATGTCTGGTCCATGTTGCCAATTTATCTGTTCTTAAACGATGCTATTCAATTTGAAGACGTTTACATAATACATATTATATAGTGGATTGGGTAAGAAAACAATTTTTCGTTACATTGATCGTAAATAGTGTAATTACACACTGCCGAGGCACATAATTGTCAAATATTGACAGCGTGTTTAAACCATAAAGAAGAAGAAGTAACCCAGAGTTTATCAAACATTTTTAATGTATGAAGTATGATCCTCAAAATAACAAGAAAAACGAAATGTCCGACCCTTGATGCCGGAGAGCAGCCGTCTTGACACAAGATTTCTAAATGTGGTTCACCAGACATACACGTTTCGGATAATGATTCATCATCGGAGCTTCCGGAAGCCAATGTTTTTTTTTTTTTTTCAAAATGAAATTAAGATAGTTGACATGTAGTTAAGCGCCAATCGTGGAAATTTAAATTATCATCTACAAACACTTGGACATTTAACTTCGGAATGGACATTTTTCCGAACTTGAGGTCCTACAAATACTATTTCTAGGAAAATTTTGAGTTGTTCTATGTGAAGTACTGATCAAAATAAGGTGTTTCATCAACTTTTGATTTACCTAGGTCAACAGGTATGAGAGCTAGAGCCACTTTAAAAAAAATCCCACAAACGGCCTGCCCGTGGGATTTTTTATCCTGTCAAAATCCCATCAAAAATCCTGTGGGATTTTTGTGAATCCCATGGGATTTTTTATCCTGACTTTGGATTGACAGGATTTTTTATCCCGTCCCAATCGAAGACGGGAGAAAAAATCCCGTCAATTTAAAGACAGGATAAATAATCCTGTAAAAGGTATTTACAGGATAAATTATCCTGTCAACTGTCATTACCGGAGAAAAAATCCTGTAAGTTGTAAGTCAGGATAAAATATCCTGTCAATAGTTACGGGAGAAAAAAACCTGTCAATTTTTTCATAACATCAATTATTTTTTTTAAACTTAGATCAATAACCAAATACCTTGTATGTTATTTAATGCCAGTATTACAAGTAAAATGAATGAAATTTTGTGTCATGTTCTACAAGATCTATAGGCCTACACAAAATTATTATCTTTCATAAGTAAAGCAATCAACAGGACTCTTCTTTAATTTTGAAGTTTTTTATTTCAATGAGTAGTGTATCAAGCCATTGACAATCGTTGAATGTGTTCATAAACTAAAAATAAAATGTGTTCAGTAACCATTTTTTAAAGTTTGGTGTAAAGAATTTTCCAAGTTTAAATAATTAAAAAAAATACATGCTTTTCTTAAGCGGTTGTCTCATGAATTGTAAATTTTACGCCATAGACTTAAGTCTACTGCACGGGATGTATTTTGTACATTATGACATGTGAATGTTGTGACATGGTCAGATGGTCACCGTACACAGTGCACAATACACCAAGTGATGAAAACGAGGAAACTCGAGCTCAAAATAACACGGTAAAGATAAATACGAAGGAACAACCCAGCAATCATATTATCTAATGCAACTGAAAAATATGATTGCGAGTAAACATTATTATTGCAGTGATAACACTGTCTTTCTTTCCAGCTTTTTCTCACTCAGCTCAGCTCAGTCGACCGCCTTCTTCTGTAAACAAAGGTTTCAGACAACTCGATTGTTTGTATGGTTCGCTCTGCCTGTATTCACTCGAGAAACACAAATTGAGAGTAGGGACGTATATAGACGTCCCTGACGAGAGCTCGTACAAAAATCATCCAGACTAACAGACAAACAAAACAAATTCTAAAAAAAAATCCCCTTAAAAACCGGAACTAAGAAAGTCTTTCCACGCTATCGATTTATTCGACGGAAGACCCTCCTTTTTCTCTAGACTCCAAGAAGGAAGGTAAAATGCCACACGGCCAAAATGTTAGAGGAACGTTTTTTTTTTTAATTGCCTCTATTTCAGTAGAAAATGACGTCTGTCTCTCCCCTCAGCCCCCTCCCCTTTCCTCCTATCCAATAACCGCTGACTACCTCCATTCACTTTACATGTGTCGAAGGACGTTTTTTTTAATAATGAATCGGAACCGTTGAAGATGGCTGATTGGAGGGATCGGGCTAGGTTTTTTTTTTTAATTATTCATTTCATTTGATTCTTTTTTTTTTTTCTTATTTATTTATATATTTGTTTATATTTTTTTTTGGTTGAAAATTAGAAAATTTGTAGCTCCAGATTTTTCTACCATTTATTTCAAAATTTTCCTGAGATGGGGTGGGGGAGGGGGAACAGGAGGGAACGACCTCCTTCCGTGCTATCCTCGACTCGGCACCTCGATCCTTGAATCGGCGCTTTAGGCAAATACAAATCACCACCTCCCCGCATCGCACTCTGGAATCGCCCCTGTAAGATTTATACTTTCTCTGATTTTTTTCTCTGATTTCAATTTTTTAGCCTAAGATTTAGCTATTCAAAATTACTCAGGTCAAAATAAAAAAAAAAAAAGATTTACATACTCTGTAGTTGGGTGTGGGATCGGATTTATTTTCAGTTTGAATTTGTTATATTTCATGATACATGTACATATTTCGAGTAATTTATTAATCACCAAGCTTTGAATAAATTTGTAGGGACGAATTTAGGAGGAAGGGGGGGGGGGTTATGAAAACCCTCCCGGTCTGGAAGTTCAAAAACTGCAATTTTCATGTCGCCTGCAATACAAGAGCTACATAATAATCCTATTTAAAATTTCATTCCATTGTTATATGTATATGAAAAATAGCTCGATCTGGACGGGATCGAGTATGGGTAGTGGATACACCCCTCATCCAATATCTTTTCTGGTGTACCATTCTATACTTTATGTATATATAAAATAAACATAATATGGTATTGATATTTATAGACTGTTTTAGCTGTACATTTTAGCTCTACACAAACCTAAAAAAAATCATGATGATGATTACGACGACGACGACGACGACAACGATGATTACGACGAAGACGACGACGACGATAATGATGATGATGATGATGTATTGAAGTTTTCTCTGTTTAACATTAGAAATTACAACAATTTTCAATTATTTCATACACTTTTAAAAAAGTTAATCCGTATGCTGTCGTGGTCAATGGTGAATATAACACATATGATGTCTGGAAACTTGTTTTATAGACTCTCTCTCTCTCTCTCTCTCTCTCTCTCTCTCTCTAAAGTGAGTATGTGTATGCCTCTTATGACGAAAGTATGTTAAGGAGAGGGCGTTTATAATGTATAACTTTTGTTCATGTTTCGGAAAACTGAAATATGTTTGAACTACTTGTTTAAATTTCCATGCATTCAAAAGACAACAAGTGTGAACGTCAGTAGTTGGTAAGTTGGTTTCTGCGATTGGTACTTTCCACTACGACATTTTAAAAAGATTCATCAACAACTGAAAGCAATTCATCGACAATCGACATCGACAATCGACATTCACATTTGTTTTCTTTTGACTACAAAAGAAGCTTTATTTAAAAAAATAATAAAGTAAATCAGAATTAATTAACTAGTAAGGCCATGCTAATTCATTATTCCGTTTTACGTCCTTAACTTTTACTGTGAGGTACCTCCCGTCAGGCATTCAGACAGTTAAATGCACATTCAAACACATATGATCAAAATGACTGAATTGGGAAAGAAAGATTGAAAACAAAAAGAGCTAATAAAAAATCTCTTAAATGAATTGTTCCAGTGCTACAAAAAATGAGAACAAGTTGTTTTATTTGCTACATGGATGACGAGAGAAAAATTTACTAAGGCGTTTCACCCCCCCCCCCCCTAAAAACATTATGAAATATATAACAAAATATTAAAATCATGTAAAATACATATATATATATATTACTGCTGTAAATTTATCTGGTCTTAAATGATGCCATTGAATTTAAAGTCGTTTAACATTTGAAGTTCACGGAAATCAATAACTTTCAGCATTGTGATCATTTTGTAAATTCAACCTAAGGACACGGTTTTTAGCTCAGCTGAGCGAAGCTCAAGTGAGCTATTGTCATAGCGCGCCGACCGACGTCCATCCGTCCGTCGTCCGTCCGGCGTAAACTTTTTTTTTACATTTTCGACATCTCCTCTGCAACCACAGCACATAATTTCACGAAACTTTACAGGAAGCAAGTACTCAAGGTCCTCTACAAAGTTTATGTTTTTCGTGCCAATCAGTCAACAAATATGTCCGCCGAGGGCTCTAATTGGCTGACGCATTTTCGACATCTCCTCTACAACCGCTGCACAGAATTTCACAAAACCTTACAGGAAGCAAGTAATCAAAGGTCCGTTACAAAGTATGTATTTTTTGTGCCGATCGGTCAACAAATATGGCCAACGATTGCTCTGATAGGCTGACGCATTTTCGACATCCTTTCTACAACAACTACACAGAATTTCACGAAACCTTACAGGAAGCAAGAACTAAAGGGCCTCTATCAAGTTTGTGTTTTTTGTGCCAATTGGTCTACAAATATGGCCGCCGATGGCTCTGATTGGATGACGCACATATTCGACATCTCCCTACCACCACTGCACAGAACTTCACGAAACCTTACAGTAAGCAAATTTCAAGGTCCTCCAATATTAATTTTTGTCTGCAACTCAGGTGAGCGATGGGCCCCCTTGGGCCTCTTGTTTTTTTTTGGGGGGGGGGGTTTGTTTTTTTTTTTGGGGGGGGGGGGGGGGGAGGGGGGGCACGTATTTATTTTGGTCGCAGTGAATTGAGTTAGTATATAACAATGAAAGATATTAGTTAAAATGTTCGGCAGATTGAAATATCTCTTCCAAAGGGTAGGGATGATATAAATAAAAGCACAAACACTCGTTTATACAAATTTTCTGCCCCTTGGCTTCAGTGGCGGATTCAGGGGGTGCGGAGGGGGCGTCCGCCCCCTAACCCCCCCCCCCCCCCCCTACCCCCGGTACTGACCCAAAACATGTCAAAAACAGGTATATTATGGCCAATTTTAAATGAAAATCGGCATAATTCGCCCTGTGACTTCCCTGTCAAGGGTGCGCTGGATCCGCCACTGGGCCTTTATCAAGTGTAAACAAAAAGTGATATCCATCCAAAGACTAAGTGCATCCATCCTTGCTCTGTGTTTTTAGATAAGTGATGTGGGAAATAAACCTGCATATGAACATTCTCAAGAGGAATAAGTAACAATAAAGGCGTGGATACCCAGGGGCGGATCCAGGAATCCTACTGCCGGGGGGGGGGGGGGGGGCACATACAATTTTTGATGGGAATCAGTTGAGAGCCACGAAGGGCCGAATGGGGTTCAGGGCGGGCCTCCCCCGAGAAAATTTTGAAATAATGAAGCAATTTGGCATCTGAAACATATTTGAACTGAATTTAGGAGGGATTAGACGCGAATGATTCAGTCAGTGTCGGTAACGATAATGAGTATATTTTTTTAAAAAATCGACATTTTCTGATGCTATATTATTTTTGCACGGCATGCAGAAGTCAACATGTTCAGGGTTTTCTAAGGAAATTGGCGAATCATGAAAAGTTTTGAAAGGGCTTGGAGGTCAGCCGGGGGGGGGGGGGGGTTCCAGCCGTAAATTCACGTAAAGCTAGGATAAAATCAGCATTTCCTGCATTTACCTGACGGGACCTTACCCCCCCCCCCCCCCCCCCCCCTCCTCTAACGACACAACATCCTCGACAAACAAGGCATAATTATTCATTGGCAATTCGATTTTAAAATAAAGAAAAACATGCATTTTTGACTCTTTGCAAAATTCTTGGAGGTAGCCGGTCCAAATCTGGCCTCATTTTAATAATGAACTCAAATTTGAAAATATGTTTAAAAATTAAAAAAAAAAATAACAGAAAGGATTCCGACTTCAATTTTATAGAAGATTACATCAAATATTTGGTTAAGAAATATGTGTGTTTTATGACTTGCATACATGTAGGACTGTTATTCCCGATTCATGCCTCAGGTTCAGATGAAGAAAATCCTATATGAACATCATTCAATGCAGGTTGTTTCCGAAACGTGTACTTACGTCCACGTACATACGATGGACATGGCAGCAATGCATCCTTCCCGACTTTGTAATCTATCTCCGAGAAAATTTTAGAAAAAATATTCAAATCGGTAAATTCTGGTGTGTTTTGGGGCTATTTCTGACCAATTTCATATATTTTTTTAGGAAACAGTAGTTCTGCTTCAAAAAGCATGTCATAAGTGCCCCTTCGTTGGGCACTGCCGGGGGGGGGGGATATGCCCCCGTGCCCCCCTCCCCGGCTGAATCCGCCACTGATACCTATACTCATATAACACGTTTGACAAACAACATAAAAAATATACATCGAGTTTTGTCCTCGTAACAAATAACTACACAATTTTTTTTTTTTTTTTTTGCTTGTCAAAAATTCCAGATTTGAGCCTTAATTTTCTCATCCGAGCTGGAAAATGAAATGCAAGATGGACGACAGGCAGTTCAGATACATGCACACAAAAAGCCAACCATCGTTCTCTCAATCTCAGACTGTGCCTGCACCACAATGCCGATGGGGATCGTCGCTGAACTTCAACGAAAGCCGTTTGGATAGGTAGATATTGACCAATTCCGAGACGACGGAGTTAAAAAAAAACCTGCGACAAAACGGAGCCACACACATTTAATTATCTCTATATTAGCTTTTCGTTTAATCACAATATTTAATATCCCTGCTAAATCGTAATTTTCATATCTTTAATCATGATTAATCAATATTCTGGTAAAAACCAATACCGGGTAAAGCCAAAATATTTTACAAGTACGTCCCTGATGATTAGCTTTATACGTTGTTTTAGGAATCCCCCTGCGCCTTCTTTTCTTTTTTTGTTTTTTTTTTTTTGTTATTATTTTTTTCTCTCCTTTTTTTTTCTTAAAGAAACAATAAACCTGAGCTGAATCTCGGATACTTACCGAAGTGAATATATATAAACGCATCTCGGTAAATATAGGGAGGGGGAGGGTAGGCAGGAAGACTTGCAGGTCGAATTATTCTTTTCGGTGCTTTTCAGTGCAAGAATTTTGTTCACGGCCCACTGGGCGGGATTAGTTATTTCTTATCATTATCCTGGACGTAAATTATATTTAATTATAATGTGTTTTTAATCTATTTATCATCCGGATTTTTTTTCTAAAGGTTAGGGGTAAAATATTTTGTTCAAATTCTTTAACCCCCCCCCCCCCCCTTAAAAATATGATTGGTGACCAGTGTCGGGTAAAAAACCCTTCACCTTCCCTTCGATTTGTCAATGGTTGCATCGGTGCTGGTAATAGCCCCGGGCTGATCTGTAACCATAGAGACGAAGGCAGTGAACCGTGAAGGTGTTGGTCACCAGCGCGCAGCGATACTTGGACTCTGCGGGATGTATATTCCAAGTTTCGATGTGACAGCTCGAGGGTAAAAACACTGATTAATTAAGAGGATATTCGAGGGGCGATTTTGTTGAAATTACATATTATAACTAGCAATCATTTCCTGGGCAAGGGGGGGGGATAGGAGGGGTGATTTCCAGTCTTTCAAGATGGTGAGGGGGGGGGGGTGTTTTAATACGCATTTACACGTCAAATCGAGTACAATAAGATTTTTTGGCAGAAAACAATGGAGGGGGTTTAATTAATCCCCATCAACTATAGCAAATGATCAAATTAAAAAAAATATATATGTGGCATAAGAGAGAGTTCAATCTCTTTATTCCTGATTTATATAAGATAAAATAATCGTAAATTACAATAAAATCAAATTATATAGTTAAAATGCAACCCCACCCCTTCTCCATGAAAACATTTACACATTCCACACTTTGACAAGACAGCTAGCTAGAGAGGGGACATTTTTGTCACATCAAAACTGTAAAGACTCTAATAAGATTTGCTGGAGTCGGCGTCAATTTTTCACCAAGTAAATATTGGAAAGTATAGGCGGTTAAAATAATACGTGTTTTAATTAAAATCAGAAAAAAAATCTTCAAAGTAGAAATCTTTGAAACCACTATAGCCCCCCCCCCCCTCTTTCTCTCTCTCCAAATTGTTTACATCTATAATATAGACTTCGGTACGATAGCAAGTCCCTAACCCGTAACCATAGCGATGGGAGCAGCGAACCGTGAAAGTGTTGGTTTTGCACCCGCGATAGGTACCTAGACCTAGAAAATCTCGATGTGACAGCTCGATCCGAGGGTAAAGGGAAGGGAGTCCAAATTTTGTTGGAAGGACATAACCTATGCGGAATCAAGAAATTTGCTGTTATTCACGGGGAGGTCGACCGTCCACATCGTCGGGGTATCTCTATGAAATTGAACACAAATTTACGTAAAACGGGAAAAATCATATTTTTGGGGAAAACTGCAGGGATTTTGACTCCTCTTACCCCACCTAAACCCCTCTAGATCCACGCTTATTTTAAGTCCTCGGATAAGGGAATTTTCGTAGTACATGTAACTCTATAAATTTTTAATTTCAGTACTATGAACAAAAATGAACAAAACGAAAAACATAAATCTACTATCAGAGCGTCCCTTTCCCCAATCCTCAAGAGTTTTTTTTTTTTTATTTGGGAGAATTATTTAATGTGAATTTTCCCATAAAAGACATTGCATATCTTCCTAATGTCCGTAATCGAGGGCGAATTTCGTAAATCTTAAACTCGGTACATCCCAACCCAACCCCGGCTTTTTTCTTGATAGCAATGGCAGTAGCTTAATTACTTAGGCTCGGTCCATTTGATATTCGGGGGGGGGGGAGGGCTTGGGTTTTTTTTCGAAAAAAATAATTTTGCTCTGAATTTTGATGAAAAAAAAAATAAATTTGCTTATGGTGTGACAGAAAAAAATAATCTTGCTCTTACATTTAATCTGAATTTGAAGAACTACCATAAAATTTCGCTAAAATTCTTGAAAATTTTACGGCTCGCTTCGCTCGCTGCAGTTTTCAATTTATATCACAATTTTTTTGGCTCGCTTCGCTCGCCATATGTTTCCTTCAAAACATTATTCTCTAATTGCAAAGTTCATATATTTGCAGATATCAAAAGTATA
This sequence comes from Pinctada fucata, assembly GCA_028142955.1. Lineage (NCBI taxonomy): Eukaryota > Metazoa > Mollusca > Bivalvia > Pterioida > Pteriidae > Pinctada > Pinctada fucata. The sequence goes on from AP027115.1 coordinate 34,621,357, forward strand.
CATGTATGTTAATTAATGAAAGAATGGGCTTCCTTAAAAGCTTAGATATAGTATCAATATTTATGCATTACTATTAATACATGTATAATGCATGTATCGAACCCCGTAGAACCTAATTTTATGTTCTTATAATTTAGCTTGGAAGGAAATCTTCGGTCATTCCACAATTTACAATTCTTCATTTAAAAATTTGTCTGAAAGTAACCTTCCTTTCAGACCCTCTTATATGCATGTACCTTATATAAATTTGGTTTATTGAGAATTGTATTGTAAAAATCTTTTATTTGTCTGCTGTGTTTAGAAGGGAATTGAATACTTGCATCAAAATTAAATAATATAATTAATATTTAGAGTTTTGAGTAAAAATATAAATAATTTCTATTGATAAAACATAAACATTCTTAACATTGTTAAAAAAAATTACCTTGCTCCAACTTTGCGAGAAAAAAAATAATTTTGCCCCGGTCCGGGGCGAAAAAATTATCTTGCTCCGACAAAAATCCGAAGCCCCCCCCCCCCCCCCCAGAATATCAAATGGATGGTGCCTTAGAATAATTCCATAAGCAGTGTTGAATTCAGGATGGGTGCGGGGGGGGGGGGATTGCGGTGCGGACCGGGCACTGACCCAAAATTAAAATTTTCAGTTTAAATCGGCAAAATTCGCCCCTTGATCCCCCGGCAAAGGGGGTGCTGCAATTTCATTAAAACTCGTTCAATCACACTCCTATTTTTAGTTTTGTCGTTGTCTACAAAACTAAAAATAGGAGTATGATTGAACGAGTTTTAATGAGATTGGGGGGGGGGGCGCTGGATCCGCCCCTAATAAGTTTTGTCTTCCTTGGCCACTACCGAAAGGGGAGGGAGGTGTCTAACTCCCCTCCCCATTCTCTGTATCAGACACTGTCAAAATATGGAGTTTCATTTCAGGATGGAGATATAGGCTAGAGCCGAGGAGGTGTGAGAACGCTTTTTGTGTCTTCCAAAAAATTTAAAGAAAAATGGACCAATGAAAAATGAAAGCATGCACTGACCCAGTAATTTTTTCATGTGGGATGTTGATAATTGCCTACAGTCATTACTTTTTGCAGATTTTCAGCATTTTTGTATATACAAACTTTATTTTGTAGTACAGTACGGATGATAACTATTTCCAACTTTCAATTCTGAATCATTTAAAGTGAGCACTTTTTACTTTTCATCGCAAAAACGACTTGGAAGCACCTCCGTACCCAAGTGTACACGCCTGACCAGAGTTCTCTTTATATCAATATATATTACTTGTCTTCACTTGTCTATCAGTGGCGATTTCAAGGGAGGGGGGGGGGGGCGTAGGGGGCCTATTCCCCCCATTAAATTTGCAAATTTTAAAACTTTAACGATCATTTTTCATCTGAAAATGAGAAAATACTAGTAAATATCTTTTAGTTAATATAATTGTGAAATGTATCAATTTCTATTCTTTAATCAGTTACAGTCACGAAAATGGACCATGAAAGGCTATTTGCATGAGCTATCGGGGAGCTTCCCCACCTAGCGCCCCCCCCCTATCAGGGCTCTGCCCTGCACCCGCTGGGGACCTAGGCGGTCCCCAGACCCCTTGCCAATTTTTACGCCCCCTCTAATGGATTAACATAGGTCTGTAACTTTTTTTCTATATCCTTGATAAGTTTGTATCACGGTACAAAAATGTCAATGACAATTGCTCATATATTGAATAAATAAATCTTTAACTAATATCATGGTTTCATTTTTTATCCATCTATAGGGGCTTAACCAAAAATGCTATTATGATACATGTACTAATACAAGATACAAGATACTTTATTACCAATTTGGGCCCAGTTAAAGGCATACACAATATATATTACCTCTTTACTTTTGGAAAAAAAAGATCTTCATTAGATGCCAATATTTTCCATTACCTTTCTTTGCTATCATGTTTTCATGGATCCATATATAAATTCAAAATAAGTCTCGATCAATTACTAAATGCTTCATTATTATTCATTGGCCGATCTATGCATGGCCAGGTCAGACGTAGTGGGGTTGCAATGCCCTAAACTTTCCTACCCTTCCCCCTTTTGGTCAAAAAAAAAAAAAAAAAAAAACATGCAAAGAGAGAGAGAGAGAGAGAGAGAGAGAGAGAGAGAGAGAGAGAGAGAGATCGCGTATTCATGAAACAAAATAATTATTTATTCCCAAAATTTACGCTATTATGTCTTACATGCAGTAACATACAACTCTCTCCTCCCCCTTCTTTAATTAAACTTATTTGCAATTTTGTCTTCTTTTTTTTTTTTTTTTGCTTGTCAGCTGGACTTCGGAGCCCCCCTTCTGAAATCCTAGATCCGCCACTGTTATAGATATGCATGTACCACTTTTCCAATATGTAGGGATTTAAACAAGCCCCAGTATAAATCAGATGCTCATGCATGTATGAAAAACCCCTTTTTTTCAAAAGGAAATGCGTCCTTTTTCGTCATCTCAGCTCACAGAAATGGCTTTAGTGTACGTCTGCAGGAAAAATATTGACCATAAAGCTATTACTCTATCATTTTCTTATATTTTTTTTCTGCTAAATAAAAATAAATTCGATTCACAAAAAAAACTAGCTTGGTATGTTATACGCCGCTTTACGCTGACAATATACAGTGTGTCATTGGAATAAACAGCGGCGAAACTGACGTCACAGACTCGCATACGCTCCGCGCCAAGAACAGTATATTACAAGGCTTTATCAGTTTCGCATAGATGATATAAAATACTCGTAATAAATGTTTAACGGTAACCATTTCAACTCATCTTTCTTTTTTTTTTTCTTTTTTTTTAAATAATTATGAATAAATGTTTAAACCATTGGCAATTTGCATACCTGTTTTAAATACTTTATCTTATCATATTCAAGAAACGAGAAAATATACGATCCAGTCTGGCAAAATGCACGTACGTGCACCACTCCTCAAACTCGATCCCAGCTCGTGTCTCGTATAGTTAGCAATTTTTTTTACATCCTTCTGGCTCAAAGTCACAAGGCGGGTATGATCTTCTTCAAAGACAGAGAGTGTGAGTTACAAATGTATTTACTTATATATACCCTTTACAAAGACTATGGGTTAATCGCTTTTCATATTTTCTTAACATTGCACCATTTATTCAGTCAGTGGCTGATTCAGAGGGGGGGGGGGTGCTGAGGGGGCGTCCCCCGGCACTGTCCCAGAAAATCCCCAAAAACCTATATTTTGATCCATTTTCAGTAAAAATCTGCAAAATTCGTCCCTTGACCCCCGGCAAAGGGGGCGCTGGATCCGCCACTGCCAGTAGGCCGAAAAGGGGTGGGGGTGGGTGTCTGGAATCACACTGAGGACGGCGATTGGAAGAAAAATAAGCAACCACTCTGACAAAATTATTTATTCTTATATTTATTAGTTTAAGTTTTATTTTACCTTAATTGTATTTTGTTGTATTTTGATGTATGCCAACGTGTTTGTTGATATTTGAATTGTAATAGGAAGATCTCTACATTTATGGTTAAAATATTTCACGCAACATAAGACACCATATTGTACTCTGTATTTTAGCCGAAACCTTCCCGGGGAAGGCCCCGATCTCCGGCTTGCTCCCGTATCCTTCCCAGCTCATCACGGGATGTCTCTGAACATTTGGGATGTCCCTCTACTATTCCCTCCCTGGATCCGCGTCTGTGTCACAAGGATGAAGTTGAGAATAAATTAACTGTTAACATTTGTGCTGTTTTAACATGCCCGACTCTAAATAAATATTATTTGATTTGATTTGAAGAAATATGTGTGCTTGTTTTATCCTACGACTTCTTGGGTCCTGACCTAGTAGGTGCTCCTCATATCAGGTACAAACTTCGAATCAAGAACGGAGCGAATCAGGTATTCGTTCGAGATGACTGAGGACTTTGTTTACCTTACAGAAGAAGATCGAAGAGTCGAAAGAAGTTCCAGAATATTAGAAGAAAGAACCTTTGAAAAAGTTTGCATTAGCCTGTGTACTCGCAATCATATTTTCACTAAAACATTGGAGAATATGGTTGCTGGGTGATCACTCCGTAATTATCCGTCACGGTGGTATCTTGGTTTAGGTCGAGTTTCCTCATTCCTGCATGCTACTATACTGCATATGACATGTACATCACATTACACATGTCATATGTACAATTAAGCATAGTCATTAATAAGATGCAGTATAAGACTGATAAGACAACAACTTAGCAATAGCATGGATAATTTCTTTCATATTTCATCCATCAAAATTATTTGCATAAAATTTGTAAATAGTGACAAATATTTGAAATAATAATATATCAGCATATTTGATATTGGTCCATGCTTTGATTCTTTTATTGGTAGAATCCAAAAATTGACAGGTTTTTTTCTCCCGTAATCATTGACAGGATATTTTGTCCTGACTTACAACTTACAGGATTTTTTCTCCCGTAATGACAATTGACAGGATAATTTATCCTGTAAATACCTTTTACAGGATTATTTATCCTGTCTTTAAATTGAAGGATTTTTTCTCCCGCCTTTGATTGGGACGGGATAAAAAATCCTGTCAATCCAAAGTCAGGATAAAAAATCCCACGGGATTCACAAAAATCCCACAGGATTTTTGACAGGATAAAAAATCCCACGGGCAGGCCCGTGGGATTTTTTTTTTCAAGTGGCTCTAGCTCTCATACCTGTTGACCTAGGTAAATCAAAAGTTGATGAAACACCTTATTTTGATCAGTACTTCACATAGAACAACTCAAAATTTTCCTAGGAATAGTATTTTTAGGACCTCAAGTTCGGAAAAATGTCCATTCCGAAGTTAAATGTCCAAGTGTTTACAGATGGTTTTCCTATGACAGAGCCAAAATTACCTCCCTTTTCGGCCATATTGTATGGCAAACCAGTAATATTTCTTCATACCCTTACCCTTACAAATTCAAATACCATGTTTTTGAAACAAAAATTTCAATTCTGGAAAAGGTATACACTGGGTATCTGTAATTATTATTATAGTATATAAACAATATTGATTTAAAGTTCTACATTTATAAAATTTCATAATAAATTAGTTGAATTATGAACAAAATTTGCTAGTCATGACTGCTGACGGGAGGTAATCCTTGAAATGTTTTGCTAATAGGAAACCATCTATTTCTTGAAGATTGAGCAGGTCCAAGTTCTGTATAGGGTTTCGAAAGAGGCGAAAATAGATAGAAATAAAATAATAATGAAGCCAAAATCCTTGGATGGATGGTATGTTGCAAGGATGTATTCCTCTCAGTACAGTTGGAAAGCGTTTCCTAGAGAGTAACGTCGCTATGACAACGTTTCTGAACTTCAAATATTTTCATTTACACTGAAAACATGTCGCCATATTAGCCATTTGTGTAATATAATTAGAACGGATACGGGCGCTGATATCATTAAATGGACGATTTTTGGCAATGAAATATAAAAGAGATAATTTTGATATGAGTTTCGCCTGCTTATGCACTTTATTTTTGATAATCTTGTATTTATCCTGTAATAGAATTTCAAATGACACAAAAAAATATCAAATTATGAATATCCCTATATATTTCCGATGTTTTTGACATAATTTCTTTCATAATTTCAGTACAAATTGAATATCAAATCCTTTCACTCACCTGGTTTCCAAAAGGTAAACCCTATCATTAATGCCAGTATTACCGTTGAGGACAACAGGAGAGATATTTTCTTTAACATTTCTACATAGAAGAATAAAAACACCTCCTAGCATCCGTGAAAAGAAAATTGTGAAACATATACATGCAATACTATATCGTCGATCCAACTGAAAGATGCGGTCATAAGTTGTTAAATCTTACTTTTTTCATCCCACCGAAATAACAAAAATTAGAGTCCGTAATGTTCAGTGTTCCGTTTAATGCACTCCCGTTTTCAATGTGTATATTATTTATCGATGATATCATCCAAATTTACTCATAAAATTCAGACCTGAGACGAAAATTCAATTTGGTTTCACATGATTTATTTCAAATATACTGAATACAAATTAAAAGAAAAGTATATCAAATTTAGTTTCAAAGGGGTAGGGCCACGAAGCCCGATATTGGCCATAATTTTCAACATTGTACTTTATAGAATTTTTAACTGTTGTTTGTCAGACAGTGCATGCATTTCAGATATTGTTTTGATTTTCGTGCATGAACATCGACGGCCGGTGCGGCTAGCCAACAGGGGATGCTTACTCCTCCCGGGCACCTTGTCCCACCTCTAGCTTGCTAGGGGTCCGTCGATGCTCAATTTTGGTGCTCTGTTGTGAGTGCTGTTGAGATTATCGTCAGGATCTTCTTTAACTCATTTGAAACGTTCTCTCCTGAATTACGAATCTATCTTTTGTAAAGATTGCGTTTATTAATACCTTCTAGACCTTTGAAAACACCAAAATTGGTCATACTTCGCCAAATTGATAAAAAAAGTGTATATTTCTATTAAATTAGCAATGGCCGCATGCATTAATTAAGATGGAAAATTTATATGTGAAAGATTATCATTATTTCCTTTTGTCATAAACATTTTGTCTCAGTTAACGCATGTGGCCACATTGAATTCTTTGACAAAAGGCAAAATTCCCAGCCATTTTTGCCATTTTTGTCAATAACGTCAAAATGACGTCACCTCATGACGTCATTACAATTAAATGGCACTTTGTTTGGTGATATTTTTCTTTTCATGAAAAGCAGTAAACATTCCTGTATTTTCATGAGAGATATCAAGTATTTCTCATGAAATTTATGTCTAGTGAAAAACTGAGGGCCGATTTAGGGGATTCCTGGCCCTACCCCTTTCGCATTTTACATCTAAAACTGATAGTTTTGAGATCAGACGGTACAAACTTTACCACAACAAATCATAACGTCACGGTATTTTTAAGTCGGATGCCGTCTCTGTATTTCGAAAAAAACCAACTCAATACCAAAAACAAAAGACAGAATTGCGAAGTTACCAATTTTCGCAACACATAAGCCGTCAGAGATGAAAACCCTTGCACTGAAATGAACAGGTTCACAGGTCTATGAATACAAATGAAAGTACCTGCAGATTGCGAAGCGAAAATTCAAGGATTAACAAAATTAAATAGCTGATTTTCCAGTAGATTTATTGTTCGGGCAGACACCAGACATCACAAAATATGGCATTATTTTTATTGTGGCGTCAACATAGAAACCATGACAACACAAAACGTCAGTGCTATTACATCTGACGTCACAATTCAAAATTCTGCCAAATGATGTGATGTCTGGTGTCGGTGCATATACAATCAGAGTTTAAAACGATCATGAATATTTTCTGAAAAATGGACTATTAGGTTTCATCCGAAAATAAAAATATGACAATAAAGCGTAACGAAAGGAAAGGAAAAAGAAAATGAAACGAACCTGAAACGGAACGAAACCAACCTGATGAAAAGACCCCAGAACGGACCAATCTGATTAAAAAATGTTCATGCGGTATGAGTCAACCCCATATATTTTCCGTCAAAAACATCAGTCCTGTGTTTAAGTCATTGCTTTGCGTATGCCCAAAATATTTGTAAATGGTTCTTACAAATTTGAATTTATTTATGACATATACTTTTAGTATGAATACTTATAAAGTTGAAGGAAAAAAATGAAGTCCCAATTTCGTTTGAGTACATCCATGACTGTAGACAGAAGAAATCGGTTACTTTTGTTTTTTAAAAAATGGTGTTGATCTCCAACAAGACTCCGCGGCAGCACCAACAGAAAAACATCAACATACGAAAAAACGAAGTACATTTACACGAAATACGTAAAACACCAAACACAAAAGTACATATTTACCAAACACGACCAATGAGAAATCGGTGCCGACCAAATATGTTATGAGCAAATTCACCGTGGGGTATTACGTGATACACAAATGATATGTTCCACGGGAATCCCCTTTGATTGAACCAAGTAAATACTGTCTAAATCGACTTTATATGAATTTATTTTAAGCCTATCATATGGTCATTATAGTACATTATATGATGGTAATTTATTCTGGTCAAGAATAGACGCATATTTGGAGAACACTTAAACAGAAAATGTTGTATCTGTCTGTGCACGATATCATAACATGTGGCGAGCATTGAAATATTTTTGTTTAAGTGTTCTCCGAATACACGTCTATTCTTGACCAGAATAAATTACCATCATATAATTGATAATAATGACCATATGATAGGCCTAAAATAAATTCATATAAAGTAGATTTAGACAGTATTTAACTTAGTTCAACCAAAGGGAATTCCCGTGGAACATACCATTTGTGTATCACGTGATGCCCCATCGTGAAATTGCGCAGTCATACGGATTACTTGTGCACTCTCTCTCTTTTTCTGGTTACATTGTACCTGGAGGTCTTGATGAACGCACAATTTTTGTGTAACTATAATAACCCCCTCACTTTAAGATGATTACATAAACGATATAGATGTTTATCAATGTTTCATGTCGTATTTCGTCGATATATCGATCATTACATTTGAAGAATTTTGTCTAAATTCAGTTACCGTAACTCCCACATTTTGAGCCAAATGAATGAAAGAAATCAGTGTTTAGATGTTGTGAGATGCAAACAGAAGAAGTAAAAGATTTGAATTAAAACATCTAATCATGCTAATGCGTTTCTTTGTTAATCATCAGTCATTTTATTTCATTTAGAACATTTACGATTCAAATATTGTGTGAATTTGTGCGTTGAGTGATGTATTGAGGTAAATAAGCAACAATAAGGGCGTATAAAAAATATTCATTTTTTAGCAGAGGGAGTGAGCTGATTTGATTTTAATGAGTATTCGGCCAAAATAAAGAAAATATTAATTTTAAACGTCCGCCGAAGACAGCCTTTTAAGAAAAATGTTTTCGGAAAAAAATATTTATATATAAAGTAAATATTTAACGATTCCGAATAGAAAGGTTCATTTTAGAATAATCTAGATCCATACAGCTATTCTTGAAGGAAAATTAAATCTATTGTATATCTTCTTCAATAAAGTGTATATCGACGCACTTTATGAAAAAGTAGATACTTAGGTGTACTCCTCATTTGACTTGATACCGTTCCTTTATCGACTTGCTATTAGACACTTTTCGTCGTGACGAAATTCGCACTTCGAATTTCGTACTTCGCACTTCGAACATTGAAGAAAAAGTGGCGTAGCTGCCGTTCACGTATAAACTCATAAGCGGAGTCATCTACATTTTTATTAGTATACTCAATGGAATGGTATATTGGACTTCCTGTACAACTAGTGCGCTTTTTTTCGGCAACCAATTATGAAATTAAAGTGCGAAGTTCGAAGTGCGAAGTTCGTCACAGTGAAAAAAGTCTATTGAAACACTTATTGAAACACTTAATAATTGGTATTGAACTCGGTGTGTACATGTATCTATTATTTTCTTCTCTGACTTTGCCTTTTAGAAAATCATCGGGATGTTAAAAAAAAAATTATTCCTTAAGTCTTAAATCGTTACCGTTACATATTTCCACTTGTCAATCATGATAATTTTCATAGTCAATTTCAATTTGAAAAGCAGGGGTACATTTAATATTTGGATATTAATTTTGTGAAAATTGAAGTAAATTTGCGGATTGCAGATTGGATAAAGTCCTCCTTGGGGTCTGTATGAAAGTTAAATGATAAAGAAGAGGATAGGGTAGTGCATTCGGCATCGGTCTTTAAACATCATCCTGTTCACGGCCGTCGTCCTTTGTCATTAAACTCCACAGTGACCCAGTTCTCGGCTTTTGGCCTTTGTTTTTAAACACTATGATTACCCTGTTCTCGGCCTGTGGCCTTTGTCTTTAAACATTATGATTACCCTGTTCTCCGCCTGTGGCCTTTGTCTTTAAACACTATGATTAATCTGTTCTCGGCCTGTGGCCTTTATCAAAACTACGATGACACTGTTCTCGGCCTTTGGCTTTTGTCTTTAAACATATCTATAACCCTGTTCACGGCCTTTGGTCTTTGTCTTTAAACATAACTGTACACCCTATTCACGGCCTTTGGCTTTTGTTTTTAAACCCCATGGTGACCCTGTTCTCGGCCTTTGGCCTGTGTCTTTCGACATTACGGTGATCCTGTTCTCGGCCTTTGTTGTTTTTTCTCTTTAAATTGACCTTGTCTTTAAACACCACGATGACCCTGTTCTCAGTCTTTGGCCTTTGTCTTTAAACACCACGACGGCCCTAATATTATCGGTTTTCGGCCTCGGTCTTTAATCACCACGATGACCCTGTTCTCGACCTCTGGCCTTTGTTTTTTAACACCATGATTACCCTATTCTCGGCCTTTGGCATTTGTCCTTTAAAACACCACGGTGACCTTGTTCTCTCCTTGGGCGTACATACCTCATCTCCGTATTGTTCCGACACATATGATATGATTTATATACCTAAAAGATCGATAACCTTATTATATTTCATGGAGAACATCGATAGAAGAGGATACAGACTGTAAGAAAAGGAAAACATATGTTCAAAGGATTAAAGATAAGATATCGGATTAGGTCCATGAGTATGATACTTAGTAGAAGCAAGATGCTGCAAAATGATTGTTTAAGTATGTATAATAAGTAACCAATTGATCTAGTTACGCGTTAAGAGATGATTCATGTACCAGTTTACTTACTAGGTTCATTCGGCTTTACCTCGCTTTCTTTTGGCTTGATCAACCCGCAAATCTTTGTAGACGGTCACTAACAAACAAGGTCACCGAGACTAATATTGGATGACTAGTCCTTTACACATGTATTAGGCCTCCGCGACGTCACTATGTTTTGAGGTAATATCATGTATACAGTCACTAGATACCGTTTTAGGCGTTTAGCCAACTTTTTTGCGAGTATGAAATTTGGAGATTTTATGGTTAAATAGGGCGTCTTTATTTTCACGATTTCTTAATTACAAACAAATATATACATATTACTTTACTCTTTTGTACCTTTTGTTATCGTAGTTTTAGTTATTTCACTCCTCTTCATGTTTAAAATTCGGAAAAGTGAAGAATGACACATGCACAATAAGAACAAAATGTATCTGATAAACCAATTTATGTTATATCTTACCAAACACACATTTTTCGCGAGAATAGTTTTCCGCAATTCCAAATCACTCGTGAATATGCGAAAATTATTATCTCGTGAAGAGTTCTGCAGGTTATACAATTTATTCATGTTCGAAAGATGTAATATGATTGTTCAAATTGTCTCCTTCCGCTTTTTTCGCGCCTTGTGCGTGTATGTTCCGCTGTTATTACTGTCGTCATCAAGGAATCTTCTTCTTTCTTTAGAGTTAATCAGTCTTCTATAAACACACACTACAATGTGGACGAAATGCAAAAAAATGGTACAATAAATTATTTCCTCCATACTTCTGCCTCCTACATGCGAAATATTTTTCTTTTGAGCATGTCGACATGCGATTTACTTATGTCAACGTGGCACTTAATTATGTCAACATTCGACTTATTTATGTCAAAATGCAACTTATTTATTTCAACATGCAACTTATTTTGTGAACAAGCTGCATAAATATCTTGCATGTCAACATAGTTATCTTGCATGTCAACATACCGTACTTATCTTGCATGTCAACATAATTATATTTCATGTCAACATACCGTACTTATCTTGCATGTTAACATAATTATCTTGCATGTTGACATAAGTCGCATGACAACATAATGTACAGAAAATATCTCGCATGTAGGAGGCAGAAGTATGCCATCATGCCATCATGTCCGTGTGTTATTGAAACTATACATAAAATGCATAACTTCCAACGATGCATATGTCATGATTTAACATCTCTCAAGAATAGACAAGAAAAGGATGGACATCAAAAGGCATAGATAAAATACATCAGAAATGGTCCATCAATAGCTCATCATTCTAAGCAAGATGTTACAAAACGATTTGGTTGTTGTTCATACATTAGATGTTGCAAACTTATGCAAGTTTTGTTCAATGGCGTAAAGAAATCTTAACCGGGGCAACTGAAATATGAATCAAGGGCGTATACATATAGGAAGGAGGTTAATGTCTTGTCAGGTCCCCCATTCCCTCGGAAACAGTTAAAAATGAAATGTATGATTTACGGTCTATCGATTTAACTTTATAGACTTAGCAGAGTATAGACTGTATTTCGTATCTCCCGCTTTTTATATCCATTAAAATATTCATCTGTGTTGCTTAGGACCGTGCGTTTTGATATCTAAGACTTGCTTGTGTGGTGGTCATCTTACAGTGAGGAGGTAATTTAGCATTGCAATTATGTGTTCTTCAAAATAGTTAGTTAACTGGAAAAGTGAAAAAGGTTGTGCGCACGTAATCAGAATAACAACACCGTTTGGCAGATGGCCATGCTAAGTCGGCACCGGTTTCCCATTGGTCTCATTAATTTATGAGCAGTATTTCGTGTTTCCTCATTCTATCTGGTTTATCTTTTATATGTCACTTGCATGCTTGTCTGCTCTATGTTTTTGCATCAAGTGTCTTAAAGCTTCGTTGTGGATGCTGAAACCGTGTCTGATATAAGATCCTCTTGTTTTCTATTATACACAATGTGCGTCAGTCGAGACCATTTGATAATCGGGAAAGAGTTGAAAGCACGTTATACGGATAAACACACTATCTGCTACGGTAACTGACGTTTCAGATAGCCGTCATGTCACGGCTATTTTCCATCGGATTCGTAAAAGAAGGGAGGAGATCTCCAACAAGACCCTGTTGCAGCATCAACAGTAAAACACCAAAACACCCGATGCAAAAACACAAAAGACAAGTACAGCACGAAACGGAAAAGAGACACACGACATGTAAACATCAAACACAAAATACTACATATAAACCGACGAGACCAATGGGTAACCAGTGCCGACTTTGGACGGCCATTTGTCACGCAAGTAGCAAATGGTGTGGTTATCCTGGATTACGTGCGCACAACCCTCTCACTTCTCCAATTACCCAGAGGTCTCGAAGAACGTACAATTGTGGTGTAAAACACCTCCTCACTGTCAGATGACATCGAAAGTTCATGTGTTGTTTTTTGGGTTTAGTGTTTCTATGTCGTAATATATGTTCATTGATATTTTTTTCGTGTCGTGTTTTGATTGTAAACTGATTTTTTCACATGGAGTTATCCTGACATTTTTTTTATTGATACTGCTACCAAATCTTTCCCGAGATGCTTTGCTTCATTTTAAAAGTGCACAACAATGAAAAGTTAAAGACAACTTTCATTTTCATATTAAGGGAATTTCAATTCATATACTTCTTTGATGTTTATTTATACAAAAAACGTCGAATATTTATTTTACAACTTTCTTAACAGTTTTGCGATAACATTGAGATAACAAATACATGTCATATAATTGTAGGTACTTTACTTTCAGTGTTGTAAAATCGGAAAATGTTTACTATCGATTATCGAAACTATTGGAGGAGTACAAACGATATCACCATCGAATTATATCGAGGACGTTTCGCACTGAGATCATTTTGGAAATCAACTACAACAGAGATAATCAAATTTTCAAAGCCCTTAGCGATAATCGGCGACTTTCCAGTTCCAGTGAAGATAGCGGCAATATCGGCGACTATCGTTACATCACTACTTCACATGCACTATGAATTATCAAACGTTTTAAGAATGAATGACATTAAGCATTCCTTTGAAATAATGAAAGACTAGCTGGATTTATATTTTGGTTTATATATTGTTCCATTTTCGTGCGTGAATATCGACGTCAGGTGCGGCTAGCCAAAAAGCGGATGCTTATAACTTCCGGGCACCTGGTCCCACCTCTAGCTTGCTAGGGGTCCGTCGATGCTCGAAGTTGTGCTCTATTGCGAGAGCTATTGAGATTATCGTCAGGATCTTCTTTAAGTCATTGATGTGATGAATAAATCAGTGAAGGAATGAATAACAATATCTAAAATTTTCTTGAATAAATTTCAACAAGCTGAATCCGATAAAGCTCAATCTCAGATTTCTTCGAATGATCCATTGTTTTAGTCTTGGATTAGATTCTATCATTCGGGAGGGAAAGGACGGTATGCTGATATTGTTAATTTGCATGCAAAAGAACTGAATCCGATAAAAGCTCAATCCTAACATTGTTAGCATGATATCTGTCTTCAATAATGAGAAAAGAGGCAGACGGTGCGTTATGGTTCAAAATTACGTAAGGACGTACAGGTCTTGCATGTTCTTGTATGCCACACCATCACCTGTAAAGTAAGATGTCGACATGTTACCTCAATAAAAGGAAGATGAGTTTTTGTTGAATTGTTTCAAATATGGAACGGTACCTGATGCATATTTTACCGTATGATGACCTCAAATTCACCGCGTGGGATCGAAACATATGGTGTTGTTATTCCTAGTAATTTTTTTTTTGATTTTTTTTTAAATTCAAGTTTACTGATGAGCCGTTGCAGTAGGGCAATGCCTCATAAATCAATCCATATCGTCCATGTTTATAAAAAAGTTCATAGTTTTTGTAAACACATCAATAACTTGTCGAAAAGCATTTCATTCCTTTTGACGCACTCTTGAAGTGTTTGCATAAAATATAGACTTTAAAGATATATAAACGATACGGAGTTGCCCTACTCTCATCAATTGTGCCGTATCACTTAAATGATGAGAAACCGTCAAAAGTATTTTATCTGTAATCGTCGTATGTTTTTGTGCCATTTTCTACTTTATTTTCAAACATTTTAGCTACATGTATTCGAATATTAACAATTTATCTGTTCTTAAATGATGCTATTCAATATGAAGACGTTTACATTTATACCACTTGGTGAGTGTCACTGCTGGTGGACCGGGAGTCCCCGAGGGCACATGTAGCCAAGCTCGAACAATTTCGGTTGATCGTTTCTTCAACGCATTTTAAATTTCTCTTATCAAAATTTCTTGAAATTTCTTAAACGTGGGTCCTGTAGCATCATATGCCACCCATTCTGCTACGTCTATCGGTACGTTTTTTCGACATAGTAACTTTCATACTTTTTTGGCATATTACATTGTTTAGATTTGAGGATCACTGTCGAGGGTTAAGTACCCGAATCGTGCATGCCTGGTCCATGTTGCCAATTTATCTGTTCTTAAATGATGCTATTCAATATGAAGACGTTTACATTTAGGATTTAGTTCAAGAGATGTTGCGACGGGTATTGTATTCAATCAGAAAACGCTTACTCTCCCCGGGCACCTGAATGTAATTTATTCCGAGGTTTGCAACCGTCCAATGGAAATTCAAATGATTTTACCTTACCATTTCTGAATTCAACTTTGAGACTGAATAACTGATAGGTACTTCTTTGATAGTTATTTAAGTGTTCTTTCTTTGATGCTGACTACATTTGAATCCTTATGATAATTGTCGATGTTGTACTTTGTTAATATATTTCATAGCAAATGACAATTTTCATCTGTTATATTTTTATGAATTCAGCAAAACATACTTCCGGCGAGTTTGTGTAGCCAAGTTCGATCAACTTTGGTTGATCGTTCCTCAACACATTTGAAAATTCCTTTAAAAACGTGGGTCCTGTAGCATCATATTCCACCTATCCTTCTAGTTCTTTCTGTACATTTTTGGACATAATAGCTTTGAATTTCAAACTCTTTGGCCATATTATATTGTTTAGATTAAGGAGGAGGGTTAAGTACCCGAAACGTACATGTATGTTCCACGCTGCAAATTGATCTGTTCTTATATGATGCTACTGACTTTGAAGATGTTAAACCTTGTTGTCATTCTGCGATAGAAACTCATTCACTTTGTGTTCTCCTCACCTTTGTGCAATTATTTGCCTTTGGTTCAAGTTCTGGTAAGTCTGTAAACTGTTCCAAAAACTTGGTTTCAAGGTATCCGTTCGAATAATTTGATACAAATTGAAGATTTGGGTTCGTAAAAAGGACATCTACGTTAATAGCAAACGACGCCATGTCCACGGCAAATTTACGTTGATACCTTTTCTTTTGTTTACCAAATCCAACAACCTGTAAAATAAATCGAAAATAAAAATATTTCTAAAAATAAAAGTCAAACACTGACAGAATCTATATTCGGTCTTTTCGAAATAGAGAGTTACTTCCCATTTGTGCAGGTATCTGACGTCAACGCATTATGACGTCATCAAATTTTATGGAAACCAGCAAGAAATTCAGGGAAAGAGGGCTACATATATGGCTTTTTCAAAGGAATTTAATGACGTCACAATGCTTTTACGTCAGATACCTGTACAAATCAAACTTAGGACTGTCAAATCGAAAAGACGAAATTCAGAATCATAGTCTAGAGTTATACACAATAACGAAAAATAGTTATAAAAATCTCAAAGAAAACAAACAAATTTTTCAGCATAAGATCTAAAGTGAATCCCCATTTGAGATTAGATCTGGTGCCCGAGGAGAGTGAGCATCTCCTGCTCGCTAAAACACCCGGTAATAAAGCGGCGAAAAATTTTGTTTTTCTGTGATACGAGTTCTCTTGTTGTTGTTTCCTTTTTTAAATAGTAGATTTGTTTTTGCTTAATCTAAAATCATAGGTTTCTGCAGCGGGAAAGACAAAGTATTTCTCTCAAAAGATGTCTATCACGGTACTTGCAAAAATTATAGAAGAATAAAAAAAAAAAAACGATTGCAAGGACGGATGGGCGACGAAAAGACTGACAGATGACAAAACTCTTTGGTAATAGTTAACGTTAGATTTGCTCAGGTGAACGGAAAAGCCAATCTGAAAAAAAATAAATTGAAATTTTTTTGTCTGATTATTTACTAAGTAAAGTTCTGCAAAAAGCTTTATGACAGTCCCTACAAGCCCCGTTTTACTGGTACATTTTGCTCTGATTTTTTACTTTTCTCTCTTAATAGAGAGGTTTAGAAGGCTAACGTGTACGGGTACGCGTACGTGTTATCTACAAGTACATCTACACGTAAAAGATAGCAGAGGTTTAGAATATTAACGAGTACGTGTACGTGAACCGGTGCCCTTAGTGATGACGTAAAATGTATATATTCAAACATATACGAGACCGATAAATAGATAAAATGTAAAATTAAAACTTATAAAATATTCTCGGTACAAGTATTCATGAAATACATCCACAATATAAACATGAATGTCTATACTTTTATACGTACGTGTAGCTCGCGATTTACACGTTATTGACAACTTGTAACGATTTCCCGTACGCAATAAATAATGACGTCATAAACATTTATTGCGTCTACACGTACCCGTACACGTTACGGTTTCTAAACCTCTCTAATATGCCGCAGAATCACAACGTTGTTTCTAATGTTTGGAGATGAAATAACTGCGATCCGACATTATTCTTAAAAGATTATCTTCATACCTTTCCATCTTGAATTATAATCTCATCGTCTAGTAGTCCAACTGGAAATATTGATATCTTCTGGGTGAAACGTATCTGTAATTGAAAAAGAGAAAAATATAGGTACTATGACAAAAAATGAATGTATTCTAGAACAATTTAATGTTATTGAAAGTGGAATACAAAACGAGGTAAATGGTCATTTACATCAATCGTACGCCTTTTCTTCCATATTGAATATAAACTGATTAGATACATAAAGAAACAATTAAATCCTACACCGACAAATATTAATTGATAAGCTATCTTATGTATCAATCCGATAGCCTTTAGTGTGATAAACTTACGTTGAACTTCCCCGTGACCTGATGTATAGAAGTGTATTAATTACTTCTTTCCAGCTCTGTTGCCTAAATGAAGCTTTGTTTTGGTCCTTTATCGATTTGACATCATAGATATGATTTTGCTATTTTGTAAACTTGTTATTCCATTCAAAACTATCACCGAAATTCAAGGAGGTTAACATCTAAGCACCATCCCTCCAATGTTATTTTTAACATACATTTTATTTGGATATGCTACTGAATCGACCCTACAGGAAATTTGGAGCCGCGCGCTCTCTGTAAAGTAAATGCACAAATCTAAATTCAAAAAATAAAAGAGGGCGCTACTGAAATGAATTTTGGTGGTTCTGCTGGAAAAGTCACTGATTAGAATATGATAATCGAAACACTTGTCTGGTGCAGAAAAATTGGTTTGGAATTTTCTTCATGAAGGTATAGAGTTGGAACACTTCCGTATTATTATTTTAAACACTTATTTCATGTTGCAGTGTGGAGCAGTTAAAATCGTTCCCCGTGACCTCATGTTTAGAAGTGTAGCTCTGTCGCCTGAGAGAAGGTTTGTTTTGGCCCTTTATCAATTTGACATCATGATATGATTTTGCTATTTCAAAAACGTGTCATTCCTTTAAAAACTATCACCGAAATTAAAGAAGGTCCTTCCAATGTTATTTTGAACATATTTTGAACATTTTATTTTGATATGCTACTGAATCGACCCTACAGGAAATTTGGAGCCGCGCAATCCCTGTAAAGTAAATGTACAAATCTAGATTGCAAAAAAATAAACAGGGCGGTACTCAAATGAATTTTGGTGGCTCCGCTGAAAGCATCACTGATGAGAATTTAATATTCGAAACACATGTCTGGTGCAGAAAAATTGGTTTGGAATTTTCTTCATGAAGGTATAGAGTTGGAGATAAAGATATGTCGTTTTCTCTCACATTTTTTTCTCCATTCAGCAATTAAGGGATATTTACCCTGTATACACTCTGAGAGCCATTTTCCCCTTTTGAAAAATATTATGTTTGAAAAACATTTCGTACAAATATTATCTTCTTTCATTTGCAAATATACAATCTAAGATATAAGGTTGTGTGTGTAATAAGTTATCAAAATAATCACATCGTTTATCAAAACAGGTCATTTACACAATTGACCAGACAAACACGTTTCGGTTATAGAACACTCGACGGTGATCCTAAAGTCATTACAATGAGTATCCAAATAGTGAAAACCTGTTCAAAAGATAACAAAAGAGTGTAAGGAAGAATGGTAAATGATGTGTATTGACCAACTAACATTTAATCTATTGATCAGTTCCTTTGAATGCTTAAGAATATACTGATAGGAACTTGACAACATGTACCCTCTGGGGCCATGGGTCCACCATCAGTGACATCATGCAAATGAGACAATGAAGATGCTGACGACAATCTCAACAGCACTCACAATAAAGCACCAAATTGAGCATCGACGGACGCCTAGCAAGCTATAAATAGGACCAGGTGCCCGGAAGGGATACGGATGCCCTGTTTGGCTTGCCGCACCCGCCGCCGTCTTCAAAGTGATCGTATCATTTATCATACTTGGTCAAAATAAGAAAATAGACCAGACATGCACGTTTCGGGTTCAAAATATATTCAAAATATATTCAAATACATTCAAAATATATTTGAAATATATTTAAAATATATATCCAAATAATATATTTTGGTACTTTTGGACATACCTTCGCAGTCTTTGTTCACGTTTCATTGTTTGGATTGAGGATTACTGAAGAGGGTAAAGTAACTGAAACGTGCATGCTTGGTCCATATTTCAAAATTATCTCTTTTTAAATGATGCTATGGATTTGAAGACTTTACATTTAAATAACCAGAGGGAGCTACTTAGATGAAATTTGTCTTTGTCATTTTAAGCTTCAGAATTACAACCTCATATTTATGATAAGCTGATTCCGCTCTTGACCTTACAATTCATGAGGATCTTATTCCTTCATATACATTTTGATGCTGTTTCCAAATTTTAAGTTTTGATTTCATAGAGTTTGATCTTTATCTGGTTAAAATGATGACAATAGGATATCTGGATGGACGAACGGACATTGCAAATTTATAGAACGTCATAGCTAAAGACTGGCATAAAAAAGGAAATTATAATGTCAATAATAATAAATGACGCGAGATTTCCTCGAATTATAATATCAATGCTAGGTATTTTCGAAAACAAGAGAGAGACGGTATCTGACGAAGACTAATTGTTACGTCATCAAATTATATGGAAACGATCCTAAAAATATGGGAAATGGCGATAAAAACGACGTTAGCGGACAACTTTCATGACGTCATAATGGTTTTACGTCAGATACCGTCTCAAATGGGAAGTAACTCTGTGGTCCACAGAGACTGAATAATAAATGAAGTGATATATTCTCCCTATATGTTTAATAGCTCGCCCATGTTTTTTTCTGGTCTTTTCTCCGACACGCCCACGGTATCACAAGCCACGCCTACTCAATCGCTTACCGGCAATTGCTTTCATTTTATGAAAAATACTGAGCAACACTAGTACGTCCGCTATAATGATAATATATTAGAATAGAAATAAGAACTACCTTGCCCTAATTTGTTGATCAGTAATACCATTTATCGCATAGACCAGTGGATTTCACTTTGCAGATCGTTGGTAATTTGATTCATCCATGTTACTCGTAGAACTATACTGATTTCTGGACGTTTTTAAACATCAAAGACATGTATACAATACACAGACAAGTACACAGAACATAGAAGAGTTTATGTCGACCTGCGGTCCTATTGACTCGAACCAGCAACCTCTCGGTCGCAGGCCCGATTCTTTAGCCACTAGACCACGGCGCCGATTGGATGATACCTAATTGTTATTTCCTAAACATATAACACGTTAAGTATCAATAAATTACCTCATCGAAAAGTTCTAGAGAGTAGGTGTTGTCGTCATCAGCAAAATATATCACTGCACTGTCATCACGGTTATGATTTAGTCTGATCCAGTTTAGCGCTGCATTCCTCTGATCTACTCCTTTAATCTGGGAGCGTTTTTTACCGGTCAGAGTATTATTTTGAGCAAAATACGTATGACGAATATCGTAAGCGGATAATAGTTCCTCCACGACACCATCAGTTTGATAACCATCTTCCACAACCAACCAATAGATATTTTCCAAATGCAGAAGTGTATGTAATAATCTCAAAAAATCTGGGTAGCGAGTTGGACATTTATGAGTTGGGGTAATAATATATATCAGCGGAATTCGTCTTTCTGTAGGTTGTTGATAAGGCCTGACTTGTAATAGATCTGCAAAAAAGAATTTAGTTATTTTACGTTCCTTCCGATGCAAACCTCTGAAATCGAATCCTTTATCAAACTTGTATTTTGAAATAAATAAATCGTTTTTTGATACACATATAAGATGTTACTCTATGTCTTCCGAAATGGAAGTAACCGGATGTGACAGTTCTACCAAATTGAAGCGGCGGGTGTTGCATGCACGCAGGAGATGCTTACTCTTCCTGGACACCTGGTCTCACTCCCATATTAGGAGTTCGCTTTTTCTCATATGGTGGAGGTTTTTGTTTGTTTGCTTTGGTTCCTGTTTTATCCTGATTTTGTATGCCTTCGGTTTCTGATTTTCTGAATTATTGATTTTGTGCTATATACAGGGATATATACAGGGATTTTGTGCTGTATATAGGGATATAGATCATGTTTATGACCTGGTTATCAATTGAATGTCAAATTGTACTGAATCGATCCCATCGCGTAACGATAGATCGTCCGCCGACACAAAACACATATTTCAATTCAATGGCCTTATATGCAATATGAACAGATTGGAGAGTTTACTAACAGAATTCAGAAAAAATGTAAGTAATTGAATTTGATAGACTCCATTACAAAAGCGATCTATTGGATGAACTTAATTCTTATATAATATGGACGACTTGAGTTGTACAAAGAGGCAGACGAGCAACATATGTTAATCGCATTGACAGTATAACTCGAGCTGTCCCAATAGAACGTGTATATATCGACCTTTTGACATGACCGTACAATACAAAGAAGAGAAAAATGTATCCTGTCATGCAGTCTAAGGCCAAGCAAACATACATCAGTGAATTAAAGAAACATAAAAAACAAAATCAGAATATAAAATCGCCATAAATAGTCAATGAATACAGATTAGGATTCCATGTTTTATTTTTATCAAATGATGACATTAGAAGGGAGGTATCAAAGAGGGGCAAAGGGAAATATAAGGTAGTGAGTACTGAGAAAAACCTTATCAATGATGGGCTGGTAAGTAGACTGATGCATTTCTTAGAAAATTCATCTTTCTGACAGATCTTTCTGCATGTAATTGTATTGCACCACATTTTTAGAAATTTAATTGAATTGAATTGTGTGCAATCGTTTTTAAAACTTTTTTAAAACGTTGGGAAGGAAGGGATCTCCAACAACAATCGGTTGCAGCATCCAAAGCAAAATCAGGAAACAATCAATGCAAAAAATCACTCAATGCACACACCCGAAAAAAGAGACGCAAAAGGGACAAGAAACACCAACTCACACCATAGAAACAAGAAACTCAAAAGACAACGTATAAACCAACGAGACCAACGGGCAACCAGTGCCGACGTAGGATGGCTATCTGCCACACAAGTTGCAGATGGAGTGGTTATCCGGATTACATGCGCATAACCTTTCCATTTTGTTCGATTACTCAGAGGTATCAATAACGCACAGTTGTGGTGTAAAATAACCTCCTTACTATAAGATGAACCTACAGACAGACAGCATGACACAGGCGCACAAGAAACACACAAGTTATATGAAAACGTAAATAGATATAAAAAAAGACAGAAGAAGGCATACGAAATGCAGTCCGTGTTTTGTCAACTGTAGCAAGCTCATGCATGCGATCACCCGAGGAGTCCGAATGACATTCATAGAGGACAGGTGTTCGGGGCCTTGTTTTCTCTTAAGAGGTATTGACAGGGCATTTCATGGAGTCCTGTCGTGATATTCTTCCTCGTATGAGGCGGAGATAATAACATACCATATGCTGAGATGATTCAAGTATGAATAAATTCGTTTAGTGAAGCGCCTCCTAGTTTCATTTCAAAATTTTATACATAATTGTATACATTTGTATTCTTATTTATTACGATTTAGTACGTTCATATGCATATATATATAAAGGCATATCCCGTTGACTGAACTAAATATACGAAATAAACACATTAAAATGTTCCGTGTAGAAAATGCGATAAAACTCGGCACGTTCGTAAATGATTTAGCCAACCTTAAGGAGATAGATGGATGTGACGATGACCTAAAGATTAAAGGCGACCTGAATGATATTTCCGACAAATTTTCAAACGATTATGTTAATTTGCCAATTGATTTGCAAATAAGTGTTTTTCTATATGTTTTAAGGACACAACAAAAGTGTATTGGAGTCAGATGCACTTTGCCAAACGCAAACGATTTCACTAGACAGATTTATGCCGTTTATAAGTCCAAAGCATCCGCGGTCATTTTTGTAACCTGAAATAAAAGTCGTGATATCATTTTTACGGTTTGTTAAACAAAGGAGGGGATCTCCAACAACACCAGGTTGTAGCACCCACAGGAAAAACCCAAAACACCCAATGCAAAAACAAAAAGAGACGCGTAAGGGACAAAGAACGTTAACGCACAGCACAGAAACATCAAACACAAAGGACTACACATAAACCAACGAGACCAATGGGCAACCGGTGCCGACTTAGGACTTAACAAACGAAAGTAACATGTTGATTAAAACAGTATGAGAATGGATCTAAAAGTGTGTAACATACAAAAGATATTCCAGTAGCCATATTCTTAATGATGTAATCATTCCGGGCCCATACACGGCCCATGGTTTTTAAATCATACAGCTTGAGAAATTTAAGTACGCTGATGACTAGTGCTCCTTTTGATATTCAAGTGCAGTTTATTATTAGTATATGATATAGATTAAATCAAACTTAAATGATTAATTCTCTTCATCTTTTTAAGATAAGATTAGAGATTATAAGTAATACATAAGATTATAAGTAATGTTTCCGATGCACAAATATGGTATATATGCTCCAATTATACCGTTTCAGAACTTCAAACACTGTATATGTATTTGTCCATTCTGTTTTCTGAAATTAGTTTTCTCTTAAAATATAAACAAATACTAAAACCTTATTTAGTCTTTCCGGAAAACAGAGTATTCCCCTTTCAGACGGTTTCTGGCGTAAAACCATTGTGACGTCATGAAAAATGTATGGTACTGTCGATTTGAAACTGTCATTTCCCAGACTTTTAGGACTGTTTCCATAGAATTTAATGACGTCATAATCAGTGTACGTCAGATACCGTCTCAAATGGGAAGAAACTGTGGTTTTCGAAAATAGCTAATAGGTATGAGCATATACACTTTGTGTAATTGTATCTCAGTTTTAAGGAAGTACCACACCGTTTAGATTCTCTACAACCCTCCCCCCCCCCCCCCCCCTTCGCCAAAAAAAAAAACTGTAAAAATTAGCATGTTTGATAAGTGCGTTTTCGTTTTTCTATACTTTTAGTGTCTAACGACTACACCCTAGCTTCATCAGTTGGAGCACCGGTATTCAATGATTAAATAAGAAAGTTAAGAGCGATTTAGAATTCAGCCCCTCCCATTTCTTTTTCAGCATCACAACAGGATACAAATTGTAAGGTATTGCTGGTTCAGAATGAAAAGGACATTAATTTGAAAAAGAGTACGAGGATTGAAACCTAATCATAGTTAAACATGTTAAGCGTATCCCAATTTAATAGCATGATTTCAGTGTTAGGGTTAGGATTAGTTGATAGGTTAACAGGTAAATTTGCAGCATGGACCAGACATACACGTTTTCTGTACTTAACCCTCCTCCGTGATCCTCAATCTTAACAATTGGCCAAATAAGATGAAAGTTATTATGTCCAACAATGTACCGAAAGACTTAGCAGGATGGATGGAATATAATGCTACAGGACCCTTGTTTTGGAAATTGCAAGAAAATTTGATGACAGAAATTTTTGAATGCGTTGAAGAAGCGATCAACAACCCAATCATAGAAAGTAGAAACTTTGGAAAGAAATAACCAAATAAATTATCCTTTACTGGATATAGATGAATTGGAGAAGGGAAACAATCAAGGTTTAGTATCTACCGTGTGAATATGAGGCCTCGTGTATCGCATGCAAGCAGGAGTTGCTGATTCTTCCTGGAACCCTGGTCTCACTCCCGTTTTGGAAGTTCGTTTCTTTTCGTGTGTTGGAATTTTTTGTTAGTTTGCTTTTGGTCCTGTTTTATCCTGCATTTGTATGCCTTCGGTTTGTGAGTTTCTGAACTATAAATTGTGTACTGTGAATGGGGATAGGATCATTATTAATATTTGTCATTCAACGCTTTCATCATGTCGTACTGATAATTGACTACGAATGCTTGGATTCTAATCTAGTCATTTAGTAAAAACAATTATCTCACTGACGATGGAAAGAAGTGGATATGATCGAATAGGAAAGGATATTATATGATAAGATTTGACAGGATAGGATAGCCTAAGGATAAAATTGGATTGACATTGATAGGGTTGGCAAGGATAGGATTGAATAGGATAAGATAGGATAGGATAGAATAGAGTGGAACAGATAGGAAAGGGTTGGATAAGATAGGATTGAATAGGATGTTATAGAGTGGATAGGAAGTGGTTGCAGGATATAGGATAGTGGATATGCTAGGATTGGAAATCAAGTGTATTGCAGAATTGTATGTCAAGGATGATGAAATAGGCTTTTAAAGCGGAACGTCATACCTGCCATCTTAGAACATTAAAACATCGTCAAATCTAGTGGAACTTCTCTTTTCAATAGTATCAGAAAAAAAACATTCGATTTAAGTGGCATTTTGGGCGTAATTTGGAATTTTAATTGAAGGGAAAATATACGTTACTTTTCCATGGTCGTCTGATTGCAAAAATTCTCTGTAAAATTCATAGAACAATGATTGAGATAAAAAAAACAAGTCAATTAAATTGTAGAAGATTACTAACAAAACTTTTAATATGAAGGTTCCGTCCTGTGTGCATACTCAGCTGAATGTTTTTGGTCTTTTTTTAATCGAAAAATTATACAACTATGTATAAAGTTGGTAAACTCCGTACGGCGGCTTCGCCTAGCATGCAAAGAGGAGCGCTCATACCGCAATGACAACCCTAAAGAACTATGTATACAACTATGTATATGATATGATTGAATCACAGCCATGATACATCGCATAATCATATACATGATATACATGACATATACATGTCATAGATCATACAACCCTAAACAACTATGTATACAATTATGCATATGATATGACTGAATCATATCCATGATACACATCGTATAATCATATACATGATATACATCGTATAATCATATACATAGTATAATGACATATACATGACGACTATGTATACAACTATGTATATTTTTATTTAACATAGGACAGTTTCATTTGAAACCTAACGAATTTCATCTTTAAAAAAGTACAGAAGAAAGAAGACCCAACGGTTTGACAATATTGATAATCAACTTGTCTCATTAAGATAAGAATAGTCAAACATGGAATACCTGATTTACCTAAGACTACAGAAGTTAATTATAGATATTCAAACAATAACTTCCTTGTCTCAGTTATTCAAGACTGGACAATATTAACTTACTCATTTCTAAGACCGGAATTGAAAGATAACCTTTTCAATTAATTCAAGTTAGCTCGTACCTCTGATCGTGTGAGCTTATATTCTCCCTATGATGACCTTTTTTCGAATTTTCGTGATTATCATCTTTGAACCTTTTATTTAAAAAAAAAATTCAAATAGACCTTAGGTTTTAGGAATATCTTTAACGTCTATAAATTCGAAAGACCAAAACTTTATCTTTACACCCTATGGAAAAATCCAAAACTTCACATTTTTAGATTTTAGAAACGTTTTTAAACCAAGAATACATTTAAAAACAATATATTTTTGAAACGGTATCATTAATGATATGAAAATGAAATATGCTATTTTCATGCATAACTTTCTCCGATTTTGGACATGAGGCACAGCCTACCTTAATTTGTATGGAATTACGGTACTCAACATCAGCAGCAGGAAAACACGTATGTAAGAGATAAATATTAATTTTCTATCATTTTAAGTGAATTATTAATATTCTAACCACTTATTTTGTATCGAATCTATGTTGTTTTATCATGATTTTTTTCATCAAATTCATCCCGATATCCTCTGTACAAGGAACAGTGATAACGCGTATTATTTCGTATAATTTTCAGTATGATTGATTAAAATTACAATCGTTTTAAAAGTATATGCTCTAGATGATTTTTCTCATCTTCAATGAATTTGAACGAAAATTCTAGTCATTTCAAAAATCTCTATTCATTTGCCATCGATATTTTCCCTTACCTATTTGCCATATTATAAATCCTATCATCAAGCCAAGCATGAAGGAAGAGGAGAGCATAAGATACACATTGCTCCGCATTTCTGAACATAAAAACAGATATTAGTACAAATAAGGTAAATATATATTCCACCTGGTGTCCTATAGAGGCATGTTTTGTTCACCTTCTGTAGCCAACGTCAATAAAGTTGTTTAAAAAATCCATACAAATGTTCATAAAAGGTTTTCTTTCTGTGGGAATCATTACCGTCCGATTCCCTAGTAATACAAAAAGCAGCTAAAGAAAACATTTTATTTTTAAAAGAACAAAATTTGAACATGAGCTGATTTTCACATATATACTGAACAAAAAAAGTTATGTCCTTCTTTTTTTGTATTGGTTTATAATGACTCGTGAAAACAAACATTATTCAGAGGCGGTATTCTCGAAAAATATTTTTTGAATTAAATGTTAAACATGGGTGAGAATCAATCATATCATATACATAGTTGTTTAGGGTTGTATGATTTATGACATGTATATGTCATGTGTATCATGTATATGATTATACGATGTGTATCATGGCTGTGATTCAATCATATCATATACTCATTTATGGATAATCGATATCAAAATTTTATTCCGTTTTTCAATGGAGAAATCTCCTATGCTTATTTATACACTTTTATCATTCGAAAGCAGTCAACCAGAAATTTTCCTTACAAAGGGAACACTTTTTATTTCGTCACGCTTCATTGCGTTCAATGTCTGAGTGATAAAAAGATTATTTTGGAGTTTTTCGTGAGTAAATTTGATTATTTCGAGGGTTATAACGTTTCATCTGCACAAGTGGTGACCTTCTATTTTTAGGGACATAACTTTTTTTGTTCAGTATATAGCCAAGTTCGATCATCTACGGTGAACGCATTCGAAAATGTCTGTTTCACTTTTGTCCGATGTCCATCCTGCTACGTCTTTCGGTACATTTTTGGATATAATAACTTTATTTTAATAACTTTAATTTATCAGGTTTAAAATGATGCTATTGAATTTAAAGACGTTTACCAATTTCACACTGTTTGGCTATGTTACATTGTTTAGATTGAAGATCACTGACTGACGAGGGTTTAGTACCCGAAACGAGCATGTCTGGTCCATGCTGCAAATTTATCAGTTCTTAAATGATGCTATTGAATTTGAAAACGTTTAACATATTGATTGAGGATGGCAATTGACTATATACTTGATTGGACCATAATGATATTCGTTTATTTTTGCATACGTTCACTCATGTTGGTAACCAGATTATGCTCTTGAGTTTATTATCACATTACTGTACTTGATTTCATTTGCTTATGAATTTGATCGTTATACGCATTGTCTTCTCACATTATACAGAAAGGGGATTTTTTTTCTATACTGAACAAAAAAATTTATGTCCTTCTTTTAAATTTGTATTGGTTTTACATGACTCGTGAAAACAAATTCTATTCAGAGGCGGTATCCTCGAATTAAATGTGCAACGGTATATACATTAATTGTCCGATTCTGACGACGATCCTATTATGTAAGATGAAATTGTGACGTCATAATCAAGGTTTTAACCAAAGGGGTTTCACCTGTTTGATCCTCTCTGGTAAGGGCGTTTCTGAACCCAAAAGAATATAACTTAACAAATCGGTATCGGCACATCCTTAGATACACTTTCGATGTGTTTTGGTATTTGACATGGCGCATGGACGACCGTGGACTTCCGGTGTCATAAATCCTAAATTTTCTTGAATTGCAAGTTATTTGACTAATTTATAGATATTCGATATCACAATTTTTCCCGTTTTTTTTTTCAATGGAGAAATCTCCTGTGCTTATTTGTACACTCTTTTCTTTCGAAAGCAGTTAACCAGAACAAAGAAAGAGAGAAAATTTCCTTACAAGGTGAAAACGCTTTGTTTCTTCACGCGTCGTTGAGTTCAATGTCTGAGTGATAAAAAGAACATTTTTGAGTGTTTATTGACTTAGTTTTACTACTTCGAGGGTTATAATGTTTTATCTGCACAAGTGGTGACCTGTCATTTTTAAGGACAAAACTTGTTTTGTTCAGTATATATTCGACATGGAAGATACATGTACATACATTTCGATTTTTCTTTCTAATACCGTATAACCAGAAATTATCGCGAGATACTAATTTTCGCTATATTCACGAGTGATTTCGAATCGCGAAAATATATTTTCTCGGAAAATTGTGTTTGATATTGTATATCATCAGTAACACTTTGTTCTTATTGTACATGTGCCATTTTTCACTTTTTGTTCTAAAGAAATGTTAAGAGAAGTTAAATAAATCAGTGTAATTACACTAACAAAAAATAAATAATGAAAGGTACAAAACAGTAACATTATGTTTTTATATTTTTTTGTAGTTTAGGAATCGCGAAAAATTGTACTCGCGAAAATAAAGACACTCTGTTTAATCATAAAATCGCGAAATTTGATACTCTGATTATATGGTATCTTTAAAGTTTAAACTAACTTTATATCAATAAGAAAAATATCCGTTTCAAGTCAATGTTGCATTGATTTCAGGAATATAACAAGAAACTCGCTTGAACGAAAAAAGAGTAAAAACACGCTAGAGTAGCACGTCAATAAACAGTCGGATACAGCAAGAAAAAACACACGAGACCGACCAACAAATCCTTTGCAAATGTGTGTAAAACAACATTAAACACATTTAAAATAGATAGAAAGCGAAAGCAAGTCTTAGCAAAGGAATGAAGAAATGCTAATTTATTCATCCTTTCACGATTCTTTTCATTTTGGGTTATATTATAGTCAGTTTTGTAAAAAGAGAACACCTTTTTAAATCATCCTACATCAGGAAACCAGTTTATATTCATTGACATCTTTACTTTTATTCAACAGCATATAGAAATAAATTAAAATTCACACTAGGATTAAACGAATTATGTTTTTATGTGTAGTCAACCGTAAACAACGTTCATTCAAAAAAGAAATCAACTTCAAGCTAACGTGAGAAAATGTTAACGCCTCATAGTTTTTCTATCCCTGTTTAAAGAAAAGGACAACTGGTGTTTTGTATACCTTTACTTTGACTTTGAGACGGAATAACGGTTCGGCACTTCTTTGATGTTTATTTAGATAAGTTGGTGTTAGAAATATTGTCAAACGTGATACACATCAATGATTTTCTTTTTATCTAAGTTTAGATTTAGATACCCCCCCCCCGAAATATCCAACCCTGCTCAAATGTCTAATCACGCTGAAACAGATATTCAGGTTTTCGATAACAGTGAAAAAAATAGTGTAAACCTTTTGCTTATAACGTGAACACAGATTATTCATCGCAATTTCGTCAGAGTTATTATACGTTATTACGGTTCCAGACGGGTAATATGGTCTGATATACCTTTTCTGGAATTTATATTTCCTGAGCTGCATACTGCAAATCGCTGATAAATTGTCATCTAAAAATGGCGTCGATAGTAAAATTTCTAACTTTTTATTTGTTGATTGACTGTAAAATTTTATTTCACCATTAAAAAAAGTCGTACCCGTAAATGGTTTATTCAAAATGAATAAGCCACGAATGAAATTCATTGTAGCAGGAAATCAAAATTAAAGGATCTGAAGCGAGAGGAAAATTCTAAACATTTGATCGTTTTACGGGAAAAGTTCGCTATGACGTCATTTAACAATAAGGTTTCCGTGACGTCACAAAGTTTATTTGCAGTGTGACAAATATCTATATCCACGTAAGCGTAGATTGATCACCGGCTTATGCTATATTACTATTATTGCAGACAAATAATACAAAAAGAGAAAAAACAAAGTAAACTTATAACAGTATAAGTCAAGAGTATTTTATATTTTAAAGGAAAATAATTCCTTTCAATTCTGCTTCATCAATCTATAATAAATTTGAATTCAATATTCTTGCAAATTAAATTACGATGCATAAAAATGAATCAAAAATAAGTTAAAAGTTTATTATCTCGATAAGAAATAACATATAACTACAACTGTCCCGAACAAGTGTCTGGTACCAAGCTCCTACACATGCGTCCGATTTCAGTTCCGCTTTTCTTCACTTAGAAATCTACCTCTGCCGTCATCGCCTATTGTTTGTCTGCAAGATTCGTGCAGACTGGAACTGGGGCTTCATATTTGTAAATAAAGTATTGAAAGTATATACCAGGTTTGACTACATTTATGAGATATACAGTGTAAATACAATGCTTTTCTTTCGATGCAATACGATGCAGTATCAGGGATTCGTTCTTCATTCGTACGATGCCAATACGATAAGCTGAGCGAAAGGTCTCCAGTAAAAATACAAATTCTAGCTATAAATCGAAACCTACCGTCTTTAGACGTGAGTCTTGTAAATTTTCCAACATCAAGATAAGAATTGTTTCCTTCATTGCCCGTTTACTCGCCCCTAAACACTCAAATATGAGTGTGCCTCTGGCTTTGAATCCTTTGCACTGTTTACGTCAGAAGTCCGAATGACATCACTGTGACGACATGCCGTACATGCGATGCCTCTCGGGTTTTATCATTGCGTGAAATGGCGAAAGAAAATAGCGATGACGGCAAGGTTATATTGCAAGCCTGTGCCGCCTATGACCTTGTTGCAAGTTGGTCTGGTACATGAAAAATGGTTTGGAATGGTGTTTAAGACGGGTATGAGTTAGAACACTTTTAAAA
This sequence comes from Pinctada fucata, assembly GCA_028142955.1. Taxonomy (NCBI): domain Eukaryota; kingdom Metazoa; phylum Mollusca; class Bivalvia; order Pterioida; family Pteriidae; genus Pinctada; species Pinctada fucata. Next base: position 34,653,386 of record AP027115.1, read on the forward strand.
TTTTCAATATATGTTCATCAGTATTTCTTCCTTAAAAGTTTGTATGTCCTGTGAAAACAGGAGTTCCTTTAGCATAATATTTCACCTATTCTGCTACATGTACGTCTTTCGGTACATTTTTGGACATAATAATTTTCACACTTTTTGGCCATATTACATCGTTTAGATTGAGGATCACTGACGAGTGTTAGTTACCTGAAACGTGCATGTCTGGTCCATGCTGCAAATTTATCAGGTTTTAAATGATGCTATTGAATTTAAAGAGTTTAACATTTGAACTACTTGGTGAGTGTCCATGCTGCAAATTATCTTGTCAAAAATGATGCTATTTGAATTTGAAGACGTCTTATATTCTGTGACCATCTAAGTGATTCACAACTCCTGAATTATTTTGATAAAATATGAATAAAATATCCAGGAAATGAATCCAAATCATAAAAAAGGAAATTCATAAGAAAATAAAGAATACAAAGAGAAACGAATACAATAATTAATTGTAAACCAAATACCTTATAACCAGAAATGTTCGCGAGATACTAAATTTTGCTATATTCGAGAGTGATTTGGAATCGAGAAAAAATATTCTCGCGAAAAACTGTGTGTAATAACGTTTAACAAAAATTGGTATATCAGTGACATTTTGTTTTTATCTCGCTTATAAACATATCGCTATTTAACATAAAGCGAAGTAATTCTAGTGTATTCTTATAATGAAATAACTGAAACATCAATAATGGAAGGTACAAAACAGTGAAGTCATATGTATATGTTTGTAATTTCGGAATTGCGAAAAATTGTACTCGCGAAAATCATCCCATTTTACCGTGAAATCGCGAAATTTGATACTCGCAAACATTTCTGGTTATTATACGGTATACCTAAATTTCAAACAAGAGAGTTCCTCCGAGTTAAATGATTGTGGCTGGTCTGAAAATCACCACTGGTACATGTGCGCGTACGGATTCAATATACGAAACATGTGTCTTGTAAATGAAAATTGGTTTGAAATAGTATTCAAGAAGAATCCGAGTCGAAAAACAAATATTTATTTCTTCCTGAAAGTTTGTATATTTTATCAGGAGTTTCTTCTGAGACAATCTGAATCTGAAACACTTAACAAAATACAAATAATAAATCTATGAAACAAATGTAAAGTACGAAAGCCCGTTAGCGCTAAATATGAAAAATGTAAAAATCTCGTTTTTCTTCATTCATTTCTCATTTTCCTAAATATATATCGCATTTTCTTCTTTTTTCATATTTGGCACCAATGGGCTTCCGTAGCAAAGCATAGGAATTGAAATGTTCATTACCTAGGTTGAATATCATACATGCACATCCAATAATCACTCCAACTGTGAACGTTAACAACAATCTCAAAGTTGGATTCACTTGCATATCTGAAAAAGTAAGAAAACATAGGTGTTGAAGAAAACTTATATCTTCGTCAAAATACAATTTAACCACTCTTAACGACCCACTTTGTTAAGAGACCTCTTGTTTTAGGAGACCAATTTTTTTTCAACTCCCAAGTAAACAATTGTCATAAAAATTAACCTGTATTAAGAGACCACCTGTCTTATGTGACCTTCATTTGACCTTTCCTTGAAGGGTCTCTTAAAACAGGTTTAACTGTATCTATAACGATTAGGGAAAAATCTGACAATCACAATACATTTTCTTAATTAGATATGCAAAGATAGCAGGGTGCTTAAACAAACGTACATTGTAGTTAATATACACGACACAAACACCTGTTCAAATAAGCGATTCGTAATTATCTTATTTTGATATTGTACTTTCATGAAGGCATTTCGAACCTTGAATTCAAGGAAAGACTTAATGTCAAACTTCAGAAGAACAAAGAAGGCAAATCAAACATCTTAGATGTCATGAAAACAACACAGATAAAAGACATTACAAGAGACCCAAGGGGGCCACATCGCCCACCTGAGCTGCAAACAGAAGAATGATAGTGGACAATTTGAGTCCATTGAGTATTCGCTACCTTTTAGATGTCGAAAATGCATCAGCCAATCAGAGCCCTCGTTGACCATATTTGTAAGCCAATCGATAGGAAAAACACAAACTTTGTAGAGCATCATGAGTACTTGCTTCCTCTAAGGTTTCGTGAAATTCTATGTAGCGGTTTCAGATAAGTCGAAAATGCATCATCTAATCAGAGACCTCGGCGGTCAGGGTTTTTTTTTTCCTTGTTTTGGGGTCGAATTTCGGCCCCTTCCCAATGCCAATTTTCCTCTATTTTTCCCAAAAAATCACCCTGAAATTCCAAAAGAGGAATTATGAAAAAATCACCTGAGAAAATAAGACTCAAAACCTGGAAGTCAGCACAAAATGTCCTATTTCGAAGTGCACATTTGAAAGTTTTTTATTCATCCCATGTTCAGTTCCAGCAATTCAATGGATTATCAGTGTTGATAAATGATACTTTAGGATTATACCTTGGTGAGAATTTGTTCGAAAATTTTCCCAATTTCAGCAAAATGTCGCAAGTTTTCCCAAATGGGACAGGCACAGGCACCTTCCCCAAAATAAAAAAGAAACCCTGGGCGGTCATATTTGTTGACTGATCGGCACAAAATAAAACACAAACTTGGTAAGGACCTAAAGTATACTTGCTTCCTGTTAGGCGTCGTACAATTCTGTGCAGCGATTGCAGAGGAGAAGTCGAAACAGAGCCCTCATTGACCATTTTTGCTGACCGATGGGCAGAAAATACATAAAGTTGGGAGAGGACCTTAAGTACTTATTTCCTGTAAGGTATCATGAAATTCTGTGCAGAGGAGAAGTCTAAAATGCGTCAGCAAATCAGAGCCCTCGGCGGCCAAATTTGTTGACCCATCGGCACGAAAAACTTGCTTTCTGTAAGGTTTCGTGAAATTCTGTGCAGTGGTTGCAGAGAAGAAGTAGAAAATGTGAAAGGAAATCAGAGCCCTCGGCGGCCATGCTGGTTGACTGATCAGTATGAAAAACACCAGCTTGGTAGACGACCTTGAATACTTGATTCCTGGAAGGTTTCGTGAAATTCTGTGCAGCAGTTGCAATTGCAAAGTACACTTAAGCGACTCCCTGTCAATTTAGGTCGCAGAGGAGAAGTCGAAAATGTGTCCGCCAATCAGAGTCCTCGGCGGCAATATTTGTTGAAAGTTCATTCAAGCGTCTTCCCGATTAATTTAGGTCGCTAACTCTGACCTGAATATTTGACATATTTTCATAATGGAGCAACCATTTGATTTCTAAGAGGGGGGAGAAGACGATAAAAAAAATCCGCATCGAAATTTTATGGAAGGGCCGGCAAAACAAAACAAAAGGCCCAAGGGGGCCCAATCGCTCACCTAAGTTGCAAACAAATTAAAAACTGATCGTGGACAATTTGGCAGAGGATATTGAGTACTTGCTTCCAGTAAGGTTTGGTTAAATTCTGTGTAGCAGTTTAAGAGGAGATGTCGAAATTGTGCCATCCAATCAGATCCCTAGGCGGCTACATTTTTTGACCGGTCGGCATGAAAAAACACAAACTTCGTAGGGGACCTGGAGTACTTGCTCCCTGTAAGGTTTCATAAAACTTTGTGCATCGGTTGCAAAGGAGAATTCCAAAATGCGTCATCCAATCAGAGCCCTCGGCAGTAAAATTTGTTGACCGATCAGCACGAAAAACACAAACTTGGTAGAGGACCGTGAGTACATGCTTCCTGTAAAGTTTTACGAAATTCTGTGCTGCTGTTGCAGAGAAGAAGTCAAAAATGTGTCAGCCAATCAGAGCCCTCGGTGACCATATTTGTTGACCGATCAGCACGAAAAACACAAACTTGGTAGAGGACCGTGAGTACTTGCTTCCTGTAAAGTTTTACGAAATTCTGTGCAGCTGTTGCAGAGAAGAAGTCAAAAATGTGTCAGCCAATCAGAGCCCTCAGTGACCATATTTGTTAAACGATCGGCACGAAAAACACAAACGTAGTAGAGGACCTTCGGTACTTGCTTCCTGTAAGGTTTCATGAAATTCTGTGCAGCGATTGCAGAGGAGATGTCGAAAATATGTCAGCCAATAAGAGCCCTCGGCGGCCATATTTGTTGACCGATCGGCACGAAAAAACACAAACTTGGTAGAGGACCTTGAGTACTTGCTTCCTGTCACGCAGCATTCGGATCAGCCTCGACCTTTTTCTTCGTAAAAAGACTCGGACGTCATACGGCGCCATTTTGGAAATAGTTCCCCGTTGGTCTTTTGGTTTTTGTTATTATCTTTCATGAAATTCAAGTTTCAACACCGGATCGTAACTAACAAATATGTTACTCACAAGATCATTCACTCAAGTTTGAGAATTTTGAATGTTGAAAAAGTGCCTCTTTACTTTTACATCGATTTGATGTAAAACTTTCCACCATTGGCATCCGAGTCTTTTTATGTCGTTACAAATAAAGGGCGAGGGGATCCGAATGGTCACGCAGCTACGTTAAGGTGCTCCACGCAATGACGTTAGAGAAAATTCCGCGAAAACATTGTGTGACGTTATAAATGACGTCACATCAGTTATCGTATGCTAGGGATATTTCAAGGGATAAATTGTACTGGATCGATTTTCAATATTATTGAGCTTTCATCCTATTCCTAACATCAACTCTAAATGTTCCCAGTATCTTTTTTACAAGAAGTAATGAAAGAATGCGTGTATTTCTACAGTTTTGCACATCGGGTCATTGTACATGTAGGTCAAGCATGCGCAGTCTGAGTTCAGGGTTAAAGGGAAGCTTTGGATGAGAAACCGCTTTTAATTCACAGAGGAATCGCTGATTTTCAATTAGTAAATCAATATAAGGAATTGATAATGGTTTGCTCATAAAGAAGCACAATTTTTATTTCGATTATTTGTTAGATATTGTCCATAAAAAGCAATTTAATGGAGTTTTACTGATTTACCGGCTTTAAAATAATTATTTCTTATTCATTTTTATATTCATTTAGTTGTTGTTGCTGCCGGGGTCGGGGGGGGGGGGGGGGGGGGGGGCGGGGGAGCGGGCGAGGGTGCCAGCTCATGCACATTAATACAGTTTATTCTCAAGCATTATTTTTAAAAAGATATATAATAAATACATGTGTCAATAAATGGCTATACGGCGGGCACTGTATTCATAGCCGGTACAACAGAACAATATCGAAACTTCAGATACGGTCAACTTGTACTAGACTAAATCTAAGAAGAAATAAAAATAGTAATAAAACAAATTGTAATCAGCAAGAGATCGGGCGGGTTATAATTAGACTGAAACATGATTAGCCTAGCCGGGAAAGAACCCCCCCCCCCCTCTCTCTCTCTCTCTCTCTTATTTATTCAGAGTCAAGTTATATACATTTTTTTATTATGATTATTTTGTCACCGATAGAGCTCTGCTCACAAAAGCCCTGTAACAAGTTTACAATCAATTTTGTTAAATACAAAATTAGAAGACGGTCAGTATCGCGGTCTTAATAGTCCGCCGGGTTGGATTCAGTACGAGGAAATATTGCATTGATACATAGATTTCAATATTTGATCAGCAGAAGTTTTATTGTCTAGCGGCAACCTTTATCACCAGAGTTATTCCCTACCACAAACTTTACCACAAAGAAAATATTTAATGTTTTAATGTATACTAAAAGCGGATGCCCGGACGAGGCTTACTCTCTCGGGTCAGTCCCCCCCCCCCCCCCCCCCCCCCCGGCCGGGCCTGCCTTCTCAAGTTAATATATGTATATTACATTCTCATCGTTGTAAAAATAATACTATTATAAAATTAAAAACACTTTACATTGTATCAGATATTAAAAACCCGTGTTATTATGTTGTACATACGTATGTTGCATGTTTACTAATGTTTTCCCGGGTCAGCCCCCCCCCCCCCCCCCCGGGTCGGGCCTGCCTTCTTAATATATGTATATAACATTCTCATCGTTGTAAAAATAATACTAAATTGAAAAAAACCCACTTTACAATGTATCAGATATTAAAAACCCGTGTTATTATGTTGTACACACGTATATGTAGCATGTTTACTATTGCTTTCCTGCTAAATTTCTATGACGTAATCCAGATCGTCCCATCTGAAAATAGACTGATATAGGGTAGTTGTAAAAAAATGTAATTTGCAGGTGACTACCCTTGTACGATTTCGATATTTTTATACAGAATCTATAGAGGACACTTCAATTTACCAAGATTTTGCTGTGCATTTAATAGAAATTTTAATAGTTGTGTAAAATGTGGATGTAAAGTCGCAGTGTTTTTACCACTTGTTTTCCTTCTCGGTATATTTTCTCCTCTTAATCGTTTTAAGTGTCACAATGCCCAGCACATTTCTAAATCTACAGGATTTACTGAAGAAAACGATATAACATTAATTTTCTATTATTTTTTCCTTATTTACCACTTGCAAAATTCAATTTAAAACCGAGACAACACTGTAGAGTTATATTTAGGGCTGTCACGTGGCACAGGGGAATCCCCCTGGTGATTTTTTTTTCTTAGCTACCAGACACCTACCAGATATAAAAAAAAATACAGCTTTGAACTAAAGAAAGAACGTTTAAGCTGTAATTTAGGGTTGAATGCCAGGCACCGTAAAAATGGAATATTTTCAGCGCGACGTCAGCGTGGAGCACCTTAACGCAGCCGCGCAGGTTTTGTGAAATTCTGTGCAGCGGTTGCAGTGAAGAAGAAAAAAAAAATGTGTCAGCCAATCAGAGCCCTCGGTGGCCATATCTATTAAAAGATCGGCACGAAAAATACAAACTTGAGAGAAGACCTTCGGTACTTGCTTCCTGTAAAGTTTCATGAAATTCTGTGTAGCGATTGCAGAGGAGATGTCGAATCGGAGCCCTCGGCGGCCACATTTGTTGACCGATCGGCACGAAAAACACAAACTTGGTAGATGATCTTGAGAACTTGCTTCCTGTAAGGTTTCATGAAATTCCGTGCATCGGTTGCAGAGGAAATGTCGAAAATGGGTCAGCCAATCAGAGCCCTCGGCGGCCATATTTGTTGACCGATCGGCACGAAAAACTCAAACTAGGTAGAGGACCTCAAGTTCTTGCTTCCTGTAAGGTTTTGTGAAATTCCGTGCGGCAATTTCAGAGGAGAAATCTAAAATGTTAGGAAGTTTACGACTGACGACAGACGACGGACGCCGTGCTATGACAATAGCGTCTTCCACCGCAACGTCATAGGTTCCTTCCACTACTTTCCACTCTCAATATGACCTTGCCTTCACCCCTTAGGTCCCATGTATTTTTCAAATCAATTAAAACGAAGCGTCTCGCGGATGCGATGAAACCCTTGGTGCACCAAGATGTGACATGCACAATAGCTCACATTAGCTTCGCTCAGGTGAGCTAAAAATGTCCGGATCATAAATTTGCCCATCTCCCTCTTCCAACCTTTCCACATTACCTTTTGTTAGCGGGTCCCTGTAAAGTGCGAAACAGATCGAAACGAAACGAAACAAATCGAAACGAAACAAAACGAAACGAAACAAAACATAAAACTTAAAGAATATGAGAAAAAGAGGAAAAATCGCCGAGAACGAATATTTAAAGACAAGATCAGCATGTACTATTGCCTTAATCCAAGAGTTCTACATTTGTAACTAGTGCCAAGAGGGTTTCTTGAAAGAGTCAAAGTAAACAATTAAAAAAAAAATAAATGTCAAATGCCATTCATGCATTTAAGAGGAATAAAGGGGAGGGGATAGAAAATCACGCTATGACACCGTAATGAGATCATAAAAATGGGGGGGGGGGGCATTTCAGGAAAAAAATCTTATCCTTTTTCAAACGAAATGTGCCCCCAAGTATTTGTTCTCATTTTTCTGATAAAGTTTTCAAATACACATAACGGAACAGTTCCGTGTCCTCTGTACTAGACTCCTCCCTGCTAAATAATACTTTTTCCGCCTATGACGAGGTTATTCATTCCGTTCACTCTCCTTTAATCCTTTTAAAATGCAATGTTTTATATACCGTATATATTATGTTTTGATCGTCAACTTTGACCCTTTAAAAACCCTCTAATCACAAGAACTTATGGTTGAAGGCAATAATAAATGCAGATATTGACATCCGTGCAAGTTCTCTGCATTTACATCAATTTTTCTCAAGTTCTTTAAGATTAATGTTTTGTTTCATTTCGTTTCGTTTTGTTTCGTTTCGTTTCGATCTGTTTCGTTTCGTTTCGATTTGTTTCGTTTCGTTTCGATTTGTTTCGTTTCGTTTCGTTTCGTTTCGTTTTTGTTTCGTTACCCACTTTACAGGGACCCGTTAGCGTCATAAACTAAGTACATTGTCAATTAAAAAATGAAACAAACTTTATTCAAAGGAATGAAATAAATTCAAAGGTTGATCATTAGTACCATATAAGCTGTCTGCTTTGAGTCTCATTTTAGTTAAAAGATTATAGGTTTCTTATGCCATTCCGGAAATTAAAAAAGATGTTATCTGCTAGCAAGAGATGCCTTAATATACCCTTCCATGGCACCTGATCTCACTCCGTGTTTGATATCTAATATAACCGAAAATCACGACGAATGATTTAAACTTTAAGAGTAATTTTCAACATTGAAAAAAATATAATCTGGGCCGAAGGGCCGGCAACACAAATTTTCCGGCTCTGAAAATGGCTGAAAAAATTTCCGGCCTGCAAAGTCTCCCCCCCCCCCCTCTAGAAAAACAAATAGTTGCTCCCTAACAATTTCATAAACTTACCGAATTGCTGTGTATCCAAGAATTATAACGTCCATAAAACAATGATTTCAGAGTTTACAAATGCATATATACTTGTCAAAATTTCTAACTTACCATTCTACAGGTATGGATTTTCGTTAATGTGGAATTCAATTTATTTTTACGATAATTGGATTTGATATACAACATTTCACTCTCTACTTTAAAATCAAGAAAAACGAAATTTCTTTCAACGGAAACAGACCGTGACGAAATTAGAATTTTGAACACTTTTCATGAATTTCGCGTATTTATCGGAAAATTGCAATCAAACCACTTTGAAAGTATTGTTTAAAACCAAGTTTGATCAGAAAAACATGAATCAAACGGAATGCATTTGTTACAAAAGCGATAATAAGCAAATACAACCTCAAGAATTTTCCATAAAATGGATGCGTTCGCATAACTCTTGTGAGTGGTACGTAAAATGAGCTTCCATCAACCAAACATCTTTTTCTAGGCTTACTTTTCAAGAAAAGTGGCCCAGCACAGGAAAAAATTAAATATCGCATTCGCAGGAAATGTTTCAACACAAAAATCCTTACCCGGTATATCAATGATACCGGAAGTGTTATTGACTCGTAAGGCATCAGAATATTTGTAAGCATATCACGACGAAATAACAGTTTCAATCGCCGATATTTCAAAATCTGAAAAACGAATCGAACAATAACCGTAAGAACGTTTCTATTGTAGCCTTTTTCGGTCAAGAGACAAAGTTTTCTTACAAACCGGAAGCGGATAATTCTTTGCTAAAAAGCTGTGGAATTTGAAGATAAACATCGCAGGATGATCATTTATTCATTTATATTTACATATGCCCATTCATTTGTATAGAATTTTCACTGTGATTATAGGAGTATAACCGCGGTGGCATGGTTTGAACTATGACGTCATAGTAACTTGGCTTGATTTGAACTTTGAGGGAACGTAGTAACAGAGTCTTAGCAACGGAGTTTTAAACGTATTTTAATGTCATTTAAGCGTGAAAAACTGGAATGTAAACATAATTCCTGGATCCATTGTAGGTTATCACAGTATAATCACATTCCAAAAGACAGTTATTCTATAAACACTTAAATCTTTTGTTTTTATTATAAATATAGATATGTTAAATAATTGATTTCTACCAATAATGAAATTGAAGTAACTGGGAAAATGTAAGTTAGAAATTTTGACTAGTATATATGCATGTATATATCAAAGGTATAAATGATCGAGATATGGGTCAGTTATTATAGTACAGATACAAGTGTAGAGGGTTCGGTTGTATGAAAGTGTTCGATTTTAACACGAGCGTGTTCGAATAGTATTGATCAGTGAGGAGTGTTCTGAAGTCATTTGCATTATAACTCGCAAGCAGAGTATAATATATAATGTTGCGTGAAACATGGCACATGTACATGTAAGGTCATTCGAGCCATTGCCACAGTTGCAAATCTACGTATTTGTTACTTTTTCATTACGTTGTTTTTATTGATGTTCGTCATTCTTTCAGACATTTTGTTGTCGTATGTTCTTCATGGCTGCCTCGGAACTTTATAACAATTACTTTGAACATACCCCTTGATCGCCAATTGATAGGCCACTTGCCAAAATTCATAATGGTTGACAAAATGACGAAAAATGTCCGAGGTAGGATATTTTTGCGCTCTTTTTCATTGTTACGTCACTATGGAATTGCGTCTTTTAACAGTGACGTCATGATGTAAAACAACGCCAAAAGATGTTGACTTGGACATTTTGTGCTCTCTAACAAGATCGGAAAATGGTCTATCGAACGTTATCAGAATCGTCATTCTGCCATTTATCAATGCGACAAAATAACGTTTAAGCGAAGAAACCAAACTTTTTCGTACAAACTTCATCGAGGTCGATGCATCAGTGTTTTAATGAACTTTATCATACAGACAAATTATCAATATACGCACGGAGACGCCATCCGTTCGTTAATCTGTCTTCTGTCTATCAAGGGCCTTCGGGGAAAAGGAAAATATGCCGACAATGGACACTGCGCATGTCTAGACGTATGATTGGAAGAGAACACATCGTCGCAAGGGTTTGACGCAAGAATTACTACCCGAGGTACTTGTAAATGGAGATGACCAGTTCTTTCACTGAATCACAGAACGATCAGATTGAATAAATGATAAGTATTTGAAGTACATTGTAAGTAAGTTTGAAACGAATACAGTATATATATGCTTAATATCTATGTATAATATTTCAAAATTATGCAATGCAGTTACACGTACCTTTATTTCAATTGATGTCTGCAACGTCGTTTTTATCCTTTCAAGTTAGATTTATAGTTTTGGAAACAACTTCATAGAACTTTAAAAATCGTTTTATATATTAACTTTTTGTATCATGCTAGATAGTTATGCTTTTTTGCTTAATAACAGAGTTCAAGAGGATAACATGAATTCCTACGTTTAAGTTTTTACGTTTTTACGTTTTACGTTAAGATGTTTTACGTTGTTATTCTCTCTTTTAAATTTCCATTGGCATTGAAAGAAAATTGTGATGTAACCGCATCGGGTTTTCACCCGCCTGAGGTGTGAAAAGTACTAATTCTAACGAGGCAGAGTATAATTCGAGTTATCGCGCTTTGCGCACGTCTTGCACATCGACGACCCGATTTCCAGCACTCAAACAGAAAAAAATATATATTGGGCGACAGAAATTTAATTCTTAGTTTTACGGATCCGCCGACCCTAATTTTACCACAAATGGAAAAAAAATAAAATGAACTGATTGTACATTTTTTTTCTTCCGCTCATATGAATCACTGGTTATTACTTTTAATTCTCACTTAATCTTTATCGTGCAAGTGTTTTAGAGAATGCGGCTTTTAAAACATGATAAACAAGCTGAATTAAAAACGTGATCGTGGCACAAAACATGAAATGTTGAAATTTACTGATTTTTAATTTATTTTTATTCCCTCCTCCTACCCTATTTTGAAAAAAATAAAATCCGTAAAACTAAAAATTAAATTTCCCTAAATAATGTGCGTAATTTATATGAGAAAATTTTTTTAAAACTTTATATGAGATTTCATGGATTTGACGTTAAGCAGGGAAATGACAATAGCGTATTACTATTCATAACGTTAAGATCATGTTCAGCATGTAGGATTTATTTGTTCGCACAGACCTTTTGAATAGAAGAGAAACTTTGTTAACAATAATGGATCACATAAGAAACGAATGGAATAAGAGAAAAACATAAATGAATGAATGAACAAATAAATAAATAAATGAATAATAAAATAGATAAAAGAATGAATGAAAAATAACTTAATAGAAAATAAATAAATAAATAAACATTTAATGAAAGCCTTTGGCCGAAATGTATGGATACATATAGGTAAAGGAATGAATTCAATAAATTAATTAAAAAAGAGTGGTAACAAAAATAAAAAAAACAAGTCCTTTTTCGGATGAAGAAAGACTAATGATTTGTTCAACTTGATGTTCCCTTTTCCTATTTTTCTTTATAACTGACGTTGTTCTGAGAAGAAAAAATGAGGAAAAAACTCAAAACCCAATATCATATAGAAGGTAAGGAGATTATTGCATCCGTAGGAAAATATCAAGCAAAAAAAAAAACCCAACTTGAAGAAATAAATAATTTACCAAAAAAAAAAAAACTTAGCTAACACTTTTCTGAAAAAAGATATCCCACCCCTCTCATATCAGCGGGAGCAAAAATAGGGGAAAAAAGACAACAACCCCCACCCACCCCCACCCCCCACCCCCACCCACCCCCCAAAAGAAATTAAACAAATAAAGCAAAACCAAAAAAAAAAAGGTTTCTTTTTTCGATGTCTCTCTAGTGCATTACATGAATCATACAATTTGAGTATAAGTTTTTCCCCTCTTTTAGAATATATTAAATTATTTTATTCATTACGTGAAGAATAATTTAATATGAATCAAGGCAAAGCCTTTTTGTGCGAGCGGAGAGAAAATAAATATGATTATATATAAAAAAAAAAAAAAAGATCTTTCTTTTTTATTTTCTTGCATTATAGACTATTATAGTTTATCTTGTCTTACAAAACTTTCTGTTTGATGATTACCAAAATGGTAGTATAAGGCGAATGGAAACACGGAAGCATTTGTAAAATTGATCTAGACCAGCAGATGAACATTTTAAGGGGGTGGGGCTTAAAATATGGTTCTTTATAATTCATTTTTATTTTGTAAGAATAATGTTTAGGCTAGCTGAAAATAAATTACTTTTTGTATATCGAACAAAAGAAAAGAAAAAAAAAACAGAAGATATTCCGACTTCTGACAGTACGAAACCACCCGAGACGAGAAAAGCAATCAGAGCGAAACGTCTGTTTAAAACCGGAAATGTCGGATTTCCTAAAAAATATATTCCGTGGTTACGCCGTCTTGTTGATGCTTTATCGTTACCTGATTTACGAAAAATGTTTCCAATAAATTTAACATATGAACAAAAATTATGGCCGGGTTAGCGCAGTGGTAGCGCGCTCGCTTCTCATCTCTAAGGTCCCGGGATCGAATCTCAGATTCGGCAAAGGGTCTTATGTGGGAGGGTAGGTGGTCCCCCACCCAGGCCTCTGTAGGGGGTTTTTCTCCGGGTACTCCGGTTTCCTCCTGCTCCTTGGACCCCCTCACGCCAACATCTGAGCCAACGTGAGACATTAATATAAGTTGTGTAACTTGTTTGTTAAACGTTGTAAAATAAATAAAGTTTAAATTTTAAATTTTAAACAAAAATTGAGTATAACATATACGTCTACTTAGAGTCGAAACAAATTTAAATGGGGATATCCAGCATCTCCGCAGCAACTCTGTCTGCGAGGGGACGAAAGTTTTTGAAAGCAGTATTACATTCTCATTCTTTGATTCAGCATATTTTCTCAATAAGGTACATGTGTATACGCGTTACCATAAGGGCGAGCTTCGCTCGCTATAATGATATTGTCAACATTATCTTCCGAAGACAGATAATAACAATCAGTTCTAGGCCATTCCTATTTCAATTTTTTTTCGATATACAGAGTTCCCTCTCCCTTGGGACGGTATCTGACGTAAACGTATTATAACGTAATGAAATTCCTACAGAAACGTCGTATTTGAAGCATGTTTTCCCTGAATTTTATCCTTATTCTCATAGAATTTGATGACGTCACAATTAATTTACGTCAGATACTGACCCAAATGAGAAATGAACGAAAAGACCTGCAGCCAATTTCACAAGAATTCTCACGAAAAATCTCAGGATTTTTCGTAACTTTCAATCATATCTCAGCCATACGAATGAAAATTTCAATAAAGTTGAAATAATCTTCATTTAATAACTTAAATTCATTAAAACATGAGATAAAATTTGAATTTGAGCGGAATGTAAAATAAATATTAGACTTTGAAAGTTACGAAAATTTCTCGTATCGTAAGTATTTTCGTGAAATTGGCCGCTGATAATTATGATAATCAGTATATAATTACCATACAAGGTCAAGTTCTTTTATTTTGCCACGGAATAGTTCGAACCCATCAGACAGCGTAAATCGCGCCACGTGTACGCCGTCTAAATTTCTATAGACCGTCGGCAATTCCGCCATTGCCGTATAAATCAAGGTGGTGTGAAACGCCAATTTTCTGCGATTCTGCAATTTTCCATCTGCAAGAAGCTGATAATATTTTTTCCGTTTTTTAACTAATTTGACCCCACAATTATAGTCTGGATCCCCTCCCCTGTCGGACTGAACCTCCCCTTTTCCGAAAAATAAACATAGATCCGCTCTCCACTGAGAACTTCACAAGAATATAATAAGTACTTCCAACGTATGTTTTCAGCTATGGGATTCTAGTCAAATCTTTTAAAGTATTTGAGTGTTCTTGAACATTTCTCTTTCATGTAACTGTTTTCTGTTAACGCTGCTTGAAATTATGGCCGTTCCCTAGCTGCATGTTTCCCCTTTTAATGATTTCATAATAATCTGTTAAGGCTGAAAAATGAATGTTTTATTGTATACTGAAACGATAATTTTCAACTATGTACGTATCATGTTTCATAACCAATTTCCCTTCAAGAGCTACTCCGAACCAACTTCATATTTATGAATCTCGGATGCAAAACGTCCTACTCGGTTAAGACATATCGCATCTGTACGGTGGCATAGACTAGAGGTGATATGTAGTTATCTTTTTCTTTTTTAACTCGTTCACTCGAATTTATATGTCGTGGGAACGAGTTATGATTGGATTGTTTTTTGTTTTTTTGTTTTTTGTTTTTTGCATTTAAAATGCATGATTTGCTATTCTATTTATAGTTTTTCACTTTGTCAAATGAATGTTATATACGATATTATAAATCTGTAAGTTTTGACGTAAAAGTGAAAGTAAAAGTAAAAGTAATAGTGAAGTGATTTATTATAAGTAAACGTTCTTGCATCAAACATTCATTTCTATCATTTTGATTTCATTATCTTTGTTGGAGTGCCGCTAAGCTTTTGACTTTCAATAGCTGTAACGGACTCTTCTCTAAGCCAATTATTTTACAGGTTTGGGGTACAATTAATAGATTCTGTATATTTTGACAAAATTTTGTCTATCACAAAACAATACATTTTTTCCTATTTTCCTTTTCTTTGTTGTTAGAGCTGTGTGGCAAGTGGCACCTCCCATATAAGAGTTTAGTTTTATTTGATAAATGATTTATGTTCGTTTGAGCAGGGCGAATCAGAACATAAATATATCTATCAAAGGTATAAATGATTGACATATGAGTCAGTTATGACAGTAGAGATACGAGTGTTTGGTATACT
This sequence comes from Pinctada fucata, assembly GCA_028142955.1. Taxonomy (NCBI): domain Eukaryota; kingdom Metazoa; phylum Mollusca; class Bivalvia; order Pterioida; family Pteriidae; genus Pinctada; species Pinctada fucata. Next base: position 34,668,970 of record AP027115.1, read on the forward strand.
TAAAGAGTTTTCGATTTTATGAAAGTGTTTTCTTTCATCAGAAGCGTGTTCGAATAGTATTGATCGATGAGGAGTGAAATCATTTGCATACATTTTGTACCGTGAGCTTATCGTGAGCAGAGTATATATAATGTGGCGTTAAAAGCCATTTGAGCCATTGTCACAGTTGAAACTCTACATTTTTATCATTTCTTTCCAACTCTAATGCCTGATTTCTAATTTCAGAATCGCATTTTCCTGTTGGTTTGTCTTTAAAAAAATTTCATCGTGACGAACTTCGTACTTCGCACTTCGAACATTGAAGAAAAAGTGGCGTAGCTGCCGTTCGCGTATAAACTCATAAGCGGAGTAACCTTCATTTTGATTAGTATACTCAATGGAATGGTATATTGGACTTCCTGTACAACTGGCACGCCTTTTTCGGCAACCCACTTATGAAATTAAAGTGCGAAGTTCGAAGTGCGAAGTGCGAAGTTCGTCACGGTGAAAAAAGTCTATTACAGGACATACAAGTTTCAGATAGCAGCCTTGTCGCACCGTCGACCTAAGAACGAACAAAGATCGCGTTTTATGCTTTGAACATACTCTGAATAAATCAGCTGTGTGGCAAGTGACACCTTCCTCATGAGAGTTGTGTTTCATTTGACATATACTTTCATAAATGCAGAAATCCAAGCGACAAACATACGGATATTGATATGAAAAATAAGGACTTAATAAAAACAGTCCGAGCTCTACGGAAAATAGCAAGGTTAGGACAAAACCCATCATGGAGTCACTTCGCTTTTGTCATTTAATGTATGATATTGAGTGTCACGATTGTTTGATCTTTGAAATGGCCATGCATCCAACAATTCTTCTATTAGAAACCCATCCTTTCATGATAACCATCAAACTCATAAGAGTTTTCATCCTGTCAATATATAATATCCCGATTGCTTTTGAAAATGCATCGAGCCGCTTTTTCACAATTACATTTGTCTTTCTAAATGTGCGGAGCTTAACCTTCGTTTTCGGAATTTGTGCGCTGAGACAAATAAAATTGATTACTTAGTAAAATCATTGACAAGGAAATCCAACCATAGTAGCTGGAATTTAGTGATTATCATTTCTCCTAATATCTGCGGAACCTCTAAAATGAAGTTTATCATACATGTATGAATTTCTGCCTGGCTTTGAGCCAAAATGATTTCTTTGAAAAATGGCGGCCATCCGCCACGCCATTATCAAATGGACATCGTGCGCACATTGCTTCCATCCATCATTTCATCGAGCGGTGACGAAAAACACACACGCGCTACGACGCAACCCAGACAACCAAACGCGGGGACCCAAGCACGGATATGAAAATTTTTAAGCCAACCGACAATATAAGCAGAGCAGACGAAAACAGTTAATGCATTAAGTGTATGAGTATGTGTGCAATCAATCAAGTGCACTGTTGGTTAGGGAAATGTCTCCACCTGCGAGGTTTAGACAGGGCTTATCCCAAAGTCCCTACGTCTTAATCAGTAATTAATGGATGAATTTTAGAGTTTTGATAGAAGGTTCTCTGCACTTTTTAAATTGGAAAATGATTGGCTTTGTGGTGATATATTACTAATTTTTAAGAAACCCTAAGAATTATCGACCGATAACTTTATTGAGTTGTTTTTCGAAATTATTTACTTCCATAATTAATGCTAGATTAAATTCTTATTCAGAAGCTGTTGGCCTCGTTTTGGAGAATCAGGCTGGATTTAGATCACATTACAGTACTATTGATCATATTTTTAGCTTACACTGTCTTATTGAGTTATATAAAAGGTCAAAGAAAACAATATATTGTGCCTTCATTGACTTTGAGAAGGCCTTCGATTCGGTGTGGCGTATAGGTTTATGGAATAAATTGATTAGTAGCAATAAAGATGGTAAATGTTTCAGAATTATTCGCAATATGTATCATGGGGTTAAGGCCAGAATTAGACACAATGGTTCATTTTCAGACACGTTTCCTTTTCAGATCGGCGTAAAACAAGGCGAAAATTTATCACCTTTTTTATTTTCTATCTTACTGAATGACTTGGATGAATTTTTAAATCAAAAATACATAATGGTCTACCCCATTTAAGCTCTGTCACACGAAATGAAATTGATGTATATTTGGATCTTTTTGCCTTATTATATGCAGATGACACTATCCTCTTTGGGGAATCTCCTAGTGATCTCCAAAGGAAAATTGATCTGTTTTCAGATTATTGTCTAAAATGGAAGTTGAGGGTAAATGTTGAAAAAACGAAGATTGTTATTTTTGGTAGAAAACCAAGAAATTGTTCTAATATTGATTTTAAGTATAGAGGTCAGACTGTCGAAATAGTATACCAGCTTACTTACCTAGGAGTGATTTTTTACAAGAAATGGTATTTTTAAAACAAATGTAGAAAACCAGTATTCAAAGGGAATCAATGCTATGTATAGTATACTTAGAAAATCGAAAACTCATAATTTGTCCTTTGATTGTATTTTAGATTTATTTGATAAAATTGTACAGCCCATACTCTTATATGGATGTGAAGTTTGGGGACTATATAATACTGGTAATTTAGAGAAACTCCATTTGAAGTTTTGTAAATATATACTCAAACTTAGAATGAACACGCCTAATTTTATGATATATGGCGGATTGGGTAGTTAATGTAAAATTAAGAATGGTAACTTTTTGGGCGAAAATGATAACTGCAAATGAAAATAAGATTTCAAAATGTATGTATAAGATTGCATTGTGTAAAGATTTTCCTTGGATAAGACATGTAAAACAGAATTTTGACCACTGTGGCCTTTCCTTTATTTGGGAAAACCAGACGTTTAGCAGTATTAAATGGCTAAAAGATACGGTTAAAAATATACTCATTGATCAATTTAGACAGAATTGGAATAATGATATGAATTCATCATCAAAAGGTTTGTATTATCGAATTTTTAAAACGATTTGTATTTAGAAAACTACCTATTGTCATTACCTCCAAAATTTAGAAATACTTTTGGCAAATGTAGAACATGTAATCATCACCTCCCTATAGAAAGTGGTAGATGGATGAATATTGCACGAGAAAATAGAAAATGTACTTTGTGTTCGAAAGATGAGTTAGGAGATGAATTTCATTACCTTTTTGTTTGTCAAGACCATGTCATTAAAAGTGCTAGGATGAAATATTTACCAAATTATTATACCAATAGACCAAATACTTTAAAATTTAATGGGCTTTTTAATTCTCGAAACTTTGTTCTTATAAAAAAAAGTATGTCAATTTATAAGTGTAATTACTGGTAGGGTAACATACCCTCTAGGTTAAATGTATAAATTACTGTCACATTATTTCTGTATGTTTGTATTCCACGTATGCATATCAAAAATCAAATGTATATTATGTATTTTCTTAACAATGTACCATGTACGTTTAAAAAGAATAAGTTATTGTCATTGTCATTGTCATTGGAAATCTTTCATTCATCCATAATCAATATCTAACAGATCAAAATTTCTCCCTTATTCACAGGGTGGTACTCATAAAAAGTCCAAAATGACAAAACGGTCATTCACATGGGGGGATGATAAGCTACACGCGCGACGTAGATTATGACGTAATAAAAGACTGACGAGCTTCGTCGCATCAGACTTGATGAAAAGATGGCAGAAAAGTATAGAAAAATAACTATTTATGACGTTTTTCAAAAATAGGGAGAAAAATAATCAATCGCCGTGTGTGATTATTGATAGATCTGCTTTTGTCCATGACTCGGCAAGCCTCGTCATATGTTAAACGTCTTCCAATTGAATAGCATCATTTAAGAACAGATAAATTGGCAGCATGGACCAGACATGCACGTTTCGGATACATAACCCCCGTCAGTGATCCTCAAATGTCAATCCTCACACCCGGTCATTAGATAAGTTGTCCTCCGTGTGTTCTGTTGGGCTTGTGGCGTTGTCTCTGTCCAATTTTCCTACTTTCTTCTCGCGTGGGAAAGTTTTTTTTTTTTATTCGATGGTAAGAACGAGCCTGCACTGAAACACAATACAATACTTTGAAGATAATCACGCACTATTCAAATAAAGATCGGACGACTGTAACTCTTTAGGGTCGGAAAAAAATTACAGTATGAGAACATCGCTGCCACTCATACTGCAATTAAGAACTCGGAGATCAATTGTCTATTTCCATTTTGTCCTCAATCACTCAATGTCCACGCTGAATTGACCATCGTAGCTGGGAGTGAGTAGTTTAAACAATTACAAGTAATAAAGAAATAATTTTGGCCATGGTCTCATCGGTAATCGGGTCTAACGGAAATTTGGTCCTTGTTTTTAATAGTAGGCATCCCATTCGCAAAGGGTTGCCTTGGGGTCATATAGGAGTCGATTGTAAATCACTTGGTATTCTTATTATTTCATTTAAAAACAGTGTCATGTCGGGTTCACTATTGTAAGAATTCGTATCATGTGTAAGTACACCTAAGGATCTAACGCACAAACATTTTAAGAAATGTATGTCATTCGTGAAATAAACACTAAAGAAGTACCTAACAGTTATTTAGTCTCAAAGTCTAGAAGGCAATTTCGGGATTCGCAACCGTTCCGATGGCAATTTTCACGATTGGGCCAATCGCGAAAATTCCCATCGGAACGGTTGCGAATCCCGAAATGAACAGCACCCCGAAGTGAGACCAGGTGCCCGGGGAGAGTCAGCTTCTCCTGATTGCATATTGTAACAAATAGGATGAATGTAACAGAATCATGAAATGATAATTAAAAGCAATAGTTTAGCGATGGGACAAGTAATCGTGATTGCCACATAATTTTCTAAAAACATGACAGATGTCCTTCATAGTTCTTCAGCAGTTGCCCTATATTCTCAATGCGTTACAAATTTAATTGAAACAAAGGAGGGGATCTCCAACAACACCAGGTTGCAGCACCCACAGCAAAACCCCAAAACACCCAATGCAAAAACACAAAGCAGACAAGCACAAAGAGACGCGTAAGGGAAAGGAACGCCAACGCACAACACAGAAACATCAAACACAAAGGACTACACATAAACCAAAGAGACCAATGGGCAACCGGTGCCGACTTAGGCCGGCCATCTTCCACGGAAATAGCAGAAGGTATGGATATCCTGAATTACGTGCTCACAATCCTCCCACTTTTCCGATTACCCAGAGGTCTCGAAGAACGTACAATTGTGGTGTAAAACAATCTCCTTACTGTCAGATGACCACACACAAACAAGACCGCAAAACGCAGGGGCCCAAGCAACACAGATGAATATGTAAATGGATATAAAAAGAGGGCGTACGTATTACAATCCGTGCTCTGCCGCCGCGAGCTCATGTATGTTATCACCCGAGGAGTCCGACTGACATTCAGAGAGGACAGGTGGTCGGGGCCCTGTCTTCTCTAAAGAGGTTTGGACAGGGCCCGTCATGGAGTCCCGTCGTGCAGGTCCCTTTGGAGTCTGTTATTATACTTGATTCTTTGTGTTTTCAAATTTTGGGTGTTTCTGTTGTTGTGGTTTTATTTTTCATTTTTATTTATTTTGAAAAGTAGGTCAAAGGTCAAGGTCGAGGTCACGAGGTCAAAAATTTTGGTGTTTCTGTTGTTGTTGTTTTATTTTTTGTATTTCATTTCTTTTTTAATTTATCCTTATTTATCCTTTTTTTTTTGCTTTGGTTGCTACAACAGAGATTACCTACTTTCCTTTTTTTGCAATTTCTCTGCTAAGTTCACAAAATGTCTTAGATTTAATCATGGGTAAAACTGAAAAGAATCAGCAAAGTTTCAAGAAAAGACAACGCGCATACAAGAAACGAGATTCATGTAGTCAAGCTCTGCAAAGTAGCATTGCCTGAAGGTGCTTTCTTCTACAACGAAATAGAAGCGCTATACAAAAAAAGCCGTTACTACATCTTTATCAGCGACAGAACATATTTACGTCAGACATACGTGTTTACTATGAGAAATCTTTCACAATTTCTAACGACATTTATACTTTTATCTTCTCTGAATAGTATGTAAATAAATAGAAACAGATAATGAAACCTTTTAAGAGTCTATTTATTGAAATATAACCTCTCCATAAAGTTTCTGCATGGTTCTTGCAGAAAAAGTAGTTAGGCTGACAACGGCGATACTTTCTTTCAAATGCAGTCCCGCAGGGAATCTGAAAATATCCCTAAGGAAGAAAAGATAAAACGATGCAACCTGAAACGTAAACATTGAATCATATATACCAACAAATAGTGGTCAGATTCAAGAGACAAAACATTTTATGATGATATTACGTAGAAAAAGCATTTAAAAAGAATCATAGGAAAAATATGCTTTAACTGTTATGATGGCGTAATGGCGTAACCATAAGTACATGTATTGATACGGAGTGAATGTAAATGTTATTGTCAATTAAATAAGAAAGGGCTCAACTTTATGCGCATTAACTTTACGCGGAACGTGATTAATTGACTCTTCCTATGCTTTCATACTTTCTGCATCAACTTTCGCTCCGAGAAATGGCAAATTAGTAATAAAAGTGGTGGTCAATCTAAGATCATTTCATTAACTAGAAACAAGTCTTCTATAAAACGTCAGGATTTTATTACCAAGTTTGTATATTGCTGTAGATCAATATAAAAGATATTGTTCCTTTTTGGAAAACACTTTGATTGACCTTCAACGTTCAGCTGAAGATTTTACACTGATATTTTTAGCACAAGCCTTTTCAGCTAATGAAGTGGCGTGACGGTGTCGTAGTAATACGTTTGATTCAATAGGTATTTTATATTTTTAAATACAATGTAATAATTTTACCGATTTGAAGACTTTTCTGTTGAATTGTCACATTGTACACAAAGCTGGATGAATGTTACACGTCTCGAAATTTCTGAAAAGTGGATCCTGTAGGGGTCCCTGTAAAATGCGAAACGAAACAAATCGAAACGAAACGAAACAGATCAAAACAAAACATAAAACTTAAAGAATATGAGAAAAAGAGGAAAAATCGCCGAGAACGAATATTTAAAGACAAGATCAGCATGTAATATTGCCTTAATCTAAGAGTTCTACATTTGTAACTAGAACCGAGAGGTTTTCTTGAAATAGTCAAAATTGACGATTGAAAAAAAGTAAATGTCAAATGCCATTCATGTATTTAAGAGGAAAAAAGGGGAAGGGATTGATAACCACGCTATGACACCGTAATGAGATCAGAGAGGGGGGGGGGGCTCATTTCAGGAAAAAAACCTTATCCTTTTTCAAACGAAATGTGGGCCCCCCACAGTATTTGTTCTCATTTATCCTCTGTATTAACCTCCTCCTAGCTAAAACATATTTTTTTTCCGGCTATGACGAAGTTATTCATCCCGTTCATTCTCCTTTAATCCTTTAAATTGCAATTGTGCTATATACCGTATATATTATGTTTTAATCGTCAACTTTAACCCTTTAAAAAAACTCTCCAGTCACAAGAACTAATAGTTGAAGGCAATGATATATGCAGATATTGACATTCGTGCTAGTTCTCTGCATTTACATCGATTTTTCTCAAGTTCTTAAAGATTTATGTTTTGTTTCGTTTCGATCTGTTTCGTTTTGTTTTGATCTGTTTTGTTTCGTTTCGATTTGTTTCGTTTCATTCGATTTGTTTCGTTTCGTTTCGATTTGTTTCGTTTCGTTTCGTTCCGTTTTTGTTTCCTTTCGCACTTTACAGGGAACAATCCTGTAGCATCATATCTCACTCATCCTGCTACGTCCTTCGGTATTATTGGACATATCTTCCATACTCTTTAGCCATATTCCATTGTTTAGATTTGAGGATCACTGTCGAGGGTTAAGTACCCGAAACGTGCATGTCTGGCCAATGAAGCAAATTTATCTGTTCTTAAATGAAGCTATAAGAAAGGAGAGGATCTCCATCAACACCTAGTTTCAGCACCAACAGTAACCTCTCAAAACACACACTGTAAAACACTAAGAAGACATGCACAGAAAGAGACGCAGTGGTATAAGGAACGTCATATCACAGAAAAACATAAAACACAAATGACTACACATAAACAAACGAGACCAAGAAATTTTCGAATGCTGTTCGAATGATGGTTTGGATCCCAATTGCGCCGCTGTTCCAGGATCCAAGATTGTTTCTGTATTTTCCAAAAACGTAATTATTTTAATACCGAAATACCCAAATATGAAATGCGAATGTACATGCGAAAGCAGCATAAACACAAACGAGACAATGCAGACCATACAAGAATTACTACGAGGGCTGATTGAAATGTTGTGAGCCTCATATTGAGGGAGATACACAGGGATGTTCTATTTAAGTCCTGCTATTGTCTGACTCTAAAGGCCATGTACCCAAGGACTGGCTTCATACCGTCAATTTAAATCGACGAGGTAACACTCTAAAGTATGTTGAAAAATAATGCATAATGTTTGATAAAATTCAAATCTTTCAATTTCAGGCTCACAACATATTAATCAGCCCTTGTACGACACACTAAACACAAAACAAGTTTCTTTGATAGATTTTTCAGCTCGCACAAAAATCTGTCTTAAACATTAGCATCAATGATTTGCTCTCATCTTGCATGTACTCGTCGTCTCTAATATTTATTATGCATTTCTGGGCTCTCATTTCTATTAAACATTGTCTCTTTATATGCAATGGCTGATTTATCAAATGACTGTTTTTATTTTTTCATTTCTAAATAAATTCCAACTGCTTTCTTCTGTAAATTTGAAATTCAAATAAGCCTAGGGAAGAATAGCTTTCGACATAACCCATTAATTTGCAAGCAAATGTTTATTGATTCAATTTTCTTCCCCTTCAATATGGAAATAATGCAATTTCAATCGTAACAGAGTTACGCAATGGTTGCAGCTGTGGGTAAAATTGCATCAAAAGGATCAGACTACGTAACGAACTCAAAAATAATCAGCCTACTTAATGAACTCAAAGGTTGAACCGAAAGATAACAAGTCCGAAACTCTGTTCCCTGAATATTCTGTCTGTAGCATACTATACATTATACATGTAATGTCGGCACATCCTTCAATGAAAATGAATACAGAAAAAAATTAGAGTTCTAAGCTTGTGCAGAACCGGATCTTGGTCGAGGTATTCAAACAAAACCCCTATAAGACTGCAAGGTAAACGTGTCGGAAAAAAGAAATAGATGTCCGAGCATCTTCTCATATATTCCAATAAGGGAAATATAGTTATCTCTAGTAGGATGTGGGAGGGTTGTGCGCATGTTATCCGGATTACCACACCGTCTGCTACTTGCGTGGCAGCCCGTCCTAAGTCGGCACTGGTTGTCCATTGGTCTCGTTGGTTTATGTGTTGTCTTTTGTGTTTGATGTTTCTATGATGTGAGTTGGTGTTCCTTGTCCCTTTTGCTTCTCTTTCTGTAGGTCTCTGCTCTGTAATTTTACATTGGGTTCTTTGCAGTTTTGTTTTTAAACACCACAGACATGTTAGTATATCACACAGACCATAGTATATGTCGGCCGTCCCGTGGTCCTAATGAGGCTCGAACCAGCAACCTTAGAGTCGCTAGTCCGATTCCTTTACCACTAGACCACGGCGCCGAGTGCTTTCGAGTTTTGCTGTTGGTGCTGCAGTCGAGTGTTTTTCTTCCAGCAAATTGTCGGAATTCCAATGGGGACCAATTGTGCCCCACTCCTTGCCGACATTTCCCTTTTCTCGTACGAAGCTGAATTCATTCAATTTTTGGTCTCTGAAGGGAAAAGATACTGAGCTTCTGACTTCAACTTCACTTACATACACATAAACGATGTGTTGTCCATCAATAATCCAAAATTCGCGGATTACCTCAGCAGTATCTATCCTTCAGAGCTTGAAGTTAAAGAAAATGCAGAGGCAAATAATTCAGCATCCTCTTTTGACATAATGTTGTCCTACGACACTGATGGTCACATGAACACCTCACTTTTTATGACAAACGTGACGACTTCAATTTCAGCATTACAAACTTTCCTTTTCTGAGTAACAACATTCCTTCATCGCCAGCTTATGGCGTGTTCATATCTCAGTTGATACGCAATGCCAGAGCACGTACCAAATATACGGATTTTGTACTGAGAGCTAGGCGTCTTTCAGATAAGCTTCTCAGTCAGGGATATGTTTGTGACCGACTAACATCGTCACTGAGGAAGTTCTACGGTCGATATGGGGAACTCGTCATACACTATGATGTCCCACTTTCCAGAATGGCAGATGATATTTTGTCATAGACCATTTGAACCATCCAACCAAAGATTGTACTCTATATCTTCCGAAATGGAAGTAACCGGATGTTACAGTTCTACCGAATTGAAGCGGCGGGTGTTGCATGCAAGCAGGATATGCTTACTCTTCCTGGGCACCTGGTCTCACTCCCATATCGGGAGTTCGCTTCTTTTCATATGGTAGAGGTTTTTGTTTGTTTGCTTTGGTTCCTGTTTTATCCTGCTTTTGTATGCCTTCGGTTTCTGATTTTCTGAATTATCGATTTTGTGCTGTATATAGGGATATGGTCATTATCCATATTTGTCATTGAAGATCACCTCCTTTCTTCGGTAACAGTGCCCACAGCAGCAAACAACCGAAATACTTAAATACGAAAACAAAGTGGACGAATGCAAACTAGATCAAAATTGTAAATGCAGGGATTCAAACGAGTGTGCATGGTTTTGGATTCAACATAGTAATTTCTACCGGCCAGACGGTAATGTTCCTAGTCTACCGTAACGGTTATACGGTATCTACATAAATTATCTCTATGGCAGCTCATCCAGAATGTACTGTATGTAATGTTTTGGATTTTCATAGTTTCACAGTTCTTCAGTACATTGATTTAAATAATCCTTCAACACATCAATTTCCTTGCGAATATTCTACATCTTCAGCTACTCTCCTTGCGGACACGTTGTTACTGATTACCTTATTATAATAAAAAAGGACAAGTTTAGAGAATTGTTTTAAAAAGTCCCAAATACACAGAAAGTAAATCTTTTACATGGAACCGAAATTTCGAAGTCATCATGAACTTTTGTTTATATGCAATAACTAATATGGATAATGACCATATCCCTGTATAAAGCACAAAATCGATAATTTAGAAAATCAGAAACCGAAGGCATACAAAATCAGGATAAAAACAGGAAACAAAGCAAACAAACAAAAACCTCCACCACAAGACAATGCAAGGCAAAGATAGAAGATGTACAGCTCGACACTCTTTCCGAATGGATAAAATCCACCAAAGGGTTACTTTTATTTAGAATTTAACACTTACAAGCAACTATGAACACCAGATTCGAGTCTATCTTTAAAGACCCTGATGTCATCACTGCGCTGACCTACCTCCAAGAGCATTACGTCATCACACCAGCAGACAAAGCCTCAAATAAGTACACATTTACTTGCAAAAACTACTATTTCAACAACCTTGTTAAAGAGGGGTTTGCATTCGACACCTGGAAATCCTACTTACACCCAAAATGAACCTTTATGCCTCAGAAATAATAGATAACCACAAATCAGTTCTCGCTTCCTTTGGCTTTGACACAAACAATTTAGATTTAGATTTACCATACTTTATATTGCATATTTATTATTACGTAAAAATCCGCACAAACAACATCGTTCCTCAAAATGTTCAACCAAATCTGTATCCACCTTTCTCATCAAAGTTTTAACTGAAATGAAATCTGGACTTCAAATATATTGTTCGACAGTAAATTTATTCTCTAAGCGGTATTAACCAGATGCTGATCTTAAAGAATTCGGAGGAACTTTAAGAACGTCTGAAATCCTGTCACTTCAATAGACTTCATTCGATCATAGCCTTTGAGTTTTCGACACACAGCAATCCTACACTCTAAATTGAAAGAAAGGCTCGCAAAAATTATAAGTAATGCATTTACAAGCAAGAACGGCAATCGCAAATATAAATTTATTGTTGTTAAGTATGACAAAACCTACTTTGTTAAAGAAAAGTCTGAATCTAAAAATAAGTACACTGAAGAGTTATTATTCAGATGTTCAACTTCCTGATCGACAACATTTATGTGGTGTTTGGAGGAAAGGTCTTCGGAGCTTGAAGTCAAAGAAAATACAGAGACAAATAATTAAGCATCATATGTGGACATAATGATGTCCTACGACACTGATGGTCACATGAACACGTCACTCTATGACAAACGTGAGGACTTCAATTTCAGCATTACAAACTTTTCTGAGTAGTAACATCCCTTTTTCGCCTGCTTATGGCGTGTTCATATCTCAATTGATACGATATGTTAGAGCAAATACCAAAGATACAGATTTTGTTCTTAGGGCTAGGCGTCTTTTAGATCAGCCTCTCAGTCAGGAATACGTTTATGACCGACCAATATCGTCACTGAGGAAGCTCTACGGTCGATACGGGGAACTCGTCATACACTATGATGTCTCACTGTCCAGAATGGTGGATGATCTTCTGTCTTGACCAGTAAAACCATCCAACCACTGAATATACTTATATCTTCCGAAATGGAACGAACGGGATGTGACAATTCTACCGAATTGACGCGACGGGTGTTGTATGCAAGCAGGAAATGGTGACTCTTTCTGGGCACCTAGTATCACCTCCATACTATGATTTCCCTTTTTCCATGTGGTGGAGGATTTTGTTTGTTTGCTTTGGTTCCTATTTTATCCTGATTTTGTATACCTTCGGTTTGTGATTTTCTGAATTATCGATTTTTTGCTATATATTGGGACATGCTAATTATCCATATTTGTCATTGTAATTCGGAAATTACCAAAAAAATGATAACCTTTTAGGTCAATGTTTCCAAAATTTAAAGAATCTGGTCATCATTTTCAAAATTTTGAGTAAATTTAGACTCGCACATTTTCTTTTGTTTTGACATTGAATTACATGTAGGAATTAAAATAACTGATGTATACATTTGTACCAGTGACGTTTGCTCAATCTTAGCCTAGATACTGTGTAAATCTGTTCACAAAATTTTTGCATCGACCATTTTAATCAACGAATACTAATAAAAATGTACATTTCTATCTGTTAATTGAAATTTTCAGTATCTGGCAAATTACTAAATGTGAATTATTCACGTGTTAATTGGTATCAAGAAAATTTAGAATTATCTCTATCTATTGAATTGAAAATTGTAGATGTAAAGTTTTTTTTTACTCATAAAAATGCCTTTTTAATAATAATTGACTCTTCAGGATCTCAAAAAAATTTGTTCGCTAAAGTTTAACGTGTAAATTAGTATGTTTGACAATGTTTAAAACTAAATTTTGCGTTGACATTGAGTGAATATATAGTGGTGTATATTACTGAAACTTATATTACTGTGATTTACTGTAACTCTAAGTAACTTGTATATTTCTCCATTTCAATATGTTATTTTAATCTATGGTGTGTGCAGGGTGGATGCAGGGTGGTCATGCTGGAGATCATCACCTTTTCTCTTATCTCTATACATTCAATTAAGAAATGAATGTCTTACTTTTGGTGTTCATGGGTGTATAATTCTTGTTGGTCACGTGCAAATTTGCACGTGTCCAAACAGAATTATACATCCATGAACACCAAACGTAAGACAGTCATTAGTTATATTTACATTAATTCTGAATATCGGTCACTTTTATTCGCATGCACTTCGCATATTTTGCCTGTTCTAGAATCAAATGAACGTTGATAAATTCTCCCTATATGCAAATTTTGAACGTGACGTCACAATAGCAACCCAAGCTATTGGAATATAATTCAAGTTGCCTAATGGGCGTTCAACATAGGGAATCTACTAGTAATGTAAATATTAGCAGATATGATTCTAAATTGATAAATCAAGAGATCTTAATGATGTTAATAATATGATTTTATCGTGCCTCATAGGTCAATTATGACAGGGGTTCGATAAAGTGTTTTATTTGAATTTGTGATGTATGTGATATGTTATATGACATTATTTGTATTGAATTGTGACACAAAAATAAACTATAAACCTGTATGGATCATACATGTACATTACATGTTTCACTACGAACCATCGTAAGCATTATTTACATTCGACTGCATCTTTGTCTCTATACAAATATTGTATATGCTTTTTTTTTCATGTGTTCCCTCGTTTGTAATAACGAAAATGTTTGTATTTTCCCCCTCCCTTTTCTAAATGCTAAACGTCTTCAAATTCAATAGCATCATTAAAAATCATAAACAAGAAAAAAAAATTAAAGAATCCAAATAACTTGATGTAAAGAAAATAAAACATACATTTAAAGGATTACATCGATAATGATAATCAGATGAATGCAGCTCTTTCTTTGGTTCGTGACTCCCAACGTCTCGTGTTATCAGAAGCTTCATTTCATATTCAAGAAAAGGGCACTGCAAAATTATGAACATCAACATGTCGCCATCTTAAAGATTTAGTTGAAAGACAAACTTTCTTATATAAGAAACATCAAAAATATCAAAGAAGAAATAAAAAGCACAATACATCCATTCTAACAACTGAATGTTCTTATATTCTTTTCATATCGAGATAATGTCTTCTTCATAAATTAGAGACATTGCCTTTTGAAAATAAAGAAAAAAATTTTCTTCAGAAAATAGAGACATTTTCTTTTAAACATGGAGAAAATCTTCCTCAGAAAACAGAAACATTCCCTTCTGAACATAAAGAAAAAGACTTCTTCTTCGGAAAATAGAGACATTCCCTTTTCAACATGAAGAAAAAACTTCTTCTTCAGAAAAAAAGAGACATTCCCTTTTGAGCATAAAGAAAAAAACTTCTTCTTCAGAAAATAGAGACATTCCCTTTTCAACATAAAGAAAATAGAGACATTCCCTTTGGAACATAAAGAAAAAACCAGCAAAATTTGATAGAAAAAAATCAAACAAACCAGTACATTTTGGAATATGATCAGTCAGAGCGGAAGTAAACAATCATCGGATATAAAATTAAATTCAAACGATATATCACTGGATAATTTTGTTTGAAAGAACAACTGGAATTAATCCATTCAATATTTAAAAAAAAGTTAAATCAATGTTAAACTTCTTTAACAATAGATAAGATTAGTGTACTAAACAAATTACTTTGAATTTGATTGCACTTGGGTTCATCCGAGGCAGCGGACCCTGTCCTTTATCGACCAGCGGACTCTCAAATAGGTGCAGATGTTACATATACATGTATATATAAATTCGGTAAACTCCGTACGGCGGCTTCGCCTAGCATACAAACCAATGCTCATACCGGAACGCCACGGTGACAACCCTAACGGTGACAATCCTAAGGATTGTCACCGTGGCGTAGCGGTATGAGCGGTCTGATTTGTATGCTAGGCGAAGCCGCCGTACGGGGTTTACCGACTTTAAAGATAAATTACGTTGTGTCTGTAAATAACTTTGGCATAAATGAGTTAAAGAAGATCCTGACGATAATCTCAACAGCACTCACAATAGAGCACCAAATTGGGCATTTACGAACAACTAGCAAGCTAGAGGTGGAACCAGGTGTCCGGGAAGAGTAATCATCCCCTGTTAAGCACCAATAATAATGATTTACTATTCAAAGGAGCGAGGGTATCTCCAACAATACCCCGTTGCAGCACCAACAGCAAAACACCAAAATACCCGATGTGAAAACACAAAGACGACCATACTAAGAGACGAAAAAGAGACATACGACATATAAACATCAAACACAAATGACTACACATAATGTATTGCGCATTTTTAAATAGTTTGAAATTTTGATCACAAAGATATCTAATTAACAATGATTCTACCGCGAAAATTTTGCTGTGACTCTAAATAAGTACCACTGATGAGGATTCACTAAACGAAACACGTGTCTGGTGCTTTAAAATTGGTTTGAAATTGTAAGAAAGTAGGGAGTTGGAATACTTCAGTATTATTGTTGTGCTTGTTAATTCTCTATGTTTGCATTAGGATGACGTTTTTATTTTGGGGTTGATTAAACGGCAAAACGAAATTAAACATCCGATATTCTGTGATAAGAATTAATGCTGGCTAGAATTCGTTTTGATTGCAATTAGAAGTGTGAGTCGCATGATTTGCATATGATTACAGCATGAATTTATTCACCATACATCAAATGTAATTAAAAAATTACGTAACACTGAAAACGTCACAGTAAAAACAGCATTCGGTAGTGAAAATAGGTATCCTATCGGCAATGATATTTACATGTACATGATGTATCAAGAGCCCTAACTCTTCAAAAACAAGGTGGAATATGACAAACCACGAAGTTCATCTGTAAATGTGTTTGTATTAAAGACCGTGCTTCTATCAACTACCACCTTATCATTTCGATGCATTTTAGGAAAAATGTTAATACCGATTCTCTGTAACCATTTACACAAATTTGGCACGCATGGTCTCCGATTTTCATGTAAGTTCACACATAAGTAGGGACCAATGAAAAAGAAGATAAATTTGACAAAAAATTTTTCTAGGTCTTCTGGTTACCATGGCAACGACCTATAAATTTGAAAACTTGGACAAATTGAACTCTTTCGAACCTCTATAATTTGGTCTATGACACTAATAGAAGATTTGTTATGTATCCTAAAGATTAGGACGTAAAATTTTAATAAGCCAACAGATAGTGTTTGATATTGTCAAAAAGTCTTGTTACCATGACAACAAAATGAGCCAATTTTAATATATTGATTTCAAAATGTTCCAATTTTTCTCTATTGATTGGTATATGATAAGGAAATGGAATTTATTTTATAAAATGAGCAAATTAAAGATCAATCAACTTGTTGTTATGTACATAAAGAAAACGCAATGATCCCCAGCATGACCACCCTGCACTCACCCAGCGAAACAAACCCACATGAAAGTGACACATAAATGACATCATGCAAATCCAAATCGCAAAAAGACACAACAATTTTTACTAGAACATCATACAAAACAATCGTAACAGACGTACAGAAACATCAAACATTGATGATAACACATTAAAGGAAGGATACCAATGTGCACCCAGCGCCGCCTTTGGACGGTCATCTGCTTTTAACAAATGGTATTGTTATCCGGAATACGTGCGCAGAACCCTCCCATTTATCCGGGTACACAGAGGTCTCCATAGACACACAATTAATGCTTAAACATAAATCTGCTCACTGTAAAGTGATATCACAAACAGGTTAGTTAAACGCAGCGGCCTCTTGTAACATAGATTCTATGTAAATGGATCTAAAAAATCTATTGCATGCGTATACCAGTATGTGCTCTGCTGGCTGGAGCGCTCTCAGGATAAATCTTCCGAGAAGTCTGGCCAACTTTCAGTGAGGACAGAAAATCAAGACCAAGTCTTCTCTGACGAGATTTCAACAAGGCCCATCATTGAGTCACTTCGTCACGGTTGACCAGTGTACAACGTTGGGCAAAACACTGGTACAAAACAGTGTCATGACTAGTGTTTTTGTGATCACTTTAGGATCATATCTTCGGTAAAGCAGGCGACTTACTTTTTTCTTACATTTTTGGTTTGATCTGCCTTTGATCCTTCTGATTTTGTTTATAAGGTCACCGCCAGTTACCTTTGCAACGGTACCTATGGCCTATAACATTACTAATTTTGCAACTTCTGAGATATTCTTTAAATTTTAGCATCATGATGATAAGATAATAATTGTTGGAATATATCATGCACTAAGAGCTCTTTCAAAAACTGCGAAAAAGTTATTGTGAATCTGTGTTACTTTTGCAACAATTCATTTTATTATTCTTATAACAGTTATTTTTAATCCCAATGGCAGAAAGTTGAAATTCAATATAAATAAATATCAAGTAGGCCTCTCTCAAACTACAAGAAACACTTTCATTTTGATAATGGTTGCTATAGTAATTTGAACAAAGAAAATAAAAATAAGCATTTTCGATCCTTTTCGATAAACATCAAAGACATACCTAACCGTTATTCAGTCTCAAAGTTGAGAAGGCAAAGCAGAATCGTGAGAATTCCCATCGAAACGATTGCGAACCCCGGAATGAACAACATTCCGAAGTGAGACCAGGTGCCCGGGGAGAGTCAGCGTCTCCTGATTGCATGAAACACCCGTCGCAACAGCTCAATGGAAACCTGGCAAATTCGGTGATCGTCTCGATGTACATTTTGATGTACAGATCAGGTAAGTGATGTACATTTTGATGTACAGATCAGGTAAGTGATGTACATTTTGATGTACAGATCAGGTAAGTGATGTACATTTTGATGTACAGATCAGGATTAAGGCAGGTCATTTCCTATTAATAATAAATATTAAAGAAGGCCACATCAATAGAATTTATGTGGGAACGGTTGCGAACCTTCGAATGAACAACATTCCGAAAAGAGACCATGTGCCCGGGGAGAGTCAGCGTCTCCTGATTGCATGCAATATCCGTCGCAACAGCTCAGTGGAAAATTGTCACATTCGGTTATTTTCGCGATGTACATATTGATGTATATATTACGTAAGTCTTTCTTGTTTCGTGATGATGACAACCATTCAATCACAGCCCAGAATGTCACTTATCCTCTGGAAACTTTTAAGGGGGATCTGATATGTTTTTAATATATCCCCGTAGCGACGCCATCGTAGCGTATCCCCATTTCTTTTAAGGAATGTGTAAATGATAGTTATTCCCAAACATCATCAGATAGTAATATGAAATAATTATGCACTAAGTCTTCAGATTTTAGGTATAATTTTCTATTCCCTCATACCTTTCTCACAGAAGATGATGCATGGTTGTAGAACTTAAAGAGATTTTAACGGTCTTGTCTGCACTTCATTGCACCGTAGTTTATATCAAAGCTAGACATATTACGTAACCTACATGTTGGAATAAAATCTTTGAACAATCATCTTTATTTAAACTTCCTTTGTGATGAGTTTATTGCTTTATCAAATCGAAATATTACATTGGCATAGAACAGTTTGTATCATCTAATTGCATGAAGTCCTTCAACCGAATTATTTCTATGGTATGGCCTTGAGAAATTCCGTTAACTTGTTTAGAACTGTACGCGTAAACGTCAAATCTAAAAAGATATTAAATAGCATAATGCAATTTCATGAAAACTCGATGGCAAGGCAGGTGCATTTGAAGAAAGAAATAATACAACAAAGATATGTTGATGCCTCACAATGGAAAGGAAATACAATGTGTTCCAGATCTTATTTTTTCAAGAAAAAGGAAAGGTTAAAACAGTGATTCAATATTTATGTTCTAGAAATGTTATACCTATCATTTTTCAGTTAAAGGGTAATATGTTCAGTGGCACTTCCTAAATGTTAAACGTCAAATTCAATATCATCATTGAGAACAGATGAATTTGCAGCATGGACCAGACACGCTCGTTTCGGGTACTTAACCCTCGTCAGTGTTCCTTAGTCTAAACAATGTAATATGACCAAAGGGTATGAACATTATAATGTCCAAACATGTACCGAAAGACGCAACACGATGGGTGGGATATTATTAGTTATACAGTGTTTTACAAGGGGGATACAGAATTATATTGGGTCAATGAAAAAGGTTGTATTGGGCTCGGCTTCGCCTCGCCCAATACAACTTTTTTCATTGACCCAATACATTTGTGTATCCCCCTGTAAAACACTGTATAACGAATTTATCGCCCCCGATGGCTTTTGGCATGTATATGTAACATCAACATATTTTAAAGCATCTCGGTGACGTCAATATCGTAAAGCGATAAAATAATATCCTGTCGGTAAAATGATACAACATAATATTCGGTTCTTCTCGACCAATCAGATTGCAAGAAATTTGCCAGAGCTGGGATAAATTTATATATATAGATTGTGAAATCCAGCAGAGAAAATCGGCGCGTCCTGTTCTGCTGCCTATCAGGTTTAGAGAAACATGTGCCAATAAGTATTTCGACTTCTCAATAATATTGAGAAAATGCTTGTTTAATGGTTCAAATTAATAGGTGCCAGCATGTTTTCAATTGGTAAGCACTCCGTTTCAAACTGAGTCGCACTTAGATGTTACGTAACATTAGATATATCAGGCGCAACATTAATTAGTTGTAATTGCAGACTTTCCCAGATGAATCCGAACAGTTTCAATCTTGCTTTTAAACGTCTGTTGCTTATGGCATTTATGTTTCAATGAATATTGTCTGTCACTCTCGGTGTTTCTAAATACTTCATGTGCCCTTTAGGCATATTCATTGATTACTAGTTCTTCGGTTATCTTTAGGAAAATAGCAGGGAATAATAAATTTCGTGCCGAAAAGTGTTTTAATGAACATAGAAGAGAAACCTACCGTCAAATATACTTAAGTTTAGAATACTTAAACATCATGATCAAAGTGTGTTGTTGCATTTTTACTTATAGAAATGGGTATAGCTTTCAGTAAACGCATTCCATTTCCATTTGTTTCCACAAATTCCTTGCTTAGATATCCGAAAGAAAGAGTTTGTTTAAAGCATTTTACAATCAAATGATACTGTAAACAGGGAAACTTGTTCTATTTTCGCCCTTTTCGTCTTTTGACAGGAAAACAGTTTCAAAAAGAGATAACTCTCATTCTACAACTAAAAAAGTACTACTTAGAGTAATAGACATTCATTTGATAATGTCGTAGCGATACCTTCCCTTGAAAATCCTCTTTACAAAATCTTGTCACGCAACAAGTGAGCGTAAATCCGAATTAACAATGAAAGTTCATTAAACACGATGCAATGAAAAAATGAAAATTTAATCTTTGTAGTTTTGCTAGATCTTTACAACATGGATTTATTATTTCAAGCTGATGATGGGATGCTTACTCCTCCCGGGCACCTGGTACCACCTCTAAATGTAGCTTGCTAGTGGTCCGTCGATGCTCAGTTTGATGTTCTATTGTGAGCACTGTTTTATTGTGAGTGCAGATTTATTTTTATAGACTTACGAAAAATAATTTATCCAAAATCTCCTAAAGCAAAGAAAATTTTATGTTTGAAATGTTTCTATAACACTTCAGATCTAAGAATCTGGATGATATTGTTACCATTGATAATCCTGCTTTTTAATCATATACGAATGAAATTTGTCCAAAACATTAACACTTAACAAGGCAAACGCTACAAACACAGAAACACCACTTTTTGACATTAATATCAAAATTGTAAACGGAAAGATTCATACAAGTGTATATGACAAGAGATGAATTTGGATTCAACATAGTAAATTTCCCCTGGCTTGACGGTGATGTTCCGAGACTATCGTCATACGGCATTTATATATCGCAGCTCATCCGGTACGCTAGAGCATGTATTTTGGATTTTCACAGTAGAGATTTTCAAATTGTTAAGAAAGTTTTAAGTCATGGTTTCTTTTTTTATAAACTAGTTAAGACTTTCCTGAAATTTTACAAAAAATATTGTCATCTTCTTTTAAAACAGTGTACATTACTTTGGGTATTACACAACCTGCCTTTTATGGTGATATGATAAACAAAATAAGAAGGATCAAAGGTAGACAGCATATCCGTCGAAAATGCGTCAGAATCATCAAACGCCTTTTATACCGTGGATATGATCATAATGTCACCAGACGGACACTAGGCTTAGTACTTGACCAATCTATAGTGTTGTACCAGCGCATTCTTGAGACTTGCACTCTGACTGACTGTGACGACGGAACTCCATGACGGGCCCTTCAAAACCTCTTTAGAGAAGACAGGGCCCCGGCCACCAGTCCTCTTTGCATGACAGTCGGACTCCTCGGGCGAAAACATACATGAGATCGCTACAGCCGGCAGAGCACGGACTGTACTACGTACGCCCTCTTTTTATATCAATTTATATATTCATCTACGTTGCTTGGGCCCCAGCGTTTTCTGCTTTCAGAAATTAAGGAAAATGTTGTTAAAAGAAATTTTCGAATGCGTTTGAAGAAACGACCAACCGAAATTGTTCGAACGTTGCTACATGTGCCCTCGGGGACTCCGGGTCCACCAGCAATGACACTCACCAAGTGGTATTCATTTTCAGAGTCGAGAAGGTTACGCAAACCTATTTTAATTTTGGTCGAAAGAGTTGCCAACCCACGAATAAACAATATTCCTTAGCAAGACCAGGAGATAGTAAGCGTTTCCTGTGTAACACGCATAAAAAGATAGAAAAACAAGCGTTAAAAGATTAAAGAAAATTAAGAGAAAATACATCGTAAGAACCATGATTTATTCGGAGCCGCACACTCTCTGTACAGTAAATGTACAAAATTTAAATTCGAAAAATAAAACAAGAGGGCGCTAATACAATGAATTTTCGCGGCTCCGACGGAAGCATCACTGATGAGAATTTAAAAATTAGTTGGAAATTTTCTTCATGATGGTAAAGAGTATCCGCATTATTATGTACAGATTAACAAGTATTAGCTTTTACAAAAAGCTTGCCGTCAGTTAGCCGAGTTGAAATGATGTAAATTTCTAGTTAGAAAAAAAAAATGGAATAAAATGCATTTATCAATCACACATTTCCGGGCTTTTCCGTTTTTTCCGATTCAAGTGACTTTTCGCTGGTTATTTCGGAGGGAAATACACTAATGCGATACAACTTTCATTTGTCAGGTCAACAAGAATCTTAAGCCAACCTAATGAGAGAATCTTATACACTGATTCTGAATAACCTAGACGAATATTTGCATTTTATGCAATTGTCAACCAATCATATTGCCAAGAGGTATTCTTATGCCCTTTGCCGTGTGGAGCCCGTAAAAAGGTTCCCCGCGAGGGGGTTGACAGTAAGTGTTTTGAATATTTTTCCCTGACATTGTCGCCATAGCACTTTCTATATAGACGTGGCCTCAGACAGTGCATGCATTTTATATATTCTGTTTGTTTTCGTGCGTGAACATCGACGGCGGGTGTGGCTAGCCAACAGGGGATGCTTACTCCTCCCGGGCACCTGGTCCCACCTCTAGCTTGATAGGGGTCCGTCGATGCTCAATTTGGTGCTCTATTGTAAATGCTGTTGGGATTATCGTCAGGATCTTCTTTAACTCATTTCTATCCGTGCAAGTAGGTTACGAATGATTACAGTATACCGTCAGTCATGACTGACGGTTATAATCATGAACGTCATCAATGAACATTTAGGCATTACAAACATCTGTACATAGACTTAATTTTTAGACTCTCATAGATCAATCATAAACTGTTTTAAAGAATAAGATTATTTGAAGACGTTCCTCAATCATTATGTATGACAAATATGTTTTACAAGGATTCTGAATTACATTGACAATACTTCATTCTCAATTTCCTAGAAAATACTCAACGTTAAAAAGTTTAAAGATGAATCATCCAGTGCTTCAAAGAGAGAAGCATGTGTTACAACATTTAGAAACTTAAAATTTAAAGTGCATTCTAATTTTAATGCGCTTATCTATTAAAAGTGAAGGTAAAATTAAATCGACGTTGTCAATCATCTCGAAAAATGTCAGGAAAAGTGATTTCTTTGCAAATTCAACACATGTATTGTCTTCTCAAAGTTAAAGGTGCCTTTCTTAAAGTATGTGCAAACACTTTATAATCGAAAAGACAGACAGCCTATTTCAAGCTTGAAGATAAATATGGCTTAGGTTACATGGTAGCTTACCAAAACATGCTGCCAATCACTCTTGACTTGATTGCGTGAAAATTACATAATGAATCTCTCCCATATTGCTGAAGTAAATATTTACGATTTAATCGTCCGGATAATACGCTTGGCAATATTTTGAGGGGTAAATTTTGACTGCATGGACGCTTTAATGTACGAATATTACTCACATGTTAGCTTCTGAGACATTTCATATCACCTGACAAAAACACGTTGCACTTTTGTATTATCTTATTCATGTATAGTTCTTAAGTCATCAACAGAGGTATGGCGCCGGCGGACAGGTGGTTGTAGTGCACATACATTCTAATTAAGAAGATAGCCAGATAAAAATTAGAAAGTGTTTTCAACAATTCTTTAATATAGCTTTTGATCATTAAGTCGCAAACAGCAGTGCAGTATTCCTTCGAGGTCATTTCAAAGAATACTGCTCGTCTCTAAGTACTCTCAAATTTGAGATTGCAACTCCATCAGGAATATAGAGAAATTTATTGAGGTATTGAAACTGTACTTGTGTTGATCTTGTGTTGTATTATTTTCATTTTTATGCGTGAACATCGACGGCGGGTGCGGCTTACAAAACAGGGGATGCTCCCGGGCATCTGGTCCCATCTCTGACTTGCTGGAGGTCAGTCGATGCTTAATTCGGTGCTCTATTGTGAGTGTTGATGAGATTGTCGTCAGGATCTTCTTAATCTCATTTGTGTTGATCAAGTGAGAGCATGTATAAAGTTTTCATGCTTATTGATATCATTTCGATTTGCGGCCCCTCCTTCTTCCAACATCAACCACCTTCGAATGAGATCGGGAATATCTTTAAGTAGTCAATTAAAAAGGCGGAAATAATCAACGTACATTATTAATATTGAATTAACGTAGTTCGCGGGGAAGCTTTCATAATGATGAAATGTGTATGCAGTTTCACCCTCAAAGTTTTTATGTTCACATCTATATTATGTCGTCAAAAATTGTACATGATCGTAACGTATCATTACTGTACTTTTAATTTGGTTTTACGTTACAAAAAAATGTAAAGTGAAGGTTCATTTTTATTTATAGACACATGTTCTCTATAGAACAGGAATAATCCCGCCCCGAATATTCCTTGACGTTATGTTTACGCATGCCAGTTAAACAAGCAGTGACTATGACATTGAGAGTAATGCCAAATATGGATAATGACCATATCCCTGTTTACAGCACAAAATCGATAACCCAGAAAATCAGAAACCGAAGGCATACAAAATCAGGATAAAACAGAAACCAAAGCAAACAAACAAAAACCTCCACCATATGAAAAGAAGCGAACTCCCGATGTGAGAGTGAGACCAGGTGCCCAGGAAGAGTAAGCATCTCCTGCTTGCATGCAACACCCGTCGCTTCAATTCGGTAGAACTGTCACATCCGGTTACTTCCATTTTGGAAGATATAGAGTACAATCTTTGGTTGGATGGTTCAAACGGTCTATGACAGAATATCATCCACCATTCTGGAAAGTGGGACATCATAGTGTATGACGAGCTCCCCATATCGACCGTAGAACTTCCTCAGTGACGATGTCTGTCGGTCACAAACATATCCCTGATTGAGAAGCTTATCTGAAAGACGTGTAGCTCTTAGAAAACTGACGCCGAAGACACGCAAAACAAATTGTACCTGCTGTGGAATCTGCGCGTGAAGACCTATTAATGTTTAAATTTAATATATTCGAATTAAGCTCAATCTCTACTTTTACGTGTAAGAAAGACCGCAAGAAATCCCTTATATTTAACGAGAAAGTGGAATTGAAGATTGCCTAGTTTTCCTTTTTGTATGAGTGCAGATGTTTTAAATGATTAAATGCAAAATGGCGATAAAATTACAAAAATTGCCCAAGATACATGATAATCAGTAAAAAAAAATACCATACTTAAGATGGCAATGATATTTTTGATAATTATCCTTTTCCACCCTCCTTTATTAAATTTCTGATTTAAAATGAATTTAGTTAGGAAAAAGTGTAACTTCGCATTCGAACGACTTTGAGGCTTAAAACCTCGATAACTTCGTGGAATAATTCCATGCAAATTATATCAAAAATTGATGAAACATAAAATTTCATGTAAACATATCCCCAGGCTGATGTCTTCATGTACAGTTTTTCACGCCGTAGCACCGCCATCTGACTTAAGGTGATATCACACGTTTCCTGTTTTACAACAATTATCTTCAGAAAAAAAGTAACATTCGGATTTCCTAATATAATTCAGATATAAGAGACAATATAAGGAGGTCACCATCCAAAATTTTGAGATTTTGAAACTGACCAGACATTTTAGCCATCCATTAATTGTAATGGAAGAACTCGTTTCTTGGCTATATTTTTTTCAGCCCAAGATTTTCAAAAGAAATTTCACATATGATTCCTTCATCATATTGTGCAAATTCTTATAAAAAGAAACCATAGATAAACCAACGAGACCAATGGGCAACCTGTGCCGACTTAGGACGGCCACCTGCAACCTAAGTAGCAGACGGTGTGGCTATTCTGGATTACGTGCGCACAACCCTCCCACATTTCCGATTACTCAGAGGTCTCGAAGAACGTGCAATTATGGTGTAAAACAACCTCCTCACTGTTAGATGTAGCGTCATGTCAGGGACCACGCGGGAACTACGATATTGAATAACAGTTTATCACAATGGAAACTTGATTATTTAAATATATAGAAGTGTCGAATAAGGTAATGGTAATACTTAAGGAGGGTGGCTCACGAAGGAGGGGAAGTTTCCCCTTTCCCATCCTACCTCTTACGCAATTATCATTATTACTAACATCATTGATAAGGAAAATGTAGAGAAAATACCTTTTTGGTTTTAATTATCTGAACGTAATGATCGTTATCTTCACATTTACGTAATGGAAGATTAAATTAGAAGGAAAAGTCCTTTAAAACATCATTAGTGAAAAATTAATTGAAGACTCTTGTTCTTGAAAGACAAGGAAATGGTCTCAACATCCAAGCCAATAATCTTGTCGAATTCTTGAAGTTTCTTTGATGAAAACCATTAGAATCATACGATGTTTAATCATTAGAAAATTAGTACGAGGAAATTCGTGCTATGCTCTGAATATGAAATCAATATCTTAATGACACTCCTGTACGTGTACTACACAGCCAATTGTGCTTTATATAGCATTCATATGAAATAAGGATCATTCATTTCACATGAAAGTTAATATGAAATTGAATCTGAAGACGTTTAACATTTGAACTACTTGGTGAGTGTCACTGCTGGTGGACCAAGAGTCCCCGAGGGCACATGTAGCCAAGTTCGATCAACTTCGGTTGATCGTCTGTCTCTTCAACGCATTTGAAATTTTTCTGTTACAAAATTTCTAAATCATGGGTCCTGTAGCATCATATCCCACCCATTCTGCTACGTCTTTCGGTACATTTTTTGGACATAATAATATTCATACTTTTTGGCCATATTACATTTTTTAGACTGAGGATCACTGACGAGGGTTAAGTACCCGAAACGTGCATGTCTGGTCCATGCTGCAAATGTATCTGGTCTTAAATAATGCTATTGAATCTGAAGACGTTTAACATTTATATAAATTTTACATAGGATGTATGTGAAAAAAAAAATTCACACTGATTTCACATAAATTACTTCACGTGAATTTAACATTAATTTTTCTATGTGACATTAATACTAAACTGAATTTATATAAAAGTCATACCAAAAGCTTCACATGAAAACCCTCCAACTTACCCGGGTAACCCGAGACAAACAGCTGGTGTACAACAAACATGTCGATTTGTTTATAGTCCATGGCGGGGTTCAGTTGTTATATGCTACAATGAAAATCGGAGCGACATCCTCATTCCAAATGTCAACACAAAAATTACACTAACCCAATCATACATTAAAAGAATTTTTATCAAGGAGGAAATATTATGTTAAACGTCTTCACATTCAATAGCATCATTTAAGCACATATAAATTTGCAGCATGGACCGGACATGTACTATTTCGGACACTTAACCCTCGTCAGTGATCCTCAATCTAAAAAATGTAATGTGGTCAAAGAGTGTGAAAAGTATGTCCAAAAATGTACCGAAAAACGTAGCAGGATGAGTATGATATGATGCTACAGGACCCACGTTACTTATGAAACTTTCATGATTTGTGTGTTGAAGAATCTGCCATCTGAAGACCACGCCACTTTTATATTTCGGATTAAACAAAATGTTGCTAGAGGGAGAAATTGAAATTTTTATTTTAGATGCGATATAGATTCTGTTGGAGCGAGCAGGTTTTTTATTGTCTTTAAAAACTGCTTATTAATCAAGTAAAATTGCAAACTGTGCTACAGCATATACATGTATATTTGCAAATGTCATTGACTAAAAACCTTATTTTAACAAAATAAACGACTTCATTTCTTGGTAAAGTATGATTATCTTATATCTTTCTTCTGAATAAAGACAATTCGAGGTTCATAATTTCATTTGTATTCTATGAGAGTTGGTCAGACATCTTTTATATCTGATAGGATTTAGACACTGTCTGCCCAAAAAATGAAGGCCTCGGGCTCAGTTCTCTGACCAGCCACTTGTTTTTTCCTTCATCTGTTATAAGACCGCGAAGGAATTAAAGATAGTGTGTACTGTAAATGTTGAAATTTTTGCGTGGGAGTAATTTTCGAGATTTTCGCATATCGAAAGATTTCTCGAAAATACCCTATGCGAAAATATCACAGCTGCATTCTGACTATTTTGAAGACAATTTATCGCAAATACTTTCCCCACGCGAAAGTCTTAATGTTATAATCGCGAAAATTTTCCCCAGTGAAAATAACCAATTTACAGTATTTGTAGATGTTTTTCTTTTATTGATGTAATTTGAGAATTTCGTTTTGATTCAGTGCCTTTTTTTTCTATTAATTTATTATTTGGACATGTTTATACACACGTGCGTACTTGTCATATGTCTGTTTGGTTTGAACAATCGTGAAGTTAGTGTTTCATCGTCTAGTTAAGAAATACTACATCTTTATGGGTGGATTCAATGAAATTCATGATTGCTTGAGTGGTTATCAGACCTGTTTTAAACCTCTTTTTCGCGAAAAAAAAACATGCACCGTAAAATATAAAATCCGATCTCGAAAACAGAGCGGGCGGGAAAAAATCGACTAGCATAAAACGGAAGCGAGAAGTCAACGGAACGAAAGATCAACGCAGCACATTTAAGGCCTTCCATGACGTCATTGACAAAATTTGATGTCAGTTTTGATAGCTATTTTCAAGGAATTATTGAATTGTCCAAATAAGATGGAATGAAATAGTTTATGTATCAGTATAGATGCTATATCATAATTTATCTGTTAATTACTGATATATGCTCCCCGAACGCCGGGTTGTCACGTGACACGTATATTTTCGTAGATCAACATTGGTCATACAAAATCAGATGGCGCAAGGTGAAACCTTATCATTCAAAGAAAATATTGATACCATACTACAAAGGGGGGTTTCATTTACCTATTTCTTGCTGGGGAAATCTTTGATAAAGAACGACTACTTGAAAAATCGAGAAAAATATACCCATTTCATAAAATATTATCGACACTGGCACGAATGGCAGAAAATTTAAAAGAAAATATAGAATGTAAACGTTTCCCCCAGTTGAATTATTGAAGAACACCTATCTCTTAAAATGTGTGCCAAATTTCACTTAAATTTATGTACGGTAACATCTTGCGCCGTTGCAGTTTCTCTGACAGGTGCTAATCGGTAGTTCGTTCGTTTACCAAATAAACGTTCTGTGGAATCAGATTTATTCAAGGGACGTAATCGCGCTCTCTGTAAATTCCGTTTTAATTTTTTAAATAAATGTTAATTTGAATAAAATTTTCATTTCAACTTATGAAAAAATGCAATATTTATTTAATTCTGTTAAAGTTTCATTTCACTTTTTGTATATTGAGGGGTGAATCGCGGAAAAAAAGGAAGGGGGGGGGGGGGGCGCCACGCCGGGGTGTCGGTCTTGCCGGTTACCGTACTAACCCTTGAACCCAATATACATGAGATTAACATGATGCTGTATAATATCGGACATGCATTAGAATTGCATGGATTGATTATATTAACTCGTAATATTTACTTACATACATTATACGTCCCTTTAATAATCATTACCGTGACAGAAAAAAAAACCTTGCTCGACTTATGACGCCTTTGACCGCAATGGGATCGATAACATACATAAATTCTTCACTGTTTATACCAAAATTTCTTTATTTTATGGATTCTCTGGTTTCTTATTTTAAGAAACGAGACCTTATAGTCCTATGGTCTCTGGACAACACCGGGTAGTTCTAGATCCAATATTATTTTTTCTAGACATCGGGGAAAAAATAAGGGTAAAAAAATAATAAAACTGATGTTTGTTTCCCAGCAGAAAAAAAAAACAAAACAAAATTTGATCTAGATTGCAAATAGAGGAATCGGCAAATTCCGTGGATGATGTCCATTGTCATATTAATATTAAAATTTAGGTATACTTTCATACTGATTTTAAATTTAATTTCAATGTGTCAGAAGACGCAAAGGCACTGTTTCTTTTCTTTTTCTTTTTTTTTTTTTTAAACATTTTCAGTGTATATTTTCTATAAGAAAAATAAATAAATAAAAACACAACCCATGTAAAAGCGTAGCTGACATTGACATTGAAAAGCACTTATAATTGACAACTTGCAATTGCATGCAAAAGTTGATGAAAATTGAAAGTAAAAGCGTGACCTCGAGTTTCTATTCATCGCCCACGCTGCACTGACATTGAGAATCTTCTGCTCGATTTTATTTAATTAGATTTCATGTTTTATTTGAATTCCATGTCCCCTGAAAGTGAATTAGTACTTATGAATTCTTCATGAGATCGACGAAATACATGGTAGCGTGTTTGACAGAAATTTAAAGAGCGGTCATTGATATATGGGGCCGGGAAAGGGGGTGGGTCGGGATGGAGGACTTTTCAGTGTATGTGTAACGGCTTTGTTTTGGGTGGTTTTGTTTTCTCTCCTTTTTTTTTTTTTTGCATTTTCAGATCATGAATTTATTTGATAGTCGTCCAGACAGGATTATTATTTACAGCAGATGCAAAATTCAGAGATTTTTTGGGGTCAAATCTATAGCCGGATTTCATGCAGTAATCATGTTTCCCTTAATTCGCCTTTCAAAATATTTGAAAGGTTACTCCTTTATTATAATATCGGATCCTTGTCGTTACAAACATTTGTACGTATATGATCAATAAATGTGCCTCGGAATGGTCGAGGAGCAATCCTACCTTGTTTCATAACTCCCGATATTTTCGTGACAACATGATGGGGGGGGGGGGGGGGAGGGACAACAGACAAAGTGATCCACCAAAATTTAGATAAACGACTTTCCTATGACAAATTTGATGTAAGCATTAAGCAAATTTGTTGAATATTTTCAGTATTTCAAATTTGTCATTTGACCGATGACCCAATCTTATTTTTTTCTGCATTGCAGATATCAAATAAATAATTGTAAAGCTTGAACAAATTAATGGCGCGTGAATAACTCTTGCCAGGATCTTGAGATTATATGTCATTTTTTTTCCTAACACCATAAGAGTGATCGACATTTTAATAACTGGTATTATGGGACTTCTCCTTAACAGCCACCTTGTACGAGATAATCTGCAAGTACAACAATATTTTATTTACGTGTCTTTGTTACATACCATGCAGGTGTCAGTAGCTACATGTATCTTTTGAAAGCAAAGTCAAGCTTAAATTTCGAATCTTCGTATCTGCTCTTGCCATGCACATAGAGATTTGTGTACATGTTGACCTTGAAAGCCCTCTCATGCACGGCTAAATGCTTCAGACAGACAAACTATCAAAACAAAAGCAATTTACCCCCCCTCCCCGCTCTTGGAGATTTGAGCATGAAGTCTAGTACAGATCAATTTTAGGAGAATTTTATTAATTTTCTTTATTATATATTCAAAGTAACATTTCTTCATCTGTAATGTGTGTGGTTGTTCAAAGTTATTATTCAAGCATTCACTCTTCAAGGCAAGGATCTGAAATAGAAAAAAATATTGACTATATAAATCTAGCTTTTAAAATCCCAAAGTGTATGGTACAGCTTGGACTCAAAATTCATAATTTTACAAGTTTAATAGTTATGTAATATACATGTATGTCCTAGCGACATAAATAACAAAGAATTCGCAGTGATATGTTAATATTTCATGAATAGCTAAATAAGCCTGGTATGGCTATAGTTTTAGATTATTCACTATAGATAGTAAATGCATTTATTTTATTTGACTTCTTTTTTAAATCATTATAATATTCTTAATAGGCAAAACAAATGTTACTCTACACATAAATTTAAAAATTCTGTACCTGCAAAAATATCCAAAATGAACAGTACTGTATGGCTAAGATACATGCATGTGTTTCTGAAACTTTCACAGTGTGTGACAATATTTCTTTTCATGCAGCAGCTGGTGTGAAATCCATTCTAAATTTAGTTAACATTCTGAAGAAAAAAAAATTAATAATTGGTATTTGAATATTTCGATATTTCGGTGCACATACTACTGCAAGTATAACTTACTGTACAACTACAAGTGTACTCAGATGTAAACATTGTTATACGTACATGTTATGAAAACAACATATACATGGGCATGGGCACATTAGTATGATATCACATTCACCCTTTTTTCCTCATCATTCAACTTTCGTAAGAACTGATATCATAATCTACAAGTGTCTTAACTATTGACATAAAGTTTAGCTACTACTCAGCTTTGCAGTAACAGTGTAACTTAAGTAAAACGCGTTGAAATTCTGTCATTTACACATACATTTCACACATGTCTCTTGATAATCCAAGGAGTTTCCTTTTATCTCTATGAATAAATTGATTCCATGATGTAATTGTACTAATTCTAAGATATTTCCTTCATACAGCACCAGTTATTGAAGTTTGATATCGCTTACACTTACCAAAATCTGCCTTTTTATTCGTTTTACCCGCTCTGTAAACTGTTGATTCGCACCTGTTCGTCACCTCAAGCTTCTAAGTAACGCAGATCGCATTCTTCGGTGTACGGGGTCACAGAGTACAGATATAGATTAGGGGTTTTCTCAAAAGTATATTGACCCGGCGATGTGTCAGTGATGAAGCAATATGTTTTGTTTTTTGTATAAATGCAATTTTATCTAGTAAATAAAGGTATCAACGATAACGAAAGCTAATAAATGTGTTGCTACCTAACCTGACGACACGGGGTCCATGACGTCATATGACGTTACGTTATTTGGCGGAAAAAACTTCTACGTCATTTCTATGGAAGGCCTTAAATGTGCTGCGAATTTGATGTAGCCGAAAGCAGAAAATACTCCTGTCTAGATTACATATTCTTCAACCTCACGAGAATTTTTTAAAAGATGTATCATGTGAACATTATAATGTCCATGCATTAAAAAGAAAGTAATTGGTTTTCACGTATTGTCATACCCCACCCATCCTCCTACGTTTTTCGGTACATTTTCAGACATTATAATTTTCACACTCTTTGGCCATATTACATTGAGATTGAGAATCCTTGACGAGAGTTAAGTACCCGAAACGTGCATTTCTGGTCCATGCTGTACATTTATCTGTTCTTAACATCAATTATCAAATTGATGTTGAATTATTTGATAACATCAATTATCAAATAGAACATTGCTGAGTTTAAAATCATCGGTATAGTTTGAAATAAATCGGTATAGTGTAAAATGTTAGTTTAAAATAATCGGTTAAATGATCTTGACCTATGATGCTTATTTTCTTTACAAAGTTCATTTAAGCATTATAAAAGATTTTAAAATCTCTGACAAATTTTAAGAGAATAATTCAAATAGTAATGATTTTTAAAAATCAATAGTTACTGTAGTTGTTATAATAATTCATGAACCCTCAAGAAAACGAAAAAAAAAAAACTATGAAAAAGACATTTCCGTTAAATGCTTAAAATGCTCCAACTGAATTCCATTATACATTAGCCAAAAGAATGATAATAAAACAATGAAACAAACAGTTTCGTTAAATGCTCATAATGTACCAAATGTATTCAATAATACATAAGCTGAAAGAACAATAATCAAACAATGAAACAAACAGTTTCGTTAAATGCTCATAATGTACCAAATGTATTCAATAATACATAAGCTGAAAGAATAATAATCAAACAATGAAGCAAACAGTTTCGTTAAATGCTCATAATGTACCAAATGTATTCAATAATACATAAGCTGAAAGAATAATAATCAAACAATGAAGCAAACAGTTTCGTTAAATGCTCATAATGTACCAAATGCATTCAATAATACATAAGCTGAAAGAATAATAATCAAACAATGAAACAAACAGTTTCGTTAAATGCTTATAATGTACCAAATGTATTCAATAATACATTAGCTGAAAGAATAATAATCAAACAATGAAACAAACAGTTTCGTTAAATGCTCATAATGTACCAAATGTATTCAATAATACATAAGCTGAAAGAATGATAATCAAACAATGAATCAAACCGTTTCGTTAAATGCTCATAATGTACCAAATGTATTCAATAATACATAAGCTGAAAGAATAATAATCAAACCATGAAACAAATAGTTTCGTTAAATGCTCATAATGTACCAAATGTATTCAATAATACATTAAGCTGAAAGAATAATAGTAAAAAAAAAACACACAGTTTCGATAAATGCTCAAAATGTACCAAATGTATCCATAATGCATTAGCTGAAAGAGTAATAATAAGAGGATGACAAAAAACCTTTTCGTTAAATGCTTCAAATGTACCAACTGTATTCCATTACACGTTAGCTGAAAGAATAGGAGATTAAGAAAAACATCAATCAATTTCTGTTCGTTTGCTGTATATTAGGTAACGCTTGAAATCCCCTCACCTTATTACCACTCACGCTTTCGACAGGAAAGATTCTATCGTGGCATCTCCTCTTGGAACTTTGGTGTTTTTCCTATATTATGTAATGATAAATTTCTTTCATATCAGATGAGCAAAATAAATATTACCGGAAGGATCAGATATTGTAGAAGATTACAGTTGATCAAATCATAGTTAATTTCAGTGCGCTTTAAATATTCTACTTATTGAACTAATTACGTTAATTAAGATAGCTTCTATCTGTCTATAGATTTGCGATGCTTGTCTCAAAGTGAAAATACAGCGGTACAATATGTCGAGTGAAGACATTTCGAATAATGACAATTCAACTTCATCAAATATTTCGATATCAAATAGAAATGCATCATTGACGTTACATATGCTGGAATACTACAAGGTTAGTTTTCTTTACATTTATTTCTTATTTAATTCAACGTTATTGTTTTAACGTCTGATGATAATATTATTTCCCGTTGTTGGTAATGTGTACTCAGCCAATTGTACCTCACATGATATTCATATGAAATGAGCATCATGTTAATTCCACATGAAAGTTCATATGAAATTCATATTAATTTCACATAATATTTATGTGAAAAATATTTTAAATGAATTTCACATAGATTTTCTTCACATGAATATTTCTTTGTGACCTTCATGCGAAATTGAACTCACATAAAACATAAACTTCATGTCGGGAACTTCGCATGATTGTCATGTAAAAACATTCATGTGAATTTCATGTTCGTGCTCGTTTCAAATAAATTTCATGTTAACTTTAAAGTAAAGTTCATGTAAATTTTATATGAATTTCATATGAGGCACAATTGGCTTTGTATTTCATGATTATAGTATTGAGCACATGTAGTAGAATTTGTGAGTGAAAATCAACACAAAACACAAATCAGTTTTTTTTAAATTATAATCGTTATTAGATCTAAAACATAGTCCTTAAACAAAGCTAACAATCAACTCCAGATTGATAACAAAAATTTTAAGAACGCAGGAGCAATGTTTGGTTACTAAATGCCAAATAGAGAAGTTTATTTTCTCCGGACACCTTAAATACAAATGATTGAATCAGATGTATTGTCCTGTTTATCAACTGTAATCCGATTAACATAGCAATGTTTTTAAACCTACCACTTTATTTTTAACACAAACGTATGTAATTAAAAATATTCTTTAACCAAAAATATCTTTACTTCATAAAGATCTAAGATACAATGAATTATATTAAATTTTGAGAAAATGATTTGTGCTCTATTTGTATTAAAGTTGCTAACGGTTAACTTCGTTTAAAGCCGCGAAGATACACACAATTAAAGAACAATCATTGACATTGATTTGAAGTGGTTTTTTGGCATTTTTGGGGCATTTGTTAAACATATTAGAACGAATATCTACAGTAACTGTATAAGTAGAATTATTCGCTGGTACCTTCTTTCGATGTTTTATAAAACTGAACCTTTTCGCATAGACAACAATTTGCGGATCCTCCTTTGATTCTATTCAGGCATTCGGACTTGAGCGCAAAAGTAGCGAAGGTTAATATACTGATTCAACAAAGACATTTATCTGTAGGAAGGTTCCTTTCAAAATTGCGCTTATTAACTGCTAATAGCTATGATAAAAATCGTTAATTTTCGCGGTATGAATTTGGACAACAAATCTTGACTAACTCTATATGACCAGCTGGAATCTAACTTATATTTGATTGTACCTGTCAAAGACATAGGGTGCTTATTTCGTATAACAAAGAATCAAATAATTGAACAGATTATTTCTTGTAAATTAATTGGGTTTTGGGGTATTTTTTTTTAATAACGTGGGAATCCTCCGATTGATTCTAACTTGATTGGCGGGGAAAAATGTCAGAAATATGATTTCAAGTGAAGCCAAAACGAATGCAAAAAGTCGAGTTTTTATCATTCAGTCCATAAATCTAAATATCACAGGTATATAATTTATATTTCATTTGGTCTTCATGAAACGAATGTTTTGATTATGTACCTAGGTAGACGAGTATCAACACGATTTATACAGTCATATTGCACTGAAGTTCTATCGTAGATTCCTTCAGATCACGGTAAATGCGATAGCAGTAAAAAGAACATATTACTAATTATTACTCATTTGTGAGAAAGGTTGACTGTGACGACAGAACTCCACGACGAGTCCTGTCCAAACCTCGTTATAGATAGGGCCCCGACCACCTGTCCTCTCCGTATGTCGGTCGGACTCCTTGGGTGGTGACAAAAATGAATTCGCTCTAGGTAGATGAGCACGGAGAGTTTTTCGTATGCCCTATTGTTTGATATTCATAGAAATATTCATATGTGTGTAGGTTAGGTCTTACAATAAGGAGGTTATTATTCGCAAGAATTTAGCGTTCTTCGAAACCACTTGGTTACCGAAAAAATATGCGCACGTAATATGGCAAACAAACTGTTTCCAACTAACTTGGTAGATGGCCGTCCCAAGTCGGCGCCGATTGCCCATTGGTATCGTTGGTTTGCCCAATGGTATCGTTGGTTTGTCCATTGGTATTGTTGGTTTGCCCATTGGTATCGTTGGTTTGCCCATTGGTATCGTTGGTTTGTCCATTGGTATCGTTGGTTTATGTGAAGGTTTTTTATTTGGTGTTCGTTTCACTTTTGCGTCCTTTTAAAGCCGGTCTACATTGTGTTCTTGCATTTTCGTGAATGGGTGAGAGGCTCGACTTTGCCACTCTCGACAGTACATTTACATGTCTCTTTTTTCGATTTCTCAACAAACTTTGCCTCTAAGTTTCGTATAAAGTATAGTTGTTTTATCAAAAATTTCAAATCATGTTTCATTGAAAATGTAATCAATTGCAATAATTGATTAAGGGTTCAATCAATCTAAGTGAAGGAATATCGAAACAATTTTGGGTTTAATTTTCAAGGTCATGAATTGCAATAAGAAACATACATTTATGAAGGTGGTGAATAAATAAGTCGGTTGATTGTAAGTTGCAGAGCCTCATAGAAAATATTTGATTGAGATTAGGTCAAAGGTCAAGTATATAACAGGATTGTGGGGGAAAGTTTGACAGTATAAGTGTGTTCACATGTAATGATTTGCGTTGGCGTACTAGTATTTACTTTCTTACTTGTATCGTCAGGTATAATGTAAATCACCAAACTAAGAAGTTCACATGTTTTAATAGACTTGTTGTAATAAAAGCGGTAGTGTCAAGTAATCAATCACTTATGCAAACTACCTAACCTGCAGTCAGTATTGAAAGATGCTGAGATGGAACTATCATATATAATGAATTTGGCATACAATGTTGTGTAGGAATTCTCATATAGGACAAGGTAGATACATAAACATAAAGCATACAAGAACAAAAATACGTAAGCTGGATTTTCTAAGTGTAAAAAAAAACAGCTGAATTTTACCGGAATCATGATTATAGCCGAATTATTTTGTATGTCATATTCTTTCCTCTTTCACTGCATTTTTAAATCCCGTTAACCTTATTTTTTTGTAGAAAATGTTTGGTAGTCATTCCTTTGACATTGATGTCTTCTTACAAATGAAATGATTGAAATCTTTTTAAACGTCTTCGAATTCAACAGCATCATAAAAGAACAGATTAATTTGCAGCATTTGCATACACATTTTGGGTTATGTTCCCAAAACGTGCATTTCTGGTCCAAGCTGCAACTTTATCTGTTCTTAATTGATGTTGTTCATTTTGAAGACGTGTGACATTTATACCACTTGGTGAGTGTCACTGCTGGTGGACCAGAAGTTCCCGAGGGCAGGTGTTGTCATGTTCGATCAACTTTGGTTGATCGTTTCATCAATGCATTCGAAATTTTCTGTTATTAAAATTCTTAAAATGTCTAAACCGTGCGTCCTGTAGCATAATATCCTATATATCCTGCTACATCTTTCGGTACATTTTTGGACATATGACTTTCATACTATTTGGTCATATTACATTGTTTAGATTGAGGATTACTGACAGTACAAGTCTGGTCCATGTTACAAATTTATCTGTTCTTTAATTTGAATACGTTTAACACATGGGCCAGACTTGCACGTTTCGGGTACTTAACCCTCGTCAGTGATCCTCAATCTAAATAAAGTACACGTAATATGACGAAAGTGTTTGAAAATTATTATGGCAAAAAAATGTACCGAAAGACGCAGCATTATGGACATCTTTTATCTCTGAAATCTAGAAATCTTTCATCTCTGATTAGTAAACAACTCTAATGTTTGAAGTAGGATAATTGACACCGACGAAGGTTAAATGCACTAATTTTCCCGCTATGAAAATGACAAGAAAGCTTCTATACGCTGCATGGGTTCAGTTCCATCTAATTTATTTATTATTATTACTGTCAAGGCAAAGGATGTTCATTTCGATTTAATGAATGTTAAAACGTCTTGTAGGAAGTACGGTTTTCGTTCTAGCGTTCGGGGAATCGATGGATTTGCTTTCAATTGAGCGTAGTAAAGATGTCAATGATGAATAATTATATAAGTGACATATGAAATATGTAAATCATAGTCCATTATACATATACATGTAATAAGTGTTCCAACTCTATACCTTCCAGAAAAAAAAATCAAATCAATTCATTATGCACCAAGTTGCAAGGAAAAACGAATTGATCCAATTCTACAATAGAACACATTTTGGTCAAAATATTGAATTTTTTTGACACAAGGAAGCGTCTTTCAGATAATCATCATAGAAGTACCCATCAGTTATTCAATGTTAAAGTCGGGAAGGTAATGAGATCACCTCCTTTCTACCATATTGTATATTACATCATGATTGCTCTTTATACATCTAGAGGAGAAATAGGAAACGATATTGCAACATCCATGATTGTTCACACATTCACAATGAAAAAAATAAATAATTGCAAATAACACCAATTAAGTAAACATAAAAAAGTACCTATCAGTTATAACGAGTTAAACGATATTGCAACATCCGTGATTGTTCATACATTTACAATAAAAAATAACAAACTGCAAATAACACCAATAAAGTAAACATAAAAAAGTACCTATCAGTTATTCAGACTCAAAGTCGAGAAGGCAAGGCCAAATCGTGAGAATTCCCATCGGAACGGCTGCGAATTCCGGAGTGAGCAACACTACGAAGTGAGACCAGGTGCCCGGGGAGAGTCAGCGTCTCCTGATTGCATGCAACACCCGTCGCAACAGCTTCATGGAAAAGAAATGAAAAAAGGGAATTGCTTTTTCTCTCGTGTCCTTAGATACTGGTTGCAGTATATATCCATTTTGAAATTATTTGAAAGCGACAAGAATAGAAAATCAAATTTTTAATTTTCAATCTACTTGATTTTTTCTGTTCTAGGAGTTTCATGAAACAGTGTTTTATGCTCTGTGTTATCCTAGAACCTTATTTTGAGTTTTAAGATTTTGTATGTGGTTTTTATATTGTTCTCATGTTTTCTCTTAAAGGATATGCAAGGAAGAAACAATGCCGCAAAATGTTACAATCATCGAGATCAAATCGATGAAATATTGCCTTAAGGCATAGCATTCCTCAGATTTGATGATCAGATGCTCATATTTCCGAAATACTAACTTTTACAATATTTCCATTTCCATATATTTAAAATTTATATTAAACCTGATATAAAAACAAAATATACTTCAAGGATTCATGATTATACCGAGAACTTAAGCCGTTTGAACTTTAACATTGGACCCTAAGGGAAAAGTAAGAAAATACCTTTTTAGAGATCATAAAATGTGACTATTCAAGTTTCTTTTCCCCCAAAAAATATTACTTTGATAATCTGAAGAATATTCTGTAGAGAAAATTATAAGGAATTCTGACCTGAAGAATACTCTACCTTAATAAAACCTACTCTAATGATTGAGAATACAGATCTTCAGAGTAAGTTTCATTGTGCGCCAAAGATATTGATAAATCTGGAGTGATGGGTATCACGTTATAATGAGCAGGCATTATATATTACGCGTCAGATCAGATAATGTATTTTTGCAATTTTTTCCCCTTTGATATCTCTTGCGAAAAATTACTTATACGCTTGAAAAATGAACTTGAAGGATTTATAGCATTTTTTTTCAACTGAAGCAGTAATAATGTTAGATGAGATAAGGATCTATGATCCCATCGTTTATAGACTTTCAGGCGCTTTTGATAATTATCTTATTGCGATTTAACAATTACACTCTTATACTCAAAGAATATTTGTACTAAGCGGCTGTTTGCTTTTTACTCTTACAGTATTCTTTTCGTCCGTTTTGTTTTACTCATGTTGTATATTTTTCACGTTGATGACATCCGCCTATTCTCACTCACGCCTTGAGAATAAAAAAGAAAATACGTAGACGAAGCAGTTTGAGATTTTCTTGTCTCACTCCACGTGACACATATTATGACGTCATAGAACGTAACATTGTCATTAATAAATTACGATACAAAAAGGAAGTCATTCGAAAATCTTTATATTTATATTCTAGTTTTTCTGCTCTTAAACTAAAAGATTCATAATAAATGACTTTACATAATTAAAAATCATGAATAGTGAATATTAAAATGCGAATAGAAACCTTTTCATCAATACATCTTTTTTTCAATAGATATATAGAAAAAAAAATGGAAAATAAAAAAAGTGTAAATATTTGGGTCAAATTTGTCAAAATGATTTATGTAAGGTTCATCTTCAGAATTAAACAGTAATGGACTCGAAACTGTTCATTTTCGAACAGCAACATGAACAGATGAGTTAAAGAAGATCCTGACGATAATCTCAACAGCACTCACAATAGAGCACCAAATTGAGCATCGACGGACCCCTAGCAAGCTAGAGGTGGGATCAGGTGCCCCGGAGGAGTAAGCATCCCCTGTTGGCTAGCCGCTACCGCCGTCGATGTTCATGCACGGATTCAAAATGAAAACATATAAAATGCATGCGCTGTATGATGTATACATATATATGGATGGAAGTGTAGTTGAATACAATTGATGTCCAAATTAGCATTGGAGGGATGGTGCTGTAATGTTAACCTCATACTCTTGGATGAAATGACAAGTTTCCAAAATAGCAAATGCTCTTTTACTTCATCATAACTTTTGGTCAAGGCCAGTGGACATAGAATGATATACATGTATTTTTATTCTACGGCCGAGTTTTTCAGCGATTCAGATTGTATCTGTTAAAATTGTTTATATTGATATCATATCATTCTGTTTAAGATGTCCAAGTATACCTCGAATGAATAAATTACGATTTATCAAACAAAATCAAGCGATCATTCGTTCCTGTATATAATTAATAAAATCATTGAAATCAATAAGGATATATCGTCTTTGTGCAGATGTTTTGTGTATGTTGACTGAAGAAATGTAATGTTAGGTCGACATTTCCATCAATACTTCAATTTGCATTTCATTTGTTTAATAACGTCAAATGGGAAATGATAATCTATAATATCAACAACACACAATGTATTATGTATATTTACATGTATGCATGAATACAGATGGGAATTACTTATTCTGATCACACATGTTCTGTTACAATATGTAAAATATCATTTGTTGGTTAATTAATCAATTATTCACATATGACGAATAATCGAACCGCAACAATAGATGGTATGATAAAATAATTACCTCTCTCATATAATGTAATCCAAATACATTGGATGTGCACATGACTAACATTGTGTTGATACTTTGCATCTCAATGATACTGCTACTTTCACAAATTCCAATGTTTTGGTGAAAAGGAAATGTCAGATCAAAGATACACATATATGTGAATATGAACGGAACACGGATATCCCTAAATGAAACATTTACCAATTCTTCTAATTCAATTTTCAAAGGAAATATTCTTATTCACCAGGTGAGTATTCCTATCTCAAAAACATGTATACGATAATCTGTGTTGTTTGCAAGGTTTTTGAAATTTTAGATTAAGGTGGAATATCCCTCAAGTCAGAATTGCCGATAATTTTTTGCCTGTATACTCTACTTTTTTCATTTCAGAATATTGTTCAGATTATCACGCTAATATGGTTTTGAAAAATTAACTTCATTTTATCACCTGTAAAAAGGACATTTTTTACTTTTCCCATAGGGTCCAATGTTAAAGTTCTAACGGCTTAATTTCTCGGAGTAATCATGAAACCACGAATTATATTTTGTTGTGTATCAGGTTTAACATAAGCTTTGAATATATGAAATGAAAATATTGTAAAAATGTTATTTAGGAAACATGAGCATCTAAGACCTGAGGGATGTTCTACATTAAACGGCACCTGGTCTCACTCCCATATCGGGAGTTCGCTTCTTTTCATATGGTGGAGGTTTTTGTTTGTTTGCTCTGGTTCCTGTTTTATCCTGATTTTGTATGCCTTCGGTTTCCGATTTTCTGAATTATCGATTTTGTGCTGTATACATGTACAGGGATAAGGTCATTATCCATATTTGTCATATCGATAATACCATATCGCAATTAAGAAGTTCAAAATCGTTAATCGAAAAACACCTAGTAAGTAAGTGGATACAAAACCAGGGTAAAAATAGGGTTTATAGTCTCTTTCGCCTAAGCCTCACGCGACTTCCAGAATCACCTCCCTGACGAGACCTGTACAATCCCTTAGGAGTTTACAATCAGAGCTGCCGTTTAGGCGCTAATGCTTTTCATTCACATTACAAGCCCGTCTCATGTGCCAGGTACCCAGTTTTCTCCTTGGTAGAGAGAGTGCAAGGTAGAGTAAAGCAACTCGCCCAATGTTACAATGGTTTTGCAAAGATCGGCGACTGTGAGATTCGAACCCCCGACCTATGGGTTCGTAGTCCAACGCGCTAACCACTACGCGACCAGCAGGATAAATCCAGATGACCAATTACATTACAGAGTGCATGTCATCATTATCATCATTAGTTGTGCTTGGGCCATTTTTTTCAGAGAAGTAAAGCTATTACAATGGTGACCGTACAGTTCCAAACATTATAATACATTCAAGCATTTGTTGTTGTTTTTTTCAACCCATCAGCTGTCCAAAAAATCGGCAGGGTCGTTTTACAATCTTAAATCATTCAAAGTCATTGGTGGCAAGAGAATGAATTGCAAAGAACAGGATGTTTTCACTACAAACAATATATACATTAGTAGCTACCATAAATCTTTCCTCTGACATCAGCTTTGGGAAGTGAATGAAATATTTAAGTACCATGAGAACAGTGCTTGTGGGCTTTTACACTTTA
Source organism: Pinctada fucata (assembly GCA_028142955.1). Taxonomy (NCBI): domain Eukaryota; kingdom Metazoa; phylum Mollusca; class Bivalvia; order Pterioida; family Pteriidae; genus Pinctada; species Pinctada fucata. The sequence goes on from AP027115.1 coordinate 34,712,953, forward strand.
AGGTAACAGCATATCGTCAAAAAGGGTTTCTTGTGCTTTTAATTGAATTGCATTTTGTTCTGTCTATAAAGATGTATGATGCACGTGCGTATAAACAGGTATTGATAGGATTGGTACGGAGAAGTGGCCGTGTAAGAGCTAAAAGTCTGTTTGCAATAAGACAAAGGGAACTTTTATGAAATTCTTACGTGTTTATACATATTTCAATATCCCCTTTAACGCATGTTGAGTACCTCGTTATATTTTACGATTCGCATAACAGATAAATTACTAAGTGATTTATGATGTCGATGTTAGTGTGAAAGGATAGAATGTACTCCATGGAAACGTTTATTTTGTTAATTATTTCATGACTGTCTTTACCTTTCTTAATGTGTTACCGAAATTGTGGATACTTCTTCTTCATTGTTTCTTTGTTTTTTTTTTTGGGGGGGGGGGTTATTGTTTCGATTTAGATTTTGTTTCGTTTGGTAGACTACTCCGAATATTTCTGTAGCTAATATTATGGAAGAAGAAAAATGTCTTTCACTTCAATAAATATTTCATCCATTTTTCATTGGGCATATCGTAAACGCATGTGTAAGAGCGCAGACTCCTCCGTTTCTTTGAAGGCATGTTTGTGAACACAGACTCCTCAGTTTCTTTGAAGGCATGTTTGTGAACACAGACTCCTCCGTTTCTTTGAAGGCATGTTTGTGAACACAGACTCCTCCGTTTCTTTGAAGGCATGTTTGTGAACACAGACTCCTCTGTTTCTTTGAACGAATGTTTGTGAGCAAAGCCCCTCTGTTTCTTTAAAGGTATGTGTGTGGGCGCAGACTCCTCCTTTACTTTGAAGGCATGTGTGTGAACGCAGACCCCTCTGTTTCTTTGAAGGCATGGTTTTGAGCGCAGACTCTTCTGTTTCTTTGAAGGCATGTGTGTTGGCCCAGACCCCTCTGTTTCTTTGAAGGCATGTGTGTGACCACAGACCCCTCTGTTTCTTTGAAGGCATATGTGTAAGCGCAGACCCCTCTGTTTCTTTATACGCATATGTTTAAGTGCAGACCCCTCTGTTTCTTTTTATGCATATGTGTAAGCGCAGACCCCTCTGTTTCTTTATATGCATATGTGTAAGCGCAGACCCCTCTGTTTCTTTGAAGGTACAAAATGTATGTGTTGGAGCGTAGACCCCTCTGTTTCTTTGAAGGCATGTGTGTGGGCGTAGACCCCCCCTGTTTCTTTCTTTGCATTGTCAAACATTCATAATTCTGTAGATAAAAAACTTTCCTCACGGTAACCAAACTCGTCACTGCATATGTTTCTTATACAAATGTACAGAATTTTTTTCCAATTGATAGAGACGGTTTTGTCGAAGGTTGTCTCATTATACTACCGGAATGTACATTTTATCTAGAGTTATCAAAGATTTATTTAGGATTGACAAATTTATAGTTTCTTCACCTGAAAACCAGACATAAGGCATCTTAGGTCAGATAAGAGTAACATAAACCTTGTAATGAAACCACCCTGGCAGTAGATTACAATTTCGATTATTTCATTCATCGATAGACTTATCTCATTTGATGTTCAAATAAAAGGCACAGCTTGTATAAACTTGATTGCTCTCAATGTATTTTTTTTTATTTTCTTTATTTTATCGCTTTCATTTGACGAAAAACAGTTTTCGTACGTGCCAATATTTTTTTTTAAAAAATGATTGTTGTTTTGACAATTTTTTTTTTCTTTCAGAGTAATCAACACCTGAAAGAACATCCAAATAATTCAGCAATAGTGAAATTATCTATCCATTCAAATATCTTAAGTTTTATATAGATACCATTAACGAGGATTTTTTAATTCGATCGCGATTAATGAATGTCAGTTTGTTTCAGAGGTGTCCCTGCACATCCTTTGCTTATGAAATTTTCTTAAATTCTTTTTATCGGATATTTGTAATATATAGTGCACGCCTAATTTAAAACGTAAACATCTGTTACAATTTGAAGATTGTGTTAAGAGTCCATTTTTTTCGTTCGATGACTTCAAGCAGCTGTCTAGTTCAGTTCATTTGATGTTAATGACATATACAAACTCCAGAGTATTTTGCTACTCGGCTGGTTTTATTATGATGCATGCAGAAAAAGAATACTTAGCACACTGAGAAACTGATAAAATGAAGTGGCGCATAGAGTAAATAAACACCGAAGTGGTACTCATCAGTTATTCAGCATAGTAAATCTAAAAACTGTAAATATATTCACATTTCCATCAAAGTCCTTAGATTTTATATATAGGTATGCACAATCCGTGAAATTTCGAAATTGCAAAAATTTATTTATATCTAATATTAATTTCAATGTTGCATAAAATGTTAAAATGTCTGCATAAAAATAATAAAAAGACTGAAAAAAATATTGATTTTAAGAACTATGAATATAGAAGAAGGGAGGGGATCTCAAACAAGACCCCGTTGCAGCACCAACAGCAGAGCACCGAAGCATCCGATGAAAAAAACACAAAAGACGAACATAGTATGAGACGGAAAAGAGACATACGACATGTTAACATCAAACACAAAAGACTACACATAATACATAGGTATTTCTGTAGCTCATTTTAGCCAGATGCCGATAATACAAATGAGGGCGGCATACATTTTTATGTTATCAGCGAATATCCTATGGTTACATTAAAGATTGGAACGATTGAAATTCGCAGATGTATTATTTCTTCTTAAACTCATTCATTCTTTGTTGTGGATTTTCCTCATCTATCTTGATTTAAAAACCTTAACATTTTTATACATGTACCTCCCCCACAACAAAGTATGGGAGGTATACTGGATTCACCATGTCCGTTCGCCTGTCTGTCTGTAGACAAACCTTGTCATCGCAACTATACTCACAAACCAATAGATGCAGTATTTCAATAACACTTCACACAATGAAAGATCATGATAAGTAGATGTGCATAACGAAAAGAGATTGCCGCCGAAAAAAGTAATGTCAGAGTCATTGCCCTTGGACTTAGATTCGAATGTCATCCCTAACCCTAACCACATAAGGCTACCATATACATGTATCATTCAACATATACTGAATATATGCTTTGAAATAGTGACCTTAATGATGACCTTGAATAAAATAAATGAAGTCATGTCGTAAAATTAGATCTGCTCAGAAGAATTTATGTCGCATTTGATTCGTCCTTTTAGGACAGTATTAATTTCTAATATTCCAAAAGATATCTATGTTTTGTTTCTCTGTAGATGAACATTACATCAAAGAGATATGTCTACTAAGAGCACCTCCACATTTCTTCTGTTAACATACATCTATGTGTTATTGGTGCAGGACTTTAATTTGTATAAGCATTCTTTATTTTTGACAAAAAATATCTTGTGGCTTTCAGATATTGAGAGTTTGTGCACTAATCAAAGGTATGGCTAAGATCCGTTATGGAAACTATCCTAAAGATCGTGTTTGAATGATAAACATTATGTTATTGACAGGGAATCGATTGGATTCCCTCTATTCTTATTACGTTGAAGAAGGATCAATGTCAGACTCCTTCAGCCTCATTTGTGAAATAAAAAACAAATCCGGACTCATATTACTGATAACAAATTAGCCATAAAGGGAACTATCTAAGACACCAGGCTCCTGTATAAAAAGTATGTCAAAGCAAGCTTATGCAAACATAACACTGTATGATCTGATGAAGACACAAAAATGCGTCCTGAAGTTTTAGTGGCTATTCTAATTTGGAAAAGGTTTTTGTATTAATAAATGAAAATTACTTGATAGTTGTGCGACCCTAAATAAAAAGACTATTATGCAAACGATTCAAGTATTTAACAGTTGTCAAACATAATATACTTTCCCATTAAATATGTTATTACAAAAAAAAGAAAGACAGGTGAAATGTAAACGTCTTCATATTGAATATCATCATTTAAGAACAGATAAATTGGCAACATGGACCAGACATGCACGTTTCGGGTACTTAACCCTCGTCAGTGATCCGCAAATCTAAACAATGTAATATGCCAAAAAAGTATGATAGTTACTATGTCGAATAAGCGTACCGAAAGACGTATCAGAATGGGTATGATATGATGCTACAGGACCCACAATTTATGAAATTTCACGAAATTTTGATAACAGAAATTTTAGAATGCGTTGAAGAAACGATCAACCGAAATTGATCGAACTTGGCTACCTGTGCCCTCGGGGACTCCTGGTCCACCAGCAGTGACACTCACTAAGTGGTATAAATGTAAACGTCTTCATATTGAATAGCATCATTTAAGAACAGATAAATTGGCAACATGGACCAGACATGCACGTTTCGGGTACTTTACCCTCGTCAGTGATCCTCAAATCTAAACAATGTAATATGTCAAAAAAGTATGAAAGTTACTATGTCGAATAAGCGTATCGAACGACGTAGCAGAATGGGTGGGATATGATGCTACAGGACCCACAATTTATGAAATTTCAAGAAATTTTGATAACAGAAATTTTAAAATGCGTTGAAGAAACGATCAACCGAAATTGATCGAACTTGGCTACATGTGCCCTCGGGGACTCCTGGTCCACCAGCAGTGACACTCACTAAGTGGTATAAATGTAAACGTCTTCATATTGAATAGCATCATTTAAGAACAGATAAATTGGCAACATGGACCAGACATGCACGTTTCGGGTACTTTACCCTCGTCAGTGATCCTCAAATCTAAACAATGTAATATGCCAAAAAAGTATGAAAGTTACTATGTCGAATAAGCGTACCGAAAGACGTATCAGAATGAGTGGGATATGATGCTAAAGGACCCACAATTTATGAAATTTCAATAAATTTTGATAACAGAAATATTAGAATGCGTTGAAGAAACGATCAACCGAAATTGATCCCACTTGGCTACATGTGCCCTCGGGGACTCCTGGTCCACCAGCAGTGACACTCACCAAGTGGTATGAATGTAAACGTCTTCATATTGAATAGCATCATTTAAGAACTCCTATTTGGACATTATGTTGTCTTACGATTTTGTGCTGTATACAGGGATATGGTCATTATCCATATTTGTCACTGATGGTAACATGCACACGTCACTCTATAACATTCGTGACTACTTCAATTTTAGCATCACAAACTTATCTTTCTTAGTAGCAACATCCCTCCATCGCCTGCTTATGGCGTGTTCATATCTAAATTGATACGATATGCCAGAGCAAGGACCAAATATACATATTTTGTTCTGAGAGCTAGGCGTCTTTCAGATAAGCTTCTCAGTCAGGGATACGTTTGTGATCGACTAAAATCGTCATTGAGAAAGTGCTACGGTCGATACGATGAAGATTTCATACACTATGATGTCCCTTTGTCCAGAATGTGGATGATATTCTGTCGTAGACCATTTGAACCATCCACCCACTGATTGTACTTGTATCTTCCGAAATGGAAGTAAACTGATGTGTCAATTCTAGCGAATTGAAGCCACGTGTGTAACGCGCACGCAGGAGATGCTGCCACCTCCTGAGCATCTGGACTCACTTCCATTTTAGGATGTCGCTTCTTTTGTGTGGTGGAAGTTTCTTACTCCTCCCGGGCACCTGGTCCCACCTCTAGCTTCTAGGGGTCTATCGATGCTCAATTTTGTGCTCTATTGTGAGTGCTGTTGAGATTGTCGTCAGGATCTTCTTTAACTCATTTGTGTCATACTTATGCCCATTGCCGTGTGGAGCACGTAAAAAAGTTCCCTGCGAGGGGTTTGACAGTAAGTGTTTTGATATATTTCCCTGACATTGTCGCCATAACACTTTCTATATAGACATAACGTCAGACAGTGCATGGATTGTATATATTGTTTTCATTTTCGTGCTTAAAACATCGACGGCGGGTGCGGCTAGCCAACAGGTGATGCTTACTCCTCCCGGGCACCTGGTCCCACCTCTAGCTTCTAGGGGTCCGTCGATGCTCAATTTTGTGCTCTATTGTGAGTGCTGTTGAGATTTTCGTTAGGATCTTCTTTAACTCATTTTTTGTTTGATTGCTTTGGTTCCTTTTGTTGTGTCCTGATTTTGTATGCGTTCGGTTTATGATTTTCTGAATTATCGATTTGGTTCTGTAAATTGGGATATGGTCAATACCCATATATGTTATCATATTGAAAACAACCTCGTATCTTAATAGAATATATGTATGTTTACAAAGTCATTATTCCTGAAAGTGGTGCATTTTCTTAAAATGAATATAACTATGTATATAATAGAAGATATTACTGAATTCCGGCCATTCGCTCACAGTCATCTACCTAGATATCAACGTTTGTCCTAAATATCTTTTAATTAGTACTGCTAATTTCATTGCATTGAGAGTCTTATAGTTTCATGAGGCTTTGTCAAATTAACGTGATCCTTTCCACACACCAATGGCAGTGCAATATCTTTCACATGTATATGTATCAGCAGGTAAAGAAATGATATTTTAAAAATCTGTATTTTCATAGATATTACTGACATTGCTTAACCGTTACTTTTCATTCGTAAATTTAAAGTGGTTTGTTTGTCCATAATTTCACAAATTAGATATATAATATGTGGGGTTTTTAAATACTCGAGAAAGAGTTTTCTTACATGTAGTATGAATATGGTGAAAGCAGATATTGGTTACATCGAGTCGCAAGCAGAGTATTTAAGGTGAACGTATTTAACATCGAGTGGTCCTTATTCAAGCGCTCGTGCCTTTGAGCCAGAGAGATGTTTTACCGTTACTGTATATAAAGGTATTCAAATTACCGCTTGAGAGATGAAACACTCGGTAATTATCCCATACCTAATTTTTCTTGGTAATGTATTTGATAACAGAGGGTTCGAGGACATGAAATTAGTTTCTGTAATCAAAGCCCTAAAGTTAATTCTTTATTGATGAATCCGTGTGACGCGATCTTGTAAGGTTACCGAATGATTATGTAGATCCCAAGAGAAAATCTGCTCTTTGAAAAAGCAAATGTGACTGAACACCATTTTGTACGAAACAAAATATATGAAACCATTTTCTAATGTTTGAACGTTTTCTAATGGTTTGAATTTAATGATGTATGATAATTGTATAACATATCACTATGATTATTAAACCATGGATAACATATTTCAAGATAAAATACCAGTTTTCAAACAACACTATCAAATCACAGTGCATATGAATGATGGAAGCATCACAATTATGTATTGGAAACCATCTCAAAACTGAACAAAAATCGTTTTAATTCAAATGTCGAAATCGCTGCATTTTAAGTTGTTCTTTAGGGGAAACGACAAATACCATCTTCGTGTATTGTAGCTATGAACAAACTTTCTTTTTCACAATAATAGACTAGATCTTGGCTGATTCTCAAATACATTATTGTTGAAGGCAACATTTTTCAGGCTATTTTCGAAGAAAACTCACGTTCAATCGTTTATCAATATCTTTTTGTTTTCATTTTTTTTACATATACATGTAAGATTCAACTGGTGCTGCATTTCAAACAAACACACGTGTTGAGCAATGTTTGTATAGAACAATGCTCCCTGACAGACTATATGTTTATAGTACGCTTCATATTTCTTAGACAAATATTATTGGTTCTATTTCAGAGAGAACAGAAACTTTTCCTATCTGTTGAGCAGATAGTGATCGGCATAACGAACGCCTAAGAATTTGATTTTTCATTCCTGTTTTATCAGATTCATGACAAGTGTTTTGGTTTCTGTTTCAGACTGAACAGAGAAATAGCCTATTTTAATTTCTAAATGTGATCGACATAACCAATGCTCTGACGTTAAAGATAGTTTTCCTTTCTTCATTCTTTCGGCTTTCTAACGAACGTTTTGGTTTCTTTTTTAGACTGAACAGATCATTTTCCTGTCTGTTTTGCTGGCTGTGATTGTCATTGCAAATGCTGTGGTGCTAGGGATCATCTTCTCCGTTAGGAAAATGAGGTCACCAATGAACGTCTTCATCGGAAATCTGGCTACAGCAGGTAAAACCACGCTAGTATAATTTGAATTTTTAAAAAGTCCTCTCCGATAGGCTGTACTCAATTTCATTGAAAGTAAGTGAAAATGACAAAACAGAAAACTCAAATCAAGATTCAGCATTATAATCAATACGTGAAGTGTTTGTATTGCTTCTAAAAGAAAAGAGGTGATCTCCAACAACACTCGGCTGCAGCACCCACAGCCCAACCCCAAAACATCCAATGCAAAAACACAGAGCAGACATCTACAGAAAGAGACGTAAAAAGGACAATGAACACCAACTCACACCATAAAGACATGAAACTCAATAGACCAAACATAAACCAACGAGGCAAATGGGCAATCAGTGTCGACTTAAGACGGTCATCTACCAAGCAAGAAGCAGACGGTGTGGTATTATTAGCGTTAAACACGCTAGTGTTATTTGAATTTCCGATAGGCTATACTGAATTTTATTGGCCGGATTGCAAAACAATTCCGGTCTATAGATTGACGATGTCCTTCCGTCCGTCTGTCTGTCTGTCCGTCTGTCCGTCCGTCCGTCTGCCGTCAACATTTTGGTTAAGGTTTCTGGTTGAGGCAAAATCTAAGGAACTATATGCAGTAGAAACTATATATTATACATGAAGCTTGCCCATGACAAGACCTTTCAATTTATGCCGTAACATTTGACCTAGTGACCTTGACCTTCGACTTTGACCTACTCAAAGATTTTGATTAAAGTTCCTGGTTTAAGCAAAATCTATGGTACTGTATGCAGTAGAAACTTTATATTATTAATGATGCTCGCCCATGACAAGACCTTTCAATTTATGCCGTAACATTTGATCTAATGACCTTGACCTTGGACTTTGACCTAGTTAAGGATTTTGGTTAAAGTTCCTGGTTTAAGCAAAATCTATGGAACTGTATGCAGTAGAAACTGTATTTTATACATGTAGGTTGCCTGTGACAAAACCTTTCAATTTATGCTGTATTATTTGACCTATTGACCTTGACCCAGTTGGTGACAAAAACTTACTTTGCAATCCGGCCATACCGTCTTTAGCGGTGTTTTATTGAAAGAGAGAATGACAAAACAGAACACTCAACATGAGCATATAAAATCCGATACGCAAAGGGTTTGTCTTGCTTCTCGATAATAATACGGAGGTGTTCAAACTCTATACCTTCATGAATAGAATGTTCCTTGCACCAGACACGTGTTTCGAATATTTAATTCTCACCAGTGATGCTTCGATCCAGCGGAGCCACCAAGTGCAGGCTAAAGAATAATTCATTTTTTATTGCATTATGCTTTCATGTCGATATTTTAAACCACGTCAGTCGATAGATAGGATAAATTATCTTTAAAATTAAACTCCAACAGTTTATAAGATAGAGCCATCCCTCGTCTTTCTATGGTGATGTATAAGTGTATCCTTCTGTTCGTCCGCTTCTTCTTTTAAAACTTTCTGCTGCTTTCAATATTTGGGACCTTCTTAATATCTTTATTTTTCTTAATGTACACTGCCATTCATAGATATCTATACAATCAAGGAAATCATTCAGACGTTTTGTTTCATTAGTTTAACCTTACATGTAGCCAACTTCGCTTGGTCACAACGCATTCAAAAAATTCTATTATCAAAAGAACTTTCTGCTGCTTTCAATAATTGGGACCTCCTTCATAGCTTTATTTTTCTTAATGTACACTGTCATTCATAAATAACTATACAAACAACGAAATCATTCAGACTTTTACTTTCATTAGTTTGACCTAACATGTAATCAACTTCGCTTGGTCACTTCTTCAACGCATTAAAAAAATTCTATTATCAAAAGAAGTAGGTGCGGTAACCTGCCATATCGGCCCTATTTTTAATGTTGTTCATATTTATATAATATTCTAGTTTTTAAAATGTCAAATGTATGGTGAATCCATCTCAGGAAAGCTTATGTTGATTTAACGGTCCTATACTGAATAATACGTCGCTAAAATGTCTAAAAACGTTGAAATCATTGAAAATATCAATAAATGATCGAACTTTCGATATGAATTTATGAAATTAGATATTGATCCAGGCCTTGCCCATGATAATTTTTGTTCCAATCGATGGATTTCTGATTGGCCTTTTAATTTGCATGAAAATATCGTGGGCGAGGCCTGAATCATAGATGAATTTTGAAGATTTGTATGTAAAATACGATGATTTCCCTTTGTTTTGCGTCATTCAGGGCAAATGATGTCAGAACATGACGTCATACATCACGTGCGTGGCGTTACGAGGGCTAAACTATATGACACAGTATTTTCGCAAACATTCAACATTGCAAAATTCTTGTCAAAGAAACGTCATTTAAACAAAAGAATAAGTATTCAAAAAACAAAAAATGTTTTTGTCAGGTTTGTTACAAATTATTCTATAAGGTTCATCTTTACAGCATTGGATTAAAAACTGAGAACGGAAATGGTTTATATTAAGTTATGGATGACAATGTATTTTCTAGAATTTGTATGTCTTTTTTCTGATTTTGGGTTATTTTTTTATTTTCAATTACTTATCCATATAAAGTTTTATGAGCATACATTTTAGTTTTGATAGACCTTTATTGACTGTTTCCTACACTCTGTTTGATTCCCTGTCCAAATCTAAAGCACATATATTTCACTAATTGGTTTATTTTCCCTCTGGCAAAGTAATGCCGTGCTGGTATTTTCTCTAAATCATTCATGGTCTTTTCAGATTATAATTATTTCAGTGTCGCTATCTTTCAAGATTTCAGATAATTTTACCCCAGGTGTCTCTTACAGTCAAAATCAGCACACGAGATTCTTCTTCCGATTTTTATTTCTAGTACTTGTGTGGTCATCATACCTGAAGATCAAATCCTTAAGGATTTATTAAATTTAATCCTTCAGGATTTATCAACTTCCTGCATTTATATTTAATAAACATAAATCTTGATCTAACTAAGGCGTTTACATTCCCTCACAAAATCACAATCTTAGCCTGTTTTAGAAAGTTGTCACTTACTCCAATGGTAAAGTAGACGGTCAGTCCAAAAATTCGTAGTACTCCGTATCTCTTTTTGTATTTCATTTATCTCTTTTTTTTATCTAATAATACGGAAGTATTCCAACTTTATACCTTCTTAAAGAAAATTTCATACCGATTTATCATGCACCAGACACGTGTTTAGGATAAATCCTCATCAGTGATGCTTCAAGCCAAAGTAACTTTCAGACACAGGCAAAATTCATTTCAGTGTTGACCCCCTGGTTTTATTCTTATTTTTCTTAAATATAAATTTGTTCAGTTACTTTGCAGAAAGTGCGCAAATGCAAATTAGAAATTTAGGCTTAATTTGAATACAGAAAATTTAGAATATATTTCACTGCAGTGCGTAAACACTAAAATTAGGCGAGCGATATCCTCGGGGACCTACAGTGCACCAGCAGCGATACCAAACTAGTGGTTGAAATGGTCAATATTGAAATATATGTTCTATAGTACCAATTTTATTGTACTAGATACCTAGATACGCTTTTCGGATATTTAATCCTCATGAGTAGAAGCCAAAGTGAATTTTTCCAGGTGCCATTTACAAGATAGTTTAAATTTTCTCTTGCCAAAAATGAGTGGCTCCAAATTTGTGTAGCGTGTATATATAAGTGAAGAATGTGTCGAGAAATCGCTGGAGTGTAGGCGCAAGTAGCTGAATTCTAAACATGACCGAAAAAATTATGCCGAAACCTACGCTAAGGACAGAAGCCTAGTCCAGTTTAAAACCTAGTGACCTGTTTTCATCCCGTACCAGGTCACTAGATGACTAAGTTACGAATTTACCCCTTGAAGTGTTTGGATGGACGTTATTGTCTGATTACGCTAGGAAGTCAACATTAGGATAGGCAACACGTATAAGATATTCCACGTCCCAAAGTGTCTGGTATCAGCCAATCGCTATTCGGGATTCCACAGCTAACTTCTTCGAGACAAATGAACGATATTGTGGCGACCATGTAAAAAAACTACGGAAAACGATTTTCAATGGCGTCAGGTCCAACGTCGCATTTTCGACGAGGAAGTTAAAGTTAAAGCCAAACCCAAATTAAAATACAAAAACATCACCTCCCATGGGTATACATGTATAAAGGAGAAAAATAAAGTCCTTCTGTAGGCGACAATGAAAATGTGTAGAATTACCAAATCTAAGGAGCAACGTTTTAAAGAGCTCTACACTGCAACAAAGAAAATAAATATCAAATTAAAAACGAAGCGTCAAACTTATCTGCCCATCCTGCTGCACCTTTCGGTGCACTTTTGAACCTAATAATTTTCACCCTCTCTGGCCATATTACATTGAATAGATTGAGGATCACTGACGACGGTTGAGTACCCGAAACTTGCATGTCTGGTCCATGCTGCAAATGTATCTGTTTATAAATGGTGCTACTGAATTTGAAGACGTTTAACATTCTAAGGAAGTAACCTTTTGATGGATAGTGTAAAATTGTCGATATAGAGCAATGAAACACTCAATTTCGTTAATACAAAAGGGACAAGAATAACAAGAGACCAAGAAGGGATAAAGAATATTAATAACTTATACTTAATGTATTTAATTGGTGATGAAGAAAATTATGCCAAAAACATTGAAATTAGGAGTATTTATCTTTTAATATCTTTCTGTGCCATACAATATTTGAAAATCTTTTGCACTAGCCTAGTAGATAAATAAGGAAACTTTTGAAAAGGGTAGAGCTGAAGAGTTATCTCCCCTTGATGAAAAATAAGGAAAAAAAGAATTGCAAAAAACGAATTGGTCAACTTTTGACTTTTCAGCGGAATTTGATGAAATATATTTTTAGAAGCCTCATCCTTCTATTGAAAAATTTTAAGAATAATTAAATTGTTCCCATAGAGTTCAATGTAAAATGTAATGGCCAATATCTCTTAAAGTGAACATTCTTTTCGATATCCAGTTCGATTGGTCAAACATTTAAAATTAATTTTTACATTATAACAGTGATTTATGCAGTGATTTTAGATCTGAACATTGCACAAATGGGTGTCCCAATTACTGCTCATTAACCAATGAATGCCTTAAGGACGACATTAAATCACTTAGCTCCCTTCTTTTAACCTAAAAGTATGTAAATAAATCAACGAAGACCAATAGGCAAAAGGATCCTTTACTACGTAAGTAGAACTATTTTAGATTTATTTTTTTTTTTTTTGGATATCTAGAAATGCCTCCCCTGAAAGTTTTGGTACTATACTCCATTTCTACTGAAATTACGTTTCTTTACGTCAGGTGCATGATGGATACAAGCAATCACAGTAATCATGAATGCCCCTTATCAATTCGTCATCCTACATTATCGAGATTTGACTACATTAAGACAAGTGCAGTAGAAAATTACTGAACGACAGATTGCTTATCCAAAACATTACTTAACTATACATATTGATTGATTAGATCTTTAAATGGAGAATGAGATATGATAGCGGGTCTCCTATAATTCTATTATATTCAAAGTTAAACATTTATATATATGCTATTAACAATTTTACTCTGTCCATCATCCATAGAAGGCTAATGAGTTTGACGCTTCCTTTCCTTTATTATTCCGAAATTTGTTTGTTGCAGTGTGGAGCTAAAGTTGCCCGCGACTAATTATTTAAATTAAAAACAAAATATTTTCAACTGTAAAGCCAATAATATGCTTTTCTTCAGCGTCAAATTGATTTAACGTTACATTTGAAAATCAATTTATTTAAACCTGCATCTTCATTCTAGATTATTATCCAAATATAGGCATTTTGCACGCTACATGTACAACCATATTTTCAAACGATGTCGCCACAATATTCATTGAATTCCGAGTAGAGCCAACAGTAATTTGGACCCGCTCAGAGATATTTGAAAGTAAGACATAAAACGACAGACAGCAGACACATCATTTATTCAACTGTGAACTATTTTCGTTGAAAGTGTCTGTGTTTAGCATTCATCATCTGGGCTCGGCACCATAAACTAAGAATTGACTTAAGTCAAATTTTCAAAATACAATATATGACAAATCAGTGAAAATTTGAAATATTAAGTTAATTCATTCAATTTTACTCAGCAAATAGAATTTTCTTTTTAATAAATCGAAGTCATCACTGATAGTATAACAAGACAAAAGAATATTGAAATCTAGACTTAAGTCAATTCTTAGTTTATGGTGCCGGGCCCTGGTTTTTCGTGTTTGATGCGCCACTTTAAAAAAATGCAAAATACTGCTTTCTTGCGGCAGAAATGAAATCTTCGTTTTTGTCAAATTTAAAACGTTGATCATGGAAAATATGCAATTAACATCCACCATGTTAATTGTTATGTATATAGTAAAGATTCTGTATAATTGGAGCAGTTAATAACCAAATGTAACGATACATGGAATACCAGAGCGCAATACGTCGGCATTTGTCAAAGACCGATTATGTACAGAACCGCTTCCATTCTTTACACGATTCTACAAAATAAAATTAGACATGATGTACTAAATTCGTTCTAGGAAATTGGCTTTTCAAAGAGGCACTTTCATTGCTATTTTCAATAATGACAACTATTCGTAAAGGTTAATCTTATGGGAATCGTAGTTGATCTAATTTGATCTGGTTAAATCTAGCTTCACTACAGTAAACCTTCTAAATGCCAAGTGAAATAAAGCATTCAAGCAATCTCACAGATTTTGAATGTGTGCTTCTTTAACGTAACCAAACTGCTTTTCTGGTGAAATTTGAACTTTTCAAACGTTTGGAATATAATGATGAGATAGCTAAATCAAGTATTGCATCAACTAGGGGATTTCGATGTTGTTACGTTATAATTAATACTAGTAATCACAAGTCAAAGAGCATACAACAATCTTTATCTCACAATGTGAATTAAAGAAGAAATATCTCACTATAGGAAAGGGGAAGATCTGCAGCATGACCATCCTGCACTCTTCAATCAAAACAAACCCAAAAGAAAGTGATACGTAAAAGACATCAGACAAAACTACAAACCACAAAAAAAACGCGACAATATTCACTAGAACTTCATACAAGACATTCGAAACTGATGTACAGAAATATCAAACATTAATGACAACATATTAAAGGCAGGAGACCAATGTGCACCCGGCGCCGACGTTGGACGGCCACCTTCTATGAGCAAATGGTGTGTTTATCCGGACTGCGCACAATTACATTCAAATAGAGAAAAGGGACACCAAAACGAAATAAAGAAAGAAATGTCCAAATATCCAATATGAATCTTTGCAATAAACAAAACAAAAACCCAAATTCCAAAACACGGAGCAGACAAACCATAAAAAGTTACAAAAAAGCAGCAAGGAAAATCAGACATTAAATACTGTACTTCATGAAATAAACCAAGTCCGTCCATTGATATGTGGTGCCAACTAAGTATTCGCTATTTTCGAAAACCAGAGTTACTTCCCATTTGAGACGATATCTGACGTAGACTGATTATGATGGAATGATGGAAACAGTCCTAAAAGTGTGGGAAATGAAGGTATAAAATTGACGTTACCATACCAATATCATGACGTCACAATGGTTTTACGTCAGATGCCGTCTGTAAGGGGAAACAGCTCTGTATTCCTCAAGGCCTCAATAACATTGTCATTTAGTACATTAGTGGCAAATAGTATGGTTATCCAGATTACATGCGTATAACCAATACACCTGTCCGTAAATCTAGTGGTCTCGAAGAACGAGCACTTCTCATGTATAATAGCATTATCACTAGACGAAGAAATTTTGTTAGATTTTCAAAATGTTATTAATAAAGTCAATTAGAAATTCTAAATCGATTGTCACCATAAGTATACCCACGTTTTCATATAAAGACTACTTCTGAAATAAATCATATACTCTATATCAAAGGTGTCATAAAATCCATAGATACATGTCATTTTATTACAATAGAGTTCTTACTGAATTAGCAAGAGGATGTATCTATGAAATGCTCTATTTAATCTGAGTAGATTTATGTCCGATTTCTAAATCTCCGTAAAGAACTATTTTACGGAGCCTGACCAAGCGTATATCAAATATCGAGTGAAAAAGCTCGGACAATAGCTCAGTATAATTTGTCATTCTGCGGATAATGGCGTAATAGCCCCCGGAAACATTAGCAAATACCAACGCTGGTTTCGCTATGACTTGTCACATAATCAATCTTTCTTTTTCGTCTGATTTGATTATCAGTTGACCAACAGACGTTCTTATTTCGCAAAGTCCTCGTAATGATCTATTATCACGGAAGTAAGGGTCACAAAGGTCAGCAATTATAAGACAGATGACCGATGAAGAAGAGGAAGTACAAATATAATGTGCTTTTTAGAGTGTAATTGATGCTGACTGCTTTGTTTTGAGAACAAAATGATAACTTCTTTCTCTGGCTGGAAAGGGTGACCACGCCGTCTGCTATTTACGTGGCAGATGGCCGTCCTAAGTCGGCACCGGTTGCCCATTGGTCTCGTTGGTTTATGTGTAGTCTGTGGTGCTGCAACCTAGTGTTGTTGGAGATCCCCTCCTTTCTTTTGACCGAACAATTCGTAAAGTTCCTAAAAGAGTGCAATATAAATTAGGCTTCCACGGTTCATCCCCGTTTCGGAACCGCTGACAGAGTTAAAAGCAGTTGTATTTGATTAATGCTTTTTTTATATTTTGCTTGGTTTATACCGTGTTTCTTTAAATGTTTAGGTCGCATAATTTTATCGAATCATAAATAATTGGATTCCCATAGACAGTTTTGCAGTTACATGTAGAGTGCCGTTTATAATTTCATAGTCTGTTGTCATGTCATGAAATTAAATCGTTTCATTAAATAAACCCAAAACATGAAACAATGCATGCAGATAATTCACTCAATGACAAAAAGACCAAAGTCATGATAGGCAAAAGGGAAAATGTATCATAAATTCATTTATTTGCAAGTACCATGACGTGAAAATCAACACATTTCATCTTTCATCAGTTACATGTACCCGTCATATAGAATCGCATGATTTAAGAAATGATTTCTTATGTTTTTGCCTAGCCCTCTCGAATTTGAGTCTCAATAAGTGGTACATGTAGTTACTGCTTTGACTTGTTTTTATTTTTTATTTGATAAAGATGTTTCAGGAAAAATTGTCTTATGACAAATAAAGATAAAAAAAACATATCCCTATCAAAAAGTACAAAATCGTTAATCGATAAAGCATCTAACCAAGGAAATACAAAACCAGAAACAATGCAAAGATACAGAAATAAAAAAAAATCTACTGTATGAAGAGAAGTGAACTCCGTGCAAAGGAGTAAGATCAGGTGCCCAGGAAGAGTGAGCATCTCCTGCTTGCATGCAACACCTACAGCTTATTTGTAAAACATCACCATTCTCCGAACATCAAAATTTAAGTAAGTAAGTATTACATGTATTTTGATTCCTATGAACGGGATTAAATTATCTGTGGCCCTGCACTATTTCCTAATTTTTCACAAATGCGTACTAAATTCCAGATTTTTTTAAACCCCTCAAAATCTTCGTTTCAATAAAAATTACATGATTTATCATGATTTTAACATCAAACTTTAGACTGTGTATTCAAACAGTCAATCTTGCATCTTTAATTTGACCTGTATTCTCATGAACATAGAGGAAGATGCAGTATCTCATTTATGTAACTTTCAGATCTTCTGGTAGGACTACTGTACGTTAGTTCGAACCTAGCCGAGACTGTTAATTTGGAATGGCAAGCAGGGAATGCAATGTGTAAAGTAACCAAATACCTTCACGCCGTGGCTGCTTACGGGTCTACAAACGCTTTAGTAGCTCTCAGTATAGACAGACTCATATCTGTTGCCAGACCACTAAAGGCAATAGGGAAAGGTAAATATTTAAGGTATCCTCTGTTCAACTGGGTGTTTTTTTTTTCAATACCTCTTAAGCCTAATACGGTTCTTTAATTTATATATTTTCTAAAATTATGTTAAAAATAAATTTTTGGAGACTCTCAGGGGGTAGTAAAACAAAGGGAAACTACTCATTTGGTAAACATTGTTGTTTTCTTACATACAATGTATTAGTTTCAAGGCTTGCAATTCTAATATCTATATTCATGACATTATTTCTTTTAAGAATATATTTAGCTTAGAGTACAACATGTACAATAAAAGGCAAGAAAATTACCACACTTTGCAATAGTAGAGGAAATAAATACAGACCTAAATTGTACAATGGATGCATAAAGATTAAATAAGAGTGCTTCCCGTTACTTGTTGACAATTAAATGTCCTCTATCGCGGAAATCAGAATCTCCGATAAGACATAATTTGTCGAAATGTACATATGGCGCACAGAGATTTATTTCATAACTGCCTTTAGTGATAATAACAACATAAACAAGAAGTCCGAAGGGGCTACGCCGCTCACCTGAGTTGCAAACAAAGAGTGATAGTGGCCGAATTGGTGGGGGACTTTGAGCAAATCTTGCCAGCTTATGGCATATTCACTCATCGGTCGATACGCTATGCCAGAGCAGGTACCAAATTTACAGATTTTGTTCTGGGAGCTAGGCCTTCTTTTAGATTAGCTTCTCAGTCAGGGATACGGTTGTGACCGACTAACCTCGTCACTGAGGAAGTTCTACGGTCGATATGGGAAACTCGTCATACATTATGATGTCCCTCTCTCCAGAATGGTTGATGATATTATGTCTTATTTGCACACTCTTTGGCCATATTTCATTGTTTAGATTGAAGATCACTGACGAAGGTTGAGTACCCGAAATCTGCATGTCTGGTCCATGCTGAAAATTGATCTGCTCTTAAATGAAACTATCGAATTTGAAGGCGTTTAACATTAGATAATTTGAACCACCAAGACACCGAATATACTTATATCTTCCGAAACGGAAGTAACCGGAAGTGGCAATTCTACCGAATTGAAGTGACGGGCGTTGCATGCAAGCAGGAGATACCCTTCCTGGTCACCTGGTCTCCCTCCCATTTTTGGAGTTCGCTTCTTTTCATATGGTGGAGGTTTTTCTTTGTTTGCTTTGGTACTTGTTTTATCGTGATTTTGTATGCCTTCGGATTATGACTTTCTCAATTATCCATTTTGTACTCTGTATTGGGATATGGTCATTACCCATTTTTGTCATTGCTTCATACAAGGTTTTGTGAAATTCTGTGCAGTTTCAGAGATTGACAGCAAATTTTATGAAAACTTGATGATGCAAATATTTCATTCTTATAATGTTTTAAGACTTTCCCGTCGGCGACAATCGGCACAACCCTAGTTTTAACAGCAGTTATTTTTCAAATTCTTTTTCTTATTGTGTCCATTTTCTTTATTTCTTGTTGGAATGTTTGATACGTTTTCTTCAATTGTTTACACAAACAACTATTTTGAGACGTCTGTCATTTTGCTCACTTTATGAGAGAAAGGATTAAATCTCCATCATGACTCAGCTGCAGCATCCCCAACAAAGGTGGGGTTTCCAACAACACCAGGTTGCAGCACCCACAGCAAAGGAGGGGATTTCCAACAACACCAGGTTGCAGCAGCTATAGCAAAGGAGGGGATTTCCAACAACATCAGATTGCAGCACCAATAGCAAAGGAGGGGATTTCCAACAACACCAGGTTGCAGCAACCATAGCAAAGGAGGAGATTTTCAACAACACCAGGTTGCAGCACCCACAGCAAAGGAGGGGATCTCCAACAACACCAGGTTGCAGCACCCTCAGCAAAGGAGGGGATCTCCAACTGCACCAGATTACAGCACCCAAAACAAAGGAGATGATCTCCAACAACACCGGGTTGCAGCACCCACAGCAAAGGAGGGGATCTCCAACAGCAGGTTGCAGCAACCACAGCAAAGGAGGGGATCAACACCAGGTTTGCAGCACCCACAGCAAAGGAGGGGATCTAAAAATGCACCAGGTTGCAGCAACCAAAACAAAGGAGGGTATCTCCAAGAACACCAAGTTGCAGCACCCACAGCAAAGGAGGGGATTTCCAACAACACCAGGTTGCAGCTCCCACATCAAAACCCAAAACACGCAATGCAAAAACACAGAAAGAGACGCACAAGGAACACCAACGCACAACACAGAAACATCAAATACAAAGGACCACACAAAAACCAACAAGACCAATCAAGTGGTGTCAACAGCAAAACACAAAAACACTCTATGCAAAAACACAGACAAGCACGGCAACAGAGGCAAATTTGAAAAAAACACACAGAATACGACATTGTACACAAAAGACACATAAACCAACGATACCAATGAGCAAGACAGTAGGAGCTGATATGATATGCGGTTACAATCGATTTACCCGCTCACTTGTCATGTTGCAAAGAGGTCTCGAAGAATGCACGATTTTAGTGTAAAATACCCTCTGCACTGTAAGATTATCACACAAACAAGATAATAAAACGCGGGGTCAAAGCAACACAAAGATGAATGTGTAAATGAATATAAAACCTAAGAGCGTACGAAATACAGTTCGTGCTCTGCCGGCTACAAAGAGAGCTCATGCATGTGATCGACCGAAGAGTTCGACCGACATTCAGAGAGGACTGGCTGTCGGGCCTCTTACTTCCCGCCATGAAGTCCCATCGTCACAGTTAATCAAAGTGCAGTTATTAAAAAATGTGCTATTACAAGGCTGGAAATTGGTCAAGGGAAATTAAACCACATCATTATCTGAATTTATATGAAATACATATTACACATTTACTTACATACAAAAATCTTAAAAGCCGCGTTTTCTCGCAATACTACGTCAGTTCCCCCATATTACCCTAACAGGATTTTTAATTTACATTTTCAATATTGAAACAAATGTTCTATCTGATAAATTTGGGTGCTACATACTACGTCGACTTTTTTTTTTATTTTAGGTCGTCGTACAAAGATTTTAATCGCTCTATCATGGGTATTTGCTATGGTATTTTCTCTTCCTATGTTCCTCTTCCATACTATAGACTATGAGGGTAAAACATTCTGCAGTATGAACCTTTCAGCACCTTGGATGTGGAAGGTAATTACTGAATATGTGAATTTTTTTAGTAATTAGTTGATTATTAAATAAGTGAATATGAATTTTTGTTTGAAATTGTACATGAACTAATATACTATACTTTGACTAATGAACACAAACATGCCAAATCTTATTACTCAGTGAAATAACTAACAGTCTTGTTTTGCAATTCCGTCTTTTCAAAATACACAGTTACTTCCCTTTTGTGAAAGTATGTGACGTAGACGTATTGTGACTTCATTAAATTCTTTGAAAACCGGAATAAAATTCTGCGCAACAGTGTTACAGATGTCAGTTTTCAAAGAAATTGAATGACGTCACAACGCCTTTTCGTCAGATATGAGGACAAAAGGAACATAAGCCAGTAAAATTGAAAAGACGGAAAGTATTTGGACGTTCTCCTTTCTTTTTCTCAGGTTTATATACTACTGATTACGTTTGCCGTTTTTATTGTCCCTGCTGTGATTATCGCCCTTTGTTATATCATCATAGTCGTCATCATCTGGAAAAAGTCATCGTTTAATATCAGCTCTAGAGAGAGTGCAAACGAGCACACAAGAATCATCTCAAGAGGTAATCTGTCTAGTAGAAAAGTTTGAAAGAAAATATATTTTCAAAGTGTTAATTTACCCTTCCGAACGCTGGAAAATATTGAGAAATTCCCTGACGTCACATGCAAATTCGATGTTTCACCGAGGTTCGAAGCTTGTTAGTCCGAGATAAAAACATTTAGACATCACAACATTTTCCATTTATTTTCCCGTAATCGGAAGGGTCAATTATCATTTTCATTTACTAGTATTTGATAAACATCAAGCGAAATATCTGAGGAAAACTAAATTGAGATACATCATGAAAATAGAATTGAATAGAGAAAGGAGGGGATATCCAAAAGTGCTCGATTGCATCGCTCTTGGCATTAAAAAAAATGTTTACCTAAATAAACATCAAAGAAGTACCTAACAGTTATTCAGTCTCAAAGTCGAGAATCAAAGGCCAAATCGTGAGAATTCCCATCGGAACGGTTGTAAACCCGGGAATGAACAACATTCCAAAGTGAGACCAGATGCTGGGGAGAGTCAGCGTCTCCTGATTTTGCATGCAACATCCGTCGCAACAGCTCCATGGAAACCTGCCAAATGCGACAACATAGAGTGGAAGAGCATTTTCGTATTATTTTTTAACGGACTGCAGATATCGCTTAATTTAAATAATGCCTTAACAGGAGACTATTTCGACACCTGCTGCACTCCTTCCGATTGGAAAGACGTTCTGGTCCGATTTGATACCGTTATCATGAAACTCTCATCGGCATTTAAAAATTCACCGTGTGAAATAGGAAAATGAATTTATTATATATATCTCACTAGATGTATGCATTTTTGAAATTTTAATTGCAAAAAAATACATTTATAAATTTTGATTTCTTTACAGAATTTCTTGAAAGTTATATTTTTGAGATATATTTTCCATCAAGTGATTATTGATGCCCAATTACTCAATTGGCTCAAAAAAAGGCAATTTCCCATAGAGTTGAAAAAATATGGTACATGTATTGGATCCGTTATGCTACAAGTCACAAAGTTTTTTGCTCATACTCCAATGGGGAAAAAGGATTTCAATTTATTTTCACATTCTTATCTCATTATCTTATATTTCCAAAATCAAAAGATGGTACAAATGACGATAAGAAAATAACATGAAATAACAATAAGCACGAACACGAGATGAAGATGAAGAAAGATTTCAAAACTAGATAAGGCTTCAATGGCTACAGTGATACATATGCACACAAAGGAAATTTGTGGGAAATGAAACAAACATTTCCAAAAGCAATCACAGTCACATGATCGAGATAGCACTTTCTATATCGACATAACCTCAGACATTGCATCTTTTTAAATATAGTTTTCTAGCGTGAACATCGACGGCGGGTGCGGCTAGCCAAATAGGAGATGCTTTCTCCTCCCGGGCGCTTGGTCCTGCCTCTAGCTTGTCATGTGTCCGTCAGTGCTCCATCTTGTGCTCTATTATTAGTGGTGTTGAAATTGTCGTCGGTCGTCGGGCTCTTCTTTATCTCACAAACATACTTTATTAAAGCTACAAATGGTGGTTGTTTCATTATCTGATTCTGCAAGGATCTATTTTTTATTTAGATTCCAACTCAGAATGTTCAACACCGATGAAGTTTCTCAGTAAGAAGCAGGTCCACTGGTCTGAGTCGGGAAGTAGCTCGAGGGGACTCATTCCAAAGGCAAAAATCAAAACCGTCAAAATGACGTTCGTTATTGTACTAGGTGAGGACATCTTCCCCTTCTCTTACTTCTATATTGAGTCTTAGCGGTATACAGTTTTCCCCTTACAGACGGTATCTAACGTACAGTAATACCATTGTGACGTCATGAAAATTGTACGGTAACGTCGATTTTATACCGTCATTTCCCAGACTTTTAGGACTGTTTCAATAGAATTTGATGACGTCATAATCATTGTACGTCAGATAACGCCCCATAGGGGATGCAGCCCTTGTTTTCGAAAATAGCGAATAACGCTTTGATGACACGTTTACCATTGAGCTCAAAACTTGGTTTATCTTAAACTTGATTCCTTGAAATTTTTTAACCATTTTTTTCTTGACGTCAAAATATTATCTATCTCTCTGACACCGTACCGTAATAAGCAATAACGTCCATCTCGTATAAAAGATTTATTTTTGCTTATTTTGAATTTATGCTATTTTTATATCAAAAAGATCATATTTGATAGAAGATCAATAAGCAAAAAAAAAATGCTATAAATATCTGAATTAAAATGAAATAAAGAGGTACAAAAGACAAAGCTGAAAAACTTTATGAGAATAGAAAGTAATTAACATCAATAGTAATTTAAGAAAAAAGATAGTATTCAGACTGCGCAATTGCTACCTTTACATGTATAATTCTTCATGGTTTATTTATTAATGACATGATGAATAGTTTAAGTACACATTTTGATATTATCAAAACAAATGGTTTTACTAAATACATTTTCTGTTTTCAGCTTTCATACTTTGCTGGAGCCCCTATTTTCTGTACAATCTTCTTCACGTGTTTGGGCATATACCTCACACTCAAAGGTCAAAGTCCATAACAGTGTTCATCCAGAGTTTGGCGCCCTTGAACAGTGCCGCAAATCCATTTATCTATCTTCTATTTAATTCACAAACTTACAAGAAGTTCTGTAATAGGAAAAGACGAAATAATTGTCCTTCCTCGTCAACTCAGATGACACATGTCTGATTCGTTTTTTTTTTTTTGTGTTTGTTTTATGGGTTACAACATGTACTTATATGTATTTTGTTTTCTGTCATGTCGTTATTTATCATTATGAACTCGCTTTGAATAAAGAATATTTCAATCACTGATACTGATACTTCTCTCTTTAACAAGAACAAATCTTGTCATACCTCCATACGTGTGTACATGTATGTGCTAGAACATAAACATTACGATATAACAGTGGTCAGAGCGGAAAACACACACGTGTGATGATAAAAATGAATAAGTAGAAAGACACAAGGAGAACAATAATAAAATTAAAGCATGCAGAACAACAAGTTACAACCATCCGCCAAAAGTGAATTGCGATAGATTGCGATATTTTATTTGCTATATTGCGATAAATTGTTTCGTTTGATTTTCAAAATTTTTCATGTAAAATCAGATGCCTCTTTGTCCATACTGTTCATATTGTCTGACTAAATTTTTAAAGTGATTAAATGAATTATTCATATAGTCTATTAGGGTGCGATATGTAGCGATACGCATTTCGTACCGCGATGGATACGAATTGAATTTTATTAAATATCGCA
Source organism: Pinctada fucata (assembly GCA_028142955.1). NCBI lineage: Eukaryota > Metazoa > Mollusca > Bivalvia > Pterioida > Pteriidae > Pinctada > Pinctada fucata. The sequence goes on from AP027115.1 coordinate 34,737,891, forward strand.
ATACATCGATATATCTTTGTGTATAACTTTCTACATTGTGTCATTGTAATATGGAAATTTATTGTGATTTGCGCAACATAAATCAATTGAATTGACGCTGCACAATTTCAAAACAAGTTTAAATGAATACAAATAAACAAAAATTACCGCTATCGTACAAAGGTTACAGATTTTTTTTTTGAAAAACTTGCCTTTCTTATCGTATTGCTGTATTTGCATTGCGAAAGTATATTTTTACACATCCCAGACTTTGGAAATATTGAATAGATATGTATCTAGACGATCTGTAATCACAAATATGGATAATGACCATATCCCTGTATACAGCACAAAATCGATAATTCAGAAAATCAGAAACCGAAGGCATACAAAATCAGGATAAAACAGGAACCAAAACAAACAAACAAAAACCTCCACCATATGAAAAGAAGCGAACTCCCGATAAACGAAATCCGATAATTGCCTCCAAATTAAATTTTGTAAAGTCTGATTTACAAATAGCTAGTATTTATGATCAAGTGATTTATTCGTATCTTAGCACCTACTTAGTTATCGCGTATTTCCTCCAAGAACATCATTCATTTGTTATGACGATTAAGAAATGTCATAAAAACGCTAAGGCCCCTATTTATTTTGTATTGCGTAGGTGCCAATAACCCCTCAGACCCACACTAGGCAACATTCATAACATTCCCTTTATTCATAATTAAACAAATACGTCTCGATCCTTTGTTTTGTGCCTAAAACTTCGTAGGAATACATTTCAAAAAAGATCAGTGACATTCTGCTTTGCGATTGAATGGATGTCATCATCACCAAACAAGAAATATTAACCTGATATGAACATCAATATGTACATCGATACAGTCACCCAATTTTTCAAGTTTTCATGTACCTGTTGCGACGGGTGCTGCATGCAGTCAGGATACGCTTAGTCTCCCCGTGCAGCTGGTCCAACTTCAGAATGTTAAAAAATGAAACAGAACCTGGATATACAAAGTGTTCATCAGCTAATATGAATGGCAATACAAATATGGTATACAAATACCACACCAACAACCAGATAAAGTCAATGGAAATACTCCCACTAAAACAAAAACATTGCACATAAACATGGACAACGACATTTTAAAGCAGGTATTCCCATTTTAATCCTAGTACCGAATTTGGACGGCAACCTATTGTTTATATTACAGATGTTGATACCCCCAGCCAGTAACGCGCTCATGGCGAACATGGCGTCGAGTCCCTCTTTCCCCTTCACCCGGGGTCGTTTCTCCACTCAAAGTGGGTCGTTTTCGCCCCTCAAAAATAGTCGCTGTATGTGTTATTGTCGCCTATTGAGTGATATTGACTGTTTCACTATTGTCCAGTATTCATGTTACATATATGTAGGAGCGAAATGACTCACACTGAGGGGCGATTCGTGAGGGGTGAAACAAAAGCAATATATGTGGAATTCAAAAGAAATCGGCATATGGAAAACAGACCTTGCCCTACTGACTTAAGTTAGCTCAGAAAAAAATTACTCGAAAATTCTAATCAATATTCAGGTAAATCAGGGGACCAACGTCACGTCTTCTCTTATTAGATTTGGATAGTATCCGTCATGGGGCTCTATCATCATGTTTGGTCACTGTGCAATGTCTGAAACATTATTCGTTTGAAATGCTCTTGATGAGTCAAACACTATGCGGAACGTAAGGATCGAGCAGTATCGTCCAAAACATTTTTCCATATAATACATCTCCTCCTTCTTCAATAGTGAAAAGTAAACTTATAATAATTATATGTATTTTTATTTAAAATCATACGATCAAGGAATATCTGCATTACGGGATAGGAAATATCCCTACATGTTAAATTGTGACTCTAAATACAAGTTTATGAAATGATTTTGGATGTTTCACTTAAAATAAGGTTTACAGAAAAAAAATTAATCACAAATCTGGAATTTTGGTTTATCAATTTTCTTATTTTGCACCATTCATGGTGTTAAGGGGTTTTTTTGTAATATAAGATGAACATGATTTTTTTCATTCTCCTACAACATTTTCTCCTTTTAGTTATTACACTCCCATCTTGTGTCTGATAACAAATAGATTGTAACAATATATGAGGGAACACCAGTGCCTAGGAAATCGAGTCGTTAAAACAATATCCTTTAAACGGAATTGCCGTTCTGGTATTAGAGGCATTAGTGCAGATAGGGTGCAAATAAAAAGAAAAAATGAGAGACACGAATAAACATGAATGATTATTGAAGGGGCTGATAATTAATGTTTCGCACGATAATTCAATATTATGATTTTCAAAAGATATAATTAGATGAATAATTTAGTAGATGTTGTCACCTAAATTAATTCGATTCAATATACGAGAAACATTAATCAGAGAAAACATATTCCCTTGTGATATTTTAGGATTGGGTTAATGAAATGGATGCTTGAATTTCATTTCAGTTTATGAGACACGAATGCGTTTATAACAGATTGAAATACATACAAAAAATGTGAAGTATATACTAGTACATAGACGTTATTATAAAAATATATATTAATAAATCCACCTGGTTTAGCATATTGAAATGATAATATAAAAGTCAAGAGCCGTTCATATGGGAAAGTTTGTTACAGTGAGCAAACAATGTTCCTTCTTTTATTGAAGTCATTACACATGTTATTGGGAGAGATGTTTAAGAGGGGGGGGGGGGGTAGGAGAAGATTGCCATTGTTGAAATACATTATATATCATAAACACATATGCCGAAACACCGTGTTGCCCGGGAGGAGTAAGCATCCCCTGTTGGCTAGCCGCATCTGCCGTCGATGTTCATGCGTTCCTCTAGCAGAGATACAAACCTAGAAAATGTTAAGGTTGGGATATATTATCTTTTATTACATTTCAGCTCACCATCAGGCACATTTCAAGAAGTTATCAAGGCCAAAGACATTATCATTTCTTTATACAAAATGAAATACGTGCGCACAACCCTCCCACTTTTCCGGTTACCAAAAAATCTCCAAGAACACAAAATTGTAGTGTAAAATAACCTCATAACTGTAAGATGACTGCAAAAACAATACAGCAAAGGATATCATAAAGAAATCAATTTTTGAAATTGTTCTACTTTTACGATAATATTTTATCATTCTAATGATTGGTAAAATTGATGCTCTTGTCTTTGTCATATAAGATGTCTTAATTGACATCTTAAACATTGTAAAAAGACAATCCCGCATTCCCTTTCAACTATCTAATTTTTAGGAATTCGACATTCAGCATTATGTACCTTTTATGGCTTGTTATATTACAATACTGTATCAATATCATACATATACATTTAAACTGAAACACTACCCTGCTTTAACTGGTTGGAGATCCCCTCCCTTCTTTTGTAATATTCTAAAATAAGGGCATTTTTTTTCTCATGACAGTACTCAGACGTTTATGCAATACATATATAGATAATGCCTTTCTATATGTTATCTTTCTTATTTCTATTGATTTCTTTCATTAAATGTATTCTATTGCTGATTTTCTTACAATGCAGCGATTTACATTCTAGCTTTGCTATCAGAAGAGCCTTTTCATTTGATAACAATACGTTTCTACAATCACAATTTAATGACAAATGAATATGGATTTCTAAGATAGGGCGACATTCAGCCTTGCAAAGCACTCTTTCCTTCGGGAATTATTCTGACGAAGCATCCTTTCATTACATATAAATTGTGAATACCAATTCATCATGGAAGCAGTCAGAAAAAATCAAATCATTCCGTCGAAACCATAATGAATTACATTGACACATATTCATAGGTTCTGTCTTTGCTTGTTACAATAAGCATCTATGCGGTCGGCAAAAATATGCATGGGTTTCGGGAAAATGTTAGCATTATAAAAAATGGAATTTTCCGAATCCTAAGATTAAAATCTGTAAATTGTTTAGAAAGACAATGTGACATGTAAATGTCTCTGTCTGCTTTCCCTCGTCTCGTGATGGTAGGTTCGCTGTTTCACTGTTTAATCTGGACTCTTTTTTGCCGGTGTTCCATACAAACAGGAGACGCTGACTCTCCCCGGGTCCCTTGTCTCCCTTCGGAAAACTGGTTATTTCTAGGTTCGCAACTCTTCCAATGAAAATTCTAATGGTTTTGCATCGCCTTCTTGACTTTAAGATTGAATAAGTGATTGGTACTTTATCAATGTTTATCAGAATTATCATTATGAAAAAAAGAGAATGACATATTTAAGTCCTCTTTTCCTCGTGTCGTGTTGACAGGTTCACTGTTCTTATAGCTTATTTTCCAGTAGATTAATTAGGCAGAAAGACACCAGACATTACGAAATTTGGCGTTATTATAAATTTTTATAAAATCTAACATTGATTAATTATTTGGACCCTTTTTTTAGACACCCAGTGCGATAATGCCTAATATCCCTTTTAAGTCATATCCAGACATTCAACATATTTTTGCAAATGTTGTTAATTATATGAATAATTATCCATAAGTGGTTCTCGAGAGCCATCTTTCTCAACACTCCCTTCGGCGAACTAATACTATTGAAATTTACACGTTAGTGTGCTATACTTATCGGACACCATGTTATCTCTTTGGAATTTGAAGACGTTTAACATTCGGGAAAACGACTCGTCCAACACGTCTGCCACATAGCAGCACTCTGGGCAAACAATAATACGTAAGTTTTCCACCTCTTTACCTTTTTTAAGATTATGTCAAACCAATTTTAATGCACCAGGCACGTGTTTCGGATGAGTGATGCTTTCAGTGATTCTCAGACAAAGCCAAAATTCATTTCAGTAGCGCCTTCTGGTTATATTTTTTGAATTTGAATTTACTTTGCAGAGAGTTCGCAGCTGCAAATTTCCTTAAGAGTCGCTCGGTAGCAGAGTTGAATAAAATCGATGATCAAAATAGCATTGGAAGGATTGTGTTCAGATGTGCATCATACATGTATGAGTTGGATGTCGAACCCTTATCTCTGATGTTTGAGATAAATGGTTTGAAGTTCAACACGGTGTCATCTAATTCATATAATAAGGATAACATATAGGTATACCTTTGATGTCACTTACAACTCGAGATCCTAGAACGATCACTTAAATAGACGGGTCTATTATCAAAGCAATACCGGTATATACCGCGTACCGAATTAACGTCACTTACTCCTCCTCCTTTCCCTTACTTACCATGCAGGATCTTTATTCACCCTTCTTTCGGATTGAGTGTTTTTGTGTTGCTGTGGGTGCTGCAACCGAGTGTTGTAAGAGATCCCCTTCTTTCTTTTACGTAAACATATTGATGATAAGTTGGTTGATGAGCCCGAGACATCAAATATACATATAGACGGAAGACTCATTAGTTATACAAGCTTTTTTGGATTGATCATTCTTAATTTGATAGCATGCTATGAAATGCAACTTTCATTATCTTATACATGCACAAACAATGTAACTATTGAAAGAAACCTGCTGCAATTCGTATGTTAACGCTCGTGACGTCACAATACATAAGATCTAACGAAATATGCCGCGACGGCTGTTCCAACCTGCAAACTGAACCCGCGGTGACCTGAATTGTAACATCACCCTCTTACATAGAAAACGAGAAATCAGAAAACAAGAATGAAAAAGACAACTGTGATGCATATATATAGAATAAATGTAATAAATGGTAACGCGCATTACATGTACGATTAATTAACTTGCTGTGTGTTGCATGCATACCCGTAACAAAACACAAATTAAGACTCTTATTCTCTAAATCAGACATTGCTTAGTCCAGAATTAAATCTAATCAGACGAGTAATTTTCTGTCGTTGTATTGAACAAATAAACATTGACATCGTGTAAACATCCGTAAAACCATCGTTTACATCATGATCCCCCAGATCATTTGTTTATCTTTATAGTCTGTCAATTTACGATAAGACAAAAAAACAAGAAATAAAATGTGACAATGCATGTCATGACAATTCTCGCAGGATAAATAATTAACTGGAGCAATGCATTGAGGAAAATGGAATTAACATGACTATGACTTAATGAAATCAAGGGGGACCTACATGAGATTTCTCCCGATTTATCACTGGCGGCAATATTACTGTGGGGTATCACGTGATACGCAAATGATATGTTCCACGGGAATTCCCTTTGATTAAACCACGTAATTACTTTCTAAATCTACTTTATTTGAACTTACTTTAGGTCTATCATATGGCCATTATCATCAATTATATGATGGTAATCTATTCTGGTCAAAAATAGACGTGTATTCGAAGAACACTTAAACAGATTTTTTTCAATGCTCACCACACGTTATGATATGGTGCACGGACAGATACAAAATTTTCTGTTTAAGTGTTCTCCAAATATACGTCTATTCTTGAGTAGAATAGATTACCATCATATAATTGATAATTATGACCATGTGATATGCTTAAAATAAATTCATATGAAGTAGATTTAAACAGTATTTACTTGGTGTAACCAAAGGGGATTCCCATGGAACATATCATTTGCGTATCACGTGATACCCCACAGTGAATATTATGAAAATGTTTTATGGAATGTTTTGTTCTTATAAATTCATTTTTTTCGAGGCCTTTTTCCTTATTGTTCCTATATCTGGTAGCTTTTGAACCCTGAATACTGAAAAAAGCAAAATAATAACCTTAGAATAGGTAAGAGAAACAATTTGACACTCATATATTTAGTTATTTAGTGATGTACATATTTGTTTAACCATTATTTCCAAAAATTAACACAAGATCGAAATATAAATTGGATATCATGTTTACAAAGGTTCCTCCAGTTCACATGAATACCCTGTGCTTAAGTCACGTCACAGGACACATTTATTTTATTTTATAAACTGAAGAGTTTACTGCATGATTCTACAGAGTTTCCGTTTTGACATCCTTGTTTATTGTTACATTCAGTTTGTTAGTATATATACTGTACCTGAATAGCCACTATAGTAGACAGACCATCTCTGACACTGAACACCTCGGCCAGGTTTTTATTTTTATCTCGAATGGACATACCCAACTGAAAAACAACATTTTTCACAGATTTACAATAAAGAAGGAATGCTGATTTGTAACCCAGTTAGTCGCAGAAACGGCCAACGACACTTGGCTATTTGGTTTGTTGGGGTGTGTTGGCCGCAGGAATCTGTATGTAACAAATCCGGGACCCAAATTCAGGATATGGCCGGCACGAATCGGCAAGTTTTCCAGGGGATTACTTACTATGTCTGACTCTAATAAAGTGAATCTAAACGATCGGCCATAATATTTTACCATGATCTTTAATATTAATGATACGACCGGAATTCCTCTAGCCTCCGCTTCGTCTCTTCGAATTCTAGCGCCATGTTGTATGTTTACACTCATGTGTCAGGTCAAACACGTGATACCGCGAGGTTGTTTCCAAAGCAACCTCCATACATATGGATCTGAGTGTCACGTGTTTGACGGGTCGGAATTTCAAAAGAAGTTGACAATATGTTTTTGTCTTTACTAGTATATGAAACCGAAAACCTTGACCTAAAAGTTTCTTCGTAATTTGTTCATTTCTACCATGAAAATCCAAAACATCAGTACATCTTCTAGCTTACCGAATGAATTACTATGTTGAATCCAAAATCATTCCTTTTGTCATACACGCTGGTATAAATCTCTCTATTAACAAGTTTGACATGTAGCTCCAAAACGGTGTTTCTGTCTTTATCTCGTTTGCTTTGTTTAGAGTCAATTCTTGTGGATAAATAACATTTTTATACTTTTCAAAAACAGGATTGTCCATGATAGTAAGAAAATCATCCAGGTACCTAGATGTACCAATGAAACATGTATCATCATCATGTTTCCTTTGTTTTTTTAACATTTGGGATAAATTCTTTCTCATACGTGTATAAAAATAAATCTACAACAAGAGGAGCACCATTAGCAACTATTAGGTTCCCCACAACCTCCTTGTAGAGATTCTCACCAAATCGTACATAAATGTTTTCCAAGAGGAAGGACCAGGCAATACACAGGTCACTACATGTCCATGATTTGTATGATTTGTATTCTGAAGTGGGAAAGAAACCCTTTGATTCAGATGAACAAATATAAGTTTTCCACTCTCGATTGAATAATACGGAAGTGTTCGAACTCTATACCTTTATGAAGAAAATTCCAAACCATTTTTTTCCTGCACCGGACACTTGTTTCGAATATTAAATTCTCATCAGTGATGCTTCCAGCGGAGCCAACAAAATTCATTTCGGTAGCGCCCTCTTTAATTTTTTGAATTTTGATTTGTACATAAACTTTACAGAGAGTACACGGCTGCAGATTTCCTGTAGGGTCGATTCAGTAGCTTATCCAAATAAAATATATTTTCAAAATAGCATAGAAGGGACGGTGCTTAGATGTTAACCTCCTTTAATTTCGGTGATAGTTTTGAATGGAATGACAAATTTTTGAAATAGAAAAATAATATCTATGATGTCAAATCGATAAAGGGCCAAAACAAAGCTTCTTTCGTGCGACAGAGCTAGAAAAAAATAATCAATACACCTCTAAACATCACATCTAAAGCAACATTTGATGAGTTTGGACCGTTGATCTTTAATATTGTCGTGAGGAAGCATGGTGTACATATTTCAAAAGTCGTATATAGATATCGTATTTGCTTGAAGATTTCTAGAAAATTCATTTTGTCAATCACATCCTTTTAATTTTCAATAGACCAAAATAGGTTTACATTGTTCCTATTTTGAACAGTTTCACAATATCTTGTTACGTGTTCTACAGAGACTTAAGTGTCTTTTGCTCTTGTGTTTTGCCCTTTGTGTTGTCGCATTTTTGGTGTATTGCATCAATCGGGTCTCGTTGGAGATTCACTCTTTTCATATCTTATCCAGATTGGTAAGTTATATTCTGTTTTAGACCATTGGAACCACCCAACCACAGAGCATACTTGTATCTTCCTTAACGGAAGCTACCGGATATGACATGTATGCCGAATAATGTAATTGCCAAAATTCATAATGGCTAACAAAATGTCGATAAATGTCCAAGGAATGCAATTTTGGGGCTTTTTTTTCATTGTTACGTCACAACGAAATTGCGTCCTTTAACAGTACCTCAGAACGTAAAACAACGCCAAAGGTGTTAACTCCGACACTTTGAATCTTCCAAAATGATCGGGAAATGGTTTATTGCAGCGACGGGTGTAACATGCAATCAGTGGATGCTTACTCTTCCTGTGTACCTGGTCTCAATCCTTTATTGGGAGTTCGCTTCCGTTCATATGATGAAATCTTCTATTTGTTTGCGTTGCTTCCTGTTTCATCATGATTTTGTAAGCACTTTGGTAAATGATTTTCAAAATTTCCACTTTACTCTCTATATTGGGATATTGTTGATTATGATATTTGTCATTATAACGGATTGAAATTTTATAGGGCTTGAGACTGTAGTTTTCTCATCGTAGAAATGGAATGATGATTTAGAAGAAGTTCAACCTTTATTGTAAAGACATAATGATCATACAAAATTCATCAGAGAATGAGAATATACAAGTACGATCAAAAGGAATTGAGATAATTTTTACTTTGCAAAACCTGCAAAATGCATTATTTGTAATCTAAAAATCGTTCACTAAAATTTTCTTTACAAACTGAGCTTTCTACTTTTTTGCTTTGGACTCTGAACATTTTCCACCAAATCCTGGGGCCACATCTCTGCAACCTTCTACAATAAAGAATAAAGGAAGTTGATGAATGATAAGATGTATCGTAGGATACACAAATATTCAATAATCAACTTGAAGAACCCTTGTGACATTTAAAGTAAGTGGGGTTTTGCTGTGGGTGCTGCAACCTGGTGTTGTTAGAGATCCCCTCCTTTGTTTTAAAGAAGATCATGACGAACCTCAACAGTTCTCACAATAGAGCGAAAAAACTGACGGACCCCTAACAAGTTAGAGGTAGGACCAGGTGCCCGGGAGGAATAAGCATCCCCTGTTGGCTAGCCGCATCTAGTAAGAAACAGCTATGAATATTCTACGTTAAACGTTTGAATGTTGTAACTGATGTACAATAAGAGTTGGTTTGAGAATAACGCTCAAATACTGTATAAGCAGAAATTTTAGCGAGATACTCATTTTCGCTATATTCGCGAGTAATTTTGATTCAAGAAAATATATTGCCGCGAAAAATTATGTTTGATAAGTTATTTCATAAATTTTTGTATCAGATACATTTTGTTCATGTACATGTACCATTCTAGACTTTTTTACTGATTTAACGTTAAGAGAAGTGAATTGAGTGTCTTAGTATGATAGAAATAATTGAAAATTAAATAATGAAAGGTACCAAACAGTAGCATCATGTCTTCATATTTGTTTGTAATTTAGGAATCGCGAAAAATTGTACTCGCTAAATCAAAGACATCATATTTTACCATAAAATCGCGAAACTTGATACTCGCGAAAATTTCCGGTTAGACGGTAGATCCTTGCTTTGTCTTTGTATTGTTCTCTTTATTACCTTTCTATATTAGCTTTGTTTTTAGTGTTAGGCAATCACAATAGAAAAATCATTAAAGACATAATGTTTCAACGACAAAAGAAATATTTATTGATAAAATATAAACTACCGGTTAACTAACTTTTAATTGAACAGAAATGTTGAAGGAAAAAAAGCGTCAATTCCTTCTTGGCCTTAGTTTAAATTCGTTTTATATTTCTAATATAGGATACTATTCCTGTTGTTTGATACGTAATAATCAGCCACAATAAAACCAAACTTTCCAACTGAAAGGAGCCAGACAATATATGACAAATATGGATAATGACCATATCCCTCTATACAGCACAAAATCGATAATTCAGAAAATCATAAACCGAAGGCGTACAAAATCAGGATAAAACAGGAACCAAAGCAAACAAACAAAAACCTCCTCCATATGAAAAGAAGAGAACTCCCGATATGGGAGTGAGACCAGGTGTCCAGGAAGAGTAAACATCTCCTGCTTATTGTTATACCCTTAGATATTTTCCCCTCAATAGTATATACGAGGAAAAAGTCCAACATAATGACTGTTAGAAAAAGTCGGTCCAAACGAACTTTTAAAATCGACTGTTGGACCGATCACGTGACGAACTGTTGACCGGCAAGATATTCCAGTGTTGTTAACCAGCTTTTTGTTTATTTCGGTTATTCTATTTATTTCATCAGTTAAAGACGCTGAATGATGTAAACTTGATCATTTTTAGTAATTACTCCTGTTTGAAAAAAAAGAACGTTCCCCATGCCATGCAGGGCCCCTTGAAAGGATCAAATAAAAGAGTTATCTTCCCTAATCACCTGTTTTCATCGTTTCAAAATGGCAGCAAGTTGCTCCTGTGAGTGTAACGGGGGAAGATATAACAAAAATATTGGAGGATAGAGATGGTTAAAACAATGAGAATGCAATAAGAACTTCACAGAATATTCTAGTAGAATATTTTGCTCCATTATTCTCAATCTGTCGCTGATCGCTGATTATACAGCCGAGAAATTGACTGAAGTATAACAAAACAGTTGTAGAATAGAGTCTCGATATTCTTTTTTAGATCGAAAAAGGTAAAACAAAACAGTTGTTGACAGGGGCCTCGGTCAACAGCTAATTTGTTGGACCCTTGGGTGAACTGTTGACCTCGGCCTACGGCCTCGTTCAACAGTTCACCCTCGGGTCCAACAAATTAGCTGTTGACCTCATCCCCAGTCAACAACTGTATACTGTTGGAGTGCTGTCTCGGTATCGGAATCAGAGAATAAGGCTTTCGAAAAGTATTGTAACTGCTTGGAATCAACCTAGGTCTTTTCCAAATACATAGTTGCTTCCCATTTGTGGAGGTATCAGACGTAAAAGTATTGTGACGTCATTAATTCCATGTATAAAATTCACATTGTAGCCTTAATTCCCTGAATAGTATGTTTGTTTCAATGTAATTTTATGACAATACAATTACTTGACGTCGAATACCTTCACAGATGGGAAGTAACTCTGTATTTCGAAAAGACCAAACCTAGGTCCTGTATTATGTCGATGGAATATACATGTGCACATTGATATAAGAATGGCATGTTTTGCAAAAAAAAATGAAATAGAAACGAAACGGAGGATAGATATAACATGCAATGGTAGTGTAGTTATCCGGATTACGTATCACCTAATTTTACCAGAATGATAGACGACTTTTAAGACTTACAACTGTTGTCTATACAATAGTACCATCTAACCGGAAGAAGATCGTACTAACAAGGTGAGGAATGAATAGGTTCAAAGATTATGCAAAAGTAAATTAACGAATTACAAGGGAAATGCACATACTTAAAAAAAACATTGTTCTACTGAGTAAAGCGAACTCAAAATCATTCACAAACGAAGAAAGCACAATTTCACGTTCGACAAAGAAAATACAAATGCTAGATATTTAATTTACTTAAATTCAAATACCATATCAATTGAGAATAAATCGTCTTTGTTGCATAAATAAAAAAGCTATGAGCGACAACAATGAGAAATGCATATTTGACAAACTGCATTTGTAATACTCAGGAGCTCTTTGGGTGCAAAATTTTACAAATTCAAAAGAAACTTACGCTTGAAGCCTCCTTTGTCTTTGTAATTAGCATGGTATTCTTTATATTTATCTGGAATGGGTTTGGGTGTAAAATCCTCTTTTTTGTCTGAATCATCTCTCCCTCTTTTGCCAAGAGATGTATCTTTATCTACATTGTCTCCTTCATTCGCACGCCCCTCCATTTTTGTTTCTTGGTCTTGTCCTTCCATATCATTGCCTACATTATTACTCCTTTTTTCTTCATTGTTGTAGCTACCTATCTCAATCTCGTGTTGCCCTCTAAGTTTCTCTAGGAATCCCGATTGAGCACGATCAATCTGCAATTAACCATTATATTTGAAATACGATTGATCAACATCTTTTTAACATAGAATACTATGGGCATTTTAAATGTTGAGGGAATGAAGTCTTTATTTATCGTTCGAAATATCTAAACAGATAGACATCGAGAAAACTCAAAACTACATTTATAATGAGGAAAGTATAAAAGAAAGGAAATTAACAATGGAGGATAGAAACTCATACGATGGAGAATATACGTTACAAGAATGTAAGTTATCTCTTAATATGATGACTTTGAATAATCGTCCTGGTGCCGATGGATTAGCAGCAGGATTCTTCAAAAAAAACCTTTTGACCCATTATACAATCTACAGTCGTAATTATGCTTACAATGTAGGAGAAATGAGTCAATTTCAGTAATGTGAAGTTGTTTCATTGATTTTCAAAAAGGGTGACCCGTGAAATCTCAGTAAGTGGAGGCATACTACTTTATTTAAGGATTGTTTTTCAGCTTTTGCGCTTTATCGGTGTCTATTGGCAGTAGGGAATGGAAACAAAATATGTAAAGCACGAAGTGCTATTCATAAATTTTGTTTCCATTCCCTACTGCCAATACACACCGATAAAGCGCAAAAGCTGAAAAACAATCCTTATATTTACATTTTACGTGTTAATTAAGTTGTTTCTGTCCCTTTTCATCCCGTTTCTTTATATTTGAAATGTCACCGCGGAGGGTGAACAACACTTGACGTAACAGCAAACAAAGAGTTTTTTGCTAGCATCGAAGTAATACCTTCTGTACGGAAAAATTGTAGAAAAATATGAAATTGATTTTTTTTATGCTTGTATTTTGAACATTTCTATCAAAACTGTATAAAAATGAATCGTACAAAATCGCGATTTTTGTCCCACATGATAAAGACCAAGCGGATGGTTAGTCTGGAGAAATGTCACGGATGCTGGAAGGAAAACATTTGAAAATTGACTGGACCGAACACACTGTTAATTTGTTTATAAACCTATGAAATAAATCGGTACCTTTATTCAACTTCTGTAAAATTACTTAGTATTTAGAATAATGCAAATTCGAGTACAGCCGTGCAAAACGATACAAATACACAAAATTTTCATGACCTACCTCAACATGGCACAACATTCTCCGATACGAAATATTTCTGATCTGTACTGTATAATTCCATAAGAAGCAAAAATAAATTCACTGTTGGTAAATAACACAAGTGGAGCAAATCCTCATCCTAAATATTGAATATTTGATCCACTAATGTTTAAATTCGCTCATCCAAACATGGCATCATTCCGTAGACGACAGTGCCGGTCGTCCTTGAATTTCGTCTGGTGTGACGCGTGATCGACTTACTACGTCACATTTTTTGGAAGTGTACATGTGGGTGACCTAGATTTTGACCAATTTAATCACTGAGGGTAGACGGCATCGATTGATAATGGAATTTTGAATCTGTGTTGAAGCAATAAATAGAATGGGCATTTTATGGGAAATTAATCCGCATTTGTTCAAATGTCACGTGATAGGCTCTTGCGATTATCGAAAAATGCAGTGCAGTTGGTTTGGTACCTTCATAATAGGGAAACGCAGTAGGAATGTAAATATTAAAAATTGATTACAAGATAGCAGCTTACTCACTGGTATGACTGTTAAAAAGGATAATGGAAAATATAATTGATTCGACCAAAGTGGATACATTGAAAAGATTGATCGCCAATAATATACGTCAAACACAAGACTTTATTGATTTTTCAGAAAATAAATCAGCGGTCATTCAACGGTCATTTGTTCCTTGATTCCAAAATGCACTTGAATCGGTAGAATGGAACTTTTGCATTGGGTGTTTTGGGGTTTTGCTGTGGGTGCTACAACCTGGTGTTGTTGGAGATCCCCTCCTTTGTTTAATGATCGGGGCTTTATGAACATTTGGTTTGGAGAATCTTTCATGGGATGGATACAAACACTGTACGAAAACGATTCGGGATGTGAGAAAAATATCAATTGGGTGACTGCGACGTGTAGAATACCAAGAGGATTTGACAGCGGTGCCCATTCCCTGCATGAACAAAATTGCACAAAATTATTTGTTTATCAAACTTAACAACAATAAAGCATCACTTTTTACTTAATTTGAAAATATTCAAAAATGTTATAGAAGGATTAAATATATCGAGTCTTGAAAAAAGTTCAATTATCTAACAGGATCCGAAATAAGAAAACAAATAATTTCACTCGTCAGTGATCCTTAATATGGCCAAAAAGTCGTAGATGTATTGTATTTAGTCACAAAATAGATAAAGAGGAATATGTTGGACTTAACTGTTTTTGCATTGAGTGTTTTGGGGTTTTGCTGTGGGTGCTACAACCTAGTGTTGTTGGAGATCGCCTCCTTTGTTTAACATAATTTGATCAACAATGGGATTTTCAGTTCGAAAATAGTTCTATATTAGCAATATGAGGAAAGATAAAGTTGATGATAACATAATTTTTGAGAGGAACAAGAAAAGAAATGTTATTACAGAAGTATAAATTTAATACATTTCTGAAAAGGATCAGAGTGCATCTCATTTAGATCATAGTTTTCCTCCTATATCAAACAAGCTGAAGTACTAACTAAAGTGTAACGTCTTCAAATTGAATGGCATCATTTAAGAACAGATAAATTGGCAGCATGGACCAGACATGCTCGTTTTGGACTTAACCCTCGTCAGTGATCCTAATATTTAAACAATGTAATATCATCATAATGCCAGAAAAGTATGGAAGTTATTATGTCGAATACGGGTACCGAAATATGTAGTAGGATGGGTGGGATATGATGCTACAGGACCCATAGTTAAGACATTTCAAGAATTTTAATGACAGAAAATTTAAAATGCGTTGAAGAAATTGAAAAAAAAACGATCAACCTAGATTGATCGAATTTGGCTACATGTGCCCTCGGGGACTCCTGGTCCACCAGCAGTGACACTCACCAAGTGGTACAAATGTTTAAATTTCATATTCATTATTATCATTTTAGAGCAGATAAATTTACAGCATGGACCAGACATGCACGTTTCGGGTACTTAACCTTCGTCAGTGAGTGTATAATATGTGTATTTATGTTTATATCATTCATTTTTCATTCTCTCTTTTTCATGAGCCGTTGTCAAAAATATGCAATTTTCATGATTTAAATAGTTTTGTTATTGTTAATGATTTGAAATAAAAAGAAAAATGGTGCAGTGAAGATATATAGACTCAGATAACGCTGAAAACTTAAGAAATATATTCTATGCAATGCACGCAACAATGCACAAATTCATAAGTAAAGAGGGGATATCGAAGAACACTCGATTGCAACGCCCACAGCAAAAGCCCAAAACAACCGATCGAAAATACAGGGCAGAGAAGCAAAAGGGACAAGAAACCCCAACTCACACCACTGAAACATGGAACACGAAAGACCACCCATGGGACCGAAGAAACCAATGGGTAACCGGTACCGGCCACGAAAGTAGCAGACGGTGCAGTTATCCGAATTACGTGCACACAACTCTCCCATTTTTCCGATTACCCAGAAGCCTCGAAGAACGCACAATTGTCAGTGATGTACATTGGATCTTCTTTAACTCATTTGTAGAACCCTTAACATCGGGGCACATTAAAAAGCGGATTTTTTTAGCTCGACTGGCATTCACTGATTGCAAAATAACTGCTTTAAATGAATCTGCTGGTATCTAGGTTTCTAAATGATTTTACTGAAATACTGCAGACCTCATGTTTCAGCTTTTATAAAAATACGGAAGTGCTCCAACTGTATACCTTCCCGAAGAAAATTTAAAAGTTAACCTGTTTATTATGCAACAGACAGATGTTTCGGATATGAAATCCTCATTAGTTAGCTTCCAGCCAAAATGATTTTAGGCACAACCAAAATTCATTTTAACAGCGCGATCTCGTTATATTACTTTAAATTAAATTTGTGCGTTTACTCTGCAGAGAAAGTGCGGAAACTTGGGGCCGCGCACTCTCTGCAAAGTAAACGCACAAATTTAATTTAGGCTCGATTGAGTAGCACGTTAAACGTCTTCAAATTCAATAGCATCATTTAAGAACAGATAAATTTGCAGCATTGATATTCAAATAAAATCAATGTTCAAAATAGCATTGAAAGTATGGAGTTAAGACGTTAACCTCCTTTAACTTCGATGATATTTTTGGATGAAATGACAAGTTTTCGAAATAGCAAAATAATATATACGATGCTAAATTTATACAAGGCTGAACAAAGCTTCTTTCAGGCAACAGAGTTGGAAAGAAGTAATTTATACATTTAACAAATATACAGTCACAAATTAAAAGAATGTTATCCATGGAATTTATCTTGCGATAAGAAATGCACATACAAAAGTCCTTTCAATAGTTGCACAAGATATTTAATACACAATTATGTGTACCTCATATGAAATTTATGTGAAATGTACACTAACTTTACATAGAAGTTCATATGAATTTTATGTTAAACGAGCAAGAACGTGATATTTATATAAAGCTTTTTACATGAAATTCATGTAAAGTTTCTGACATAAGTTTCATGTAACTAAATTTGACCTGAGGTTCACAAGGAAAAATTCATGTGAAATAAATTGATGTGTAATTCACGTGAAATATTTTTCACATAAATTCTATGTGAAATTTATATGAATTCCACATGAATTTTCAGGTGAAATTTACACGATGCTCATTTCATGTGAGGCACACTTGGCTTTGTACTCTTCAGTGGTATTTCTAGCCAGGTGATTTTCAAAGCGCTCTCAATTTTCATTTCTGAATTTTCTGTATCTATTTTGTACAGATAATTTCCTGAAGGGTCGATTCAGGAGCATATTTATAATATAAAGGGGGTCCAGAACAGTATCCGAAAGATCCCCGTCTGAAAGCTCTGATCAATTATGATGTCATAATAGACATTGGCGCGTTTTCGCAAAAAAGGTCAGTATTAGGTTACGTAGAAATAAGGAGGAAGGGTAACAAAATCGCTATAACTTATAAACTGACGGTCAATTTTCAATAGGAGCTTATCGGTGTTTCACTTGACATATGAAGGACACATTTTCGAGTTTTTTTTTTCGGAAAATAGATGATAGTGTTTCAGATAAACGGACTTTATTTTCAAAAATAAACAACGCATAGATGTTCTGAAAATAGACATAAATTTATCTGCTGTTGATAATTTCTTTTAGAAGTCTTAGTGATCATTAAAAATTCTATTCTTATCCGATTGCCGACATCCTATCCTATCTAAATAGAAAAAATACAGAATTTGATAATATTCTGTCTCTACAGAATATTTGTAACATTACTGATTTTCATTACCTAAAATATGTTAATTTTAACGTCACATTTACGGCCCATTTCGGGTCTTTCATTGGGTATATATGTACGTTCGCTGCTTCAAAACTAACGGTAAAAATTTAATGAAACTTTGCATGCAGAAAAGGTATGTTTCAATTATGAACATTTATAACTTTTAGGAAAATTAAAGGATATGATCTTTATTTCAGTATGGCTGTCATGGACCTCCTTAAAATCCATTGCCAAAGAAAATCGACGACATGGTGGAGAATATTTGCCTGTCATTTCAATCATATTTTCGGATGTAATGACAAGTTTTCAAAATTGCAAAGTGATACATGTATTTAGCTATTACGATCGTTTAAATTTAGCATGAAGGTCTTGTTTCGTTTTTACCGTACCTGTGTCAGGAGCATTAGAGCCACAATACAGAGGAGCAAGTGGTGAGGTAGACAAATCTGCATAGTGTCTATAGGAATAATGTTCCCTCTCTTCAACTGATGTTCAATATAAGGCCTGTCCACTTCGAAAAATCAAAGGAAACTAAATCAATCTACTAAAGAGCTTGCTTATAAAGTGTCCATCAATTAATAGCAATATATATATTTACTTCGTTTGCCAAAAAATAACAGATGAAATTGCTCCAAATGGACATTGAATAGATAAAAAAGAAGATAGTTTTTATCTAAATGTAAAATCAATAACTGTATGTTTTTAAAATACCAATGTCAAACACTCACAAAAATGACTGCGACGCCCATTTTCGAAAGACAATCTATAGTAAGCTTTCCTTGTAAACAATAGAAAAGGAATCGCACATAGTAACGTTAACATATAACACAAAGACTAAAAGTCGCATCTGCCCAAGACACAACACCACATCCTAACATATCACACCCGAAAACGAACATACAGTCAAACCTGTTATAGACGGTCAGCTTTTGGAAAAACCAAAAATGGCTGCTTAAGACAGGTGGCCTTTCATTCCAGATTAACGACATAGGGAATCATAAGTGATATTTCTGTCTAGGGTGCAATTACGGTGTATTTTCGATCTCTTATTGAATAGATTGAGCGATATTGTTTATGATTATGCATATCCATGTAATAAATGCATTAAAATCAATATTTCTACTGGTAAATATCCATTATCTCAACACACAAATGACTTTTTCTGCTTAAAATGGCGGCTGAAAACAGTCTAGAAAACAAGTCAGAATTTTGTTGACCGATGGCCCCGTTACCAGAGTGGCCGTTGATTTAGGTACTTTTGTAAAGGAAATCGTGTTGGGGGGGGGGGAGTTACCGTTTACAGGAAGTGACCGTGGGACATGTTTTACTGTATATGCAGATGAAGCACATACGTAAACATACCAAAGTGTTCCAACTCTTTACCTTCTTGGAAGAAAAATCAAACCAATTTGAAAAAGCCAGTTATACATATAGATTTTAGATTATATGAAAGGAAAGTAATCATTATTATAAAAACTGAAATTATAATATAGTAGCAAGTATGGAAGAGTGGACAGACTAGCACCCGAGGACAGTTACGTTGACAAATATGGATAATGACCATATCCCTGTATACAGCACAAAATCGATAATTCAGAAAATCAGAAACCGAAGGCATACAATATCAGGATAAAACAGGAACCAAAGCAAACAAACAAAAACCTCCACCATATGAAAAGAAGCGAACTCTCGATATTGGAGTGAGACCAGGTGTCCAGGAAGAGTAAGCATCTCCTGCTTGCATGCAACACCCGCAGCTTCAATTCGGTAGAACTGTCACATCCGGTTACTTCCATTTTGGAAGACATAGAGTAAAATCTTTGGTTAGATGGTTCAAATGTTCTATTACAGAATATAGATTTTAGATTATATGAAAGGAAAGGAATCATAATTATTTAGACTGAAATTTTAATATAGGAGCAAGTATGGAAGAGTGGAAAGACTAGCTCCCGAGGACAATTACGTTGACAAATATGGATAATGATCATATCCCTGTATGCAGCACAAAATCGATAATTCAGAAAATCAGAAACAGAAGGCATACAAAATCAGGATAAAACAGGAACCAAAGCAAACAAACAAAAACCTCCACCATATGAAAAGAAGCGAACTCCTGATATGGGTGTTAGACGTCCTTTACTAATGCCATTTTATTTTTGTTTTTATTCTGCTGTGCGTTGTTTTAAAGTTGAGAAAGCTACTAGTCAATCAGGGAGAAAAAAATATATAAAAAAAGTTGCAATTTTGCATTATTTGACAATGTGAAATCGGACAGAAGTTCAGCATCTTCAAATCCAATAGCATTATTCAAGACCAGATAAATTTACAGCATGGACCAGACGTGAACGTTTCGGGTACTTAACTCTAGTCAGTGATCCTCAATCTTAACAATGTAAACTTGTTCTATTTAATCAATCGACAGATTCATCCAACAAAAGAATCATGAATAATGTAATGAATGATCACAGTACCTTTACATATTTATATGAAATATAAATAAATAAATAAACATTTACTCTTTGATTTTTGTCAAATACACATTTCATTTACAAAAGATATTAACGTTTTAATTTTGGTTTGTCTCATCAGTTTGGGTCCAAAAGCTACCAGTACGCGGACGCAAAACATAAAATAAAAAAGATATGGTCTAAAATGGAATACAGATAGCTATCCGAATTTGATACGTTCAATTTGTCAATATTGAAATATATGTTCTTTTAAAAAGTTTTAGTGCACCCATATGCATATTTGAATAAGTTATGTATCATCAGTGATACTCGAGGTCGTAAAATCTCACACTTTACCAGAACCCTTACCCAATCTTTAATTCCCCCTTTAAGTATTTTCTCAAACGTAAAATCAAAACGAAAACATCCGAGATATTAAGAATGACCAGCAAGAAATGAAGTCGTTATAAAACAAATGTATAAAATCAAAGAACAAAGCAATGTAGGCGCAATAGTCTAGTGGCTAGCGTCTGACCAGGGACCGAGACCTATTAAAACCAATGGTTGACTGACATATATTCTATACTAGTATTCTATTGTTAAACGTCTTCAAATTCAATAACATCATTTAAGACCTGATAAATTTACAGCATGGACCAGACATGCACGTTTCGGGTACTAAACCCTCGTCAGTGATGTTATATACCAATAACTTGTCCTTGTCTGTGTATTACTTGCATGTCTGTGGTATTTAAATATAGAACAAATAAAACAACAAAGGAAACAAACTGTTTACTGATAAAATAAGCGACTCCTTTCAACGAAAGATAAAAAGGCTTTCTACTGATATGTAGATCTCATATGTACTTCATAGTAATGTACATTTGCTAAGGGTCAAGACTATCTTTCCATCATAAGATGAAATCTTTCAATCAAAGACATGTAACCATACCCTAAATTTCGTTAAGGTACATAAATAAGCGTAAGGAGGATGCAATGGACATACTTGTTTCATTGATAAATGTATTCCAACGTTATATTTGAATGTAACTTGGATCTTGCCTTCGTTCCTTACGATTAAGTCACTTTCCTTTAGAAGGCGTGATTCTGCTTTTTTTTTTTCTTTTCAAATAATGTACACTACGCTTCATCACGACAAAACTAATGATCAATTTCCAAACTTATTAAATCGAGCTTTAATTGAAAGGGGGAAACTTATATTTGTTCATCTGAATCAAATGGTTTCTTTTCCGCTACAGAATACAAATAATAGAAATCATGGACCTGTAGTGACCATTGTATTGCCTTGTGCTTCTTCTTTGACAACATGTTTGTAAGATTTGGTGAGAATATCTTATAGCAGGTTGCAGGGATCCCTTTGTCTACTTATTGTGCGCCTCTTGTTGAAGATTTCACTTTATTTACGTATGACAAAGAATTTATCCAATCTTTCAAAAGCAAAGAAAACATGATGACTTGAAATCTTTCACTGGTACTTCTAGGTACCTGGATGATATTCTTACAATCGAAAATCCTGTTTTTGAAAAGTATAAAGAACAAGAACAATAACAAGAATTTACTCTAAACAAAGCAAATGTTACAAACACAGAAACATCATTTTCGGACCTGAATATAAATATTGTTAATGGAGAGATTCCTGGCCGTCCTAAGTCGGCAACGATTTCCCGTTGGTGTCGTTTGTTTATGTGTAGTCATTTGTGTTTGATGTTTCTCTGTGATTTGACATTCCTCGTACCATCTACGTCTTTTTCTGTGCGAGTCTGCTTCGTGTTTTTGCAGTGGGTGATTTTGGGAATTGCTTTTGATGCTGCAACCGATGGTTGCTAGAGATCCCCTCCTTTCTTTCATTTCAATTATGCCTAATTATCATCAAATATCATGCAGGCATGTGCGATTGTTATGCACAATAAAAATCCCCTCCTTTCTCTTATGCCCAAGGTCGTAAAAGAACGTAAAAATGCATTCAATATCAAATGATGCCATTCATAACCCACCTTTCTCTAAAGATTTAAGGGGTCTTGCTGTTTTTTGTTTTTCACAGTGGGTGTTTTGGGTTTTTGCTGCTGGTGCGGCAACTAGGTGTTGTTGGAGATTCCCTCCTTTCTTTTACAGTATCAAAGTGCATAGATGTATACTCTTGGTTAAGAGATAGATTCTCCATTAGTAAACTAAGCTTTTGAAGTATGATGTAGTATCAGGTTGTTCTAGCACTACGTATCAATACGACAGGAGAAATTGTCGTCTTTTGTGTTTGATATTTCTATGTTGTGCGTTGACGTTCCTTGTCCCTTTGTACGTCTCTTTCTGTGCCTGTCTGCTTTGTGTTTTTGCATTCGGAGTTTTGGGGTTTTGCTGTGGGTGCTGCACCCTGGTGTTGTTGGAGCTCCCCTCCTTTGTTTTATAACAATGAAAGTAAAGTCGTTACGTATGTTATACAAAAGCATGTTAAGAATGCTTTATTATATTTTGATAAAACTATGAGTTTTTTGCTTCCAAATCAATACTTTAATATCATTAAGGGATGAAAGTTAAACACAATACCTTGATCAGGATGCGAAATAATACTTAATGGGCACAAAGCACACAAAGCAAAGAAAGCAATGTAAAAATGTATAATCAAACAAAACAAACTGAAATCATACTTAATGGGCACACAAAGCAATGTAAAAATGTATAATCAAACAAAACAAACTGAAATCATACTTAATGGGCACACAAAGCAATGTAAAAATGTATAATCAAACAAATCATACTGAAATCATACTTAATGGGCACACAAAGCAATGTTAAAATGTATAATCAAACAAATCAAACTGAAATCATACTTAATGTGCACACAAAGCACTGTAAAAATGTATAATCAAACAAAACAAACTGAAATCATACTTAATGGGCACACAAAGCAATGTAAAAATGTATAATCAAACAAAACAAACTGAAATCATACTTAATGGGCACACAAAGCATTGTAAAAATGTATAATCAAACAAATCATACTGAAATCATACTTAATGGGCACACAAAGTAATGTTAAAATGTATAATCAAACAAAACAAACTGAAATCATACTTAATGGGAACACAAAGCATTGTAAAAATGTATAATCAAACAAATCATACTGAAATCATACTTAATGTGCACACAAAGCACTGTAAAAATGTATAATCAAACAAAACAAACTGAAATCATACTTAATGGGCACACATAGCAATGTAAAAATGTATAATCAAACAAATCAAACTGAAATCATACTTAATGTGCACACAAAGCACTGTAAAAATGTATAATCAAACAAATCAAACTGAAATCATACTTAATGGGCACACAAAGCACTGTAAAAATGTATAATCAAACAAATCATACTGAAATCATACTTAATGTGCACACAAAGCACTGTAAAAATGTATAATCAAACAAAACAAACTGAAATCATACTTAATGTGCACACAAAGCATTGTAAAAATGTATAATCAAACAAATCAAACTGAAATCATACTTAATGTGCACACAAAGCACTGTAAAAATGTATAATCAAACAAAACAAACTGAAATCATACTTAATGGGCACACAAAGCAATGTAAAAATGTATAATCAAACAAAACAAACTGAAATCATACTTAATGGGCACACAAAGCATTGTAAAAATGTATAATCAAACAAATCATACTGAAATCATACTTAATGGGCACACAAAGCAATGTAAAAATGTATAATCAAACAAAACAAACTGAAATCATACTTAATGGGAACACAGAGCAATGTTAAAATGTATAAACAAACAAAACAAACTGAAATCATACTTAATGGGCACACAAAGCAATGTTAAAATGTATAATCAAACAAAACATACTGAAATTATACTTAATGGGCACACAAAGCAATGTTAAAATGTATAAACAAACAAAACAAACTGAAATCATACTTAATGGGCACACAAAGCAATGTAAAAATGTATAATCAAACAAATCATACTGAAATCATACTTAATGGGCACCCAAAGCAATGTAAAAATGTATAATCAAACAAAACAAACTGAAATCATACTTAATGGGAACACAGAGCAATGTTAAAATGTATAATCA
Source organism: Pinctada fucata (assembly GCA_028142955.1). Lineage (NCBI taxonomy): Eukaryota > Metazoa > Mollusca > Bivalvia > Pterioida > Pteriidae > Pinctada > Pinctada fucata. The sequence goes on from AP027115.1 coordinate 34,762,753, forward strand.
AACAAATCAAACTGAAATCATACTTAATGGGCACACAAAGCAATGTAAAAATGTATAATCAAACAAAACAAATTGAAATCATACTTAATGGGAACACAGAGCAATGTTAAAATGTATAATCAAACAAAACAAACTGAAATCATACTTAATGGGCACACAAAGCAATGTAAAAATGTATAATCAAACAAAACAAACTGAAATCATACTTAATGGGCACACAAAGCAATGTTAAAATGTATAATCAAACAAATCAAACTGAAATCATACTTAATTGGCACACAAAGCAATGTAAAAATGTATAATCAAACAAATCAAACTGAAATCATACTTAATTGGCACACAAAGCAATGTTAAAATGTATAATCAAACTAAACAAACTGAAATCATACTTAATGGGCACCCAAAGCAATGTTAAAATGTATAATCAAACAAAACATACTGAAATTATACTTAATGGGCACACAAAGCAATTTAAAAGTGTATAATCATACAAATCAAACTGAAATCATACTTAATGGGCACCCAAAGCAATGTTAAAATGTATAATCAAACAAATCAAACTGAAATCATACTTAATGGGAACACAAAGCAATGTTAAAATGTATAATCAAACGAAACAAACTGAAATCATACTTAATGAGCACACAAAGCAATGTAAAAATGTATAATCAAACAAATCAAACTGAAATCATACTTAATGGGAACACAAAGCAATGTAAAAATGTATAATCAAACAAATCAAACTGAAATCATACTTAATGGGAACACAAAGCAATGTAAAAATATATAATCAATCAAATCAAACTGAAATCATACTTAATGGGCACACAAAGCAATGTAAAAATGTATAATAAAACAAATCATACTGAAATCATACTTAATGGGCACACAAAGCAATGTAAAAATGTATAATCAAACAAATCAAACTGAAATCATACTTAATGGGCACACAAAGCAATGTTAAAATGTATAATCAAACAAATCATACTGAAATCATACTTAATGGGCACACAAAGCAAAGTTAAAATGTATAATCAACAAATCAAACTGAAATCATAATTAATGGGCACAGAAAGCAATGTTAAAATGTATAATCAAACAAATCAAACTGAAATCATACTTAATGGGCACACAAAGCAATGTAAAAATGTATAATCAAACAAAACAAACTGAAATCATACTTAATGGGCACACAAAGCAATGTAAAAATGTATAATCAAACAAATCATACTGAAATCATTCTTAATGGGCACACAAAGCAATGTAAAAATGTATAATCAAACTAAACAAACTGAAATCATACTTAATGGGAACACAAAGCAATGTTAAAATGTATAATCAAACAAATCAAACTGAAATCATACTTAATGGGCACACAAAGCAATGTAAAAATGTATAATCAAACAAATCAAACTGAAATCATACTTAATGGGAACACAAAGCAATGTTAAAATGTATAATCAAACAAAACATACTGAAATCATACTTAATGGGCACACAAAGCAATGTTAAAATGTATAATCAAACAAAACATACTGAAATCATACTTAATGGGAACACAGAGCAATGTTAAAATGTATAATCAAACAAATCAAACTGAAATCATACTTAATGGGAACACAAAGCAATGTTAAAATGTATAATCAAACAAATCAAACTGAAATCATACTTAATGGGCACACAAAGCAATGTTAAAATGTATAATCAAACAAATCAAACTGAAATCATACTTAATGGGAACACAAAGCAATGTTTAAATGTATAATCAAACAAATCATACTGAAATCATACTTAATGGGAACACAAAGCAATGTTTAAATGTATAATCAAACAAATCAAACTGAAATCATACTTAATGGGAACACAAAGCAATGTTTAAATGTATAATCAAACAAATCAAACTGAAATCATACTTAATGGGAACACAAAGCAATGTTTAAATGTATAATCAAACAAATCAAACTGAAATCATACTTAATGGGCACACAAAGCAATGTTTAAATGTATAATCAAACAAATCATACTGAAATCATACTTAATGGGAACACAAAGCAATGTTAAAATGTATAATCAAACAAATCAAACTGAAATCATACTTAATTGACACACAAAGCAATGTTAAAATGTATAATCAAACAAATCAAACTGAAATCATACTTAATGGGCACACAAAGCCATGTTAAAATGTATAATCAAACAAAGCAAACTGAAATCATACTTAATGGGCACACAAAGCAATGTTTAAATGTATAATCAAACAAATCAAACTGAAATCATACTTAATGGGCACACAAAGCAATGTTAAAATGTATAATCAAACAAATCATACTGAAATCATACTTAATGGGCACACAAAGCAATGTTAAAATGTATAATCAAACAAAACAAACTGAAAGGAATTGTAAAGAAGCAAATGCGACTTTACAGGTCGGACAGATTGGTCGAACCCCTCGGATACATGAGCTCGCTCATGCCGTCAGATCATGCAAGTGCGCTTTATGTAAGTCTAATGCTTAAACAGTCCTGGAGAATACTGTAGTAATATTAATTAAAACTGTAATGTTACTGGAAACAATAATCTCTGACATTACTGAAAACAGTAATTTTGCCACTCCATATTACTCTAATATAGACAATTTGTATAATACCCAAAGTAAAGTACTCTCTTGCTTGTATAGATCGGAATTTTAATAGAAGTTGACTGTCATTTTTGTGAAATTTCCTGAAAGTCTTAACTACTTTATGAAAGCGGAAGCCTTGACCTAAAAGTTTCTTGGTAATTTAAATCCCTCTGCAAGTAAAGAAGCAAGTCCACAATTGCTGAACAGAACATGCAGAAAGTGTATTCGATAATCAAATTACATCATTTCTTGATCTGTAATATCATATTACATAGAGAGGTATCTTATGATGACCTATGTTCATATTCTATCTTAGTCTAAGACAAATATGGATAATGACCATATCCCTATATACAGCACAAAATCAATAATTCAGAAAATCATAAACCGAAGGTATACAAAATCAGGATAAAACAAGAACCAAAACGAACAAACCTCCTACACATGAAAAGAAGCGAACGCCTAATGTGGTATGTGTAGTCATTTATGTTTTGTATCTTGATGCTTCTTTCATACTTGCTCTTACTTGTAAATTTGGTGTCTTTTCCTGCCATTTTTAATCTGTGTTTTTGTATTCCGGTGTTTCGATATTTTTCTGTAGGTGTTGCACCATATAGTCCGTCTTTTCCTTGGTGTGTGCTTGTATTCAATTTGGGACAGTATCTGACGTAAAAGCGTTATTAAGTAATAAGATCTCCATAGAAACGCCGGTTCGGTATTGTGCTATCCTTAAATTTAACGTTAGTTTACATAGAATGTGATGACGTCACATTAGCCGTACGTCATAGACCGTCCCGAACGTGAAGTAACTCTGTACAACGAATTGAGATTTCTATGTTGGTGGCAGAGTTGGACATTTCGTTCCACTTGCTATCGAGTGTATCTTTATGTAATCCGGATAACCACACCGCCTGCTGGCGTGGCAGATGGCCGTCCTAAGTCGGCACCGATTGCCTATTTGTCTAGTTGGTTTATGTGTAGTCATTTTTGTTTGATGTTTCGATGGCGTGGTTTGGTGTTCTTGTACATTTTGCGTCTCTTTGTGTGCGTGCCTGCTCTTTGTTTTAGCATTGGGTGTTTTTGGGTATTGCTGCAATTGAGTGCCACCTCCTCTCTTCTTTAGTTAATTGAAGCCGACATAATCGGATTAAAGAAAAAATATCAATAAAAGTTGTGAAGAAGCCATATTTTATTCTGCCAATGTGAAAATTGAATAACAGATAGGAATTATCCCGGTCTACACCGTGTCCATCCCTTCCAGCCTCTACATCCTTCTGCAAGTAAAGAAGTAAAACATCTTAATAAGATAAAAAAAAAAGAATAAATATCTATCGACCGGGCTATTGAAATGGTAGCTTGCTCGCTTCTGATCGCATCTGTATGGTCAAGGGATCGAGAACTACGATAGTCCAAAGGGTGTCAAGTTTCTGGGTTAGGTCGTCGTTCAACCAGTCTCAAGCGGAGTTTCGTAGGGAACTTCAGTTTTCTCCTGTCTCATTGGCTCCGTCACGTCAACATATTAACCAACGTGAGACATTAATATAAAGTAATAAGCGTATATAAGTATTCCAATGGAAATTCTGATAATTTTGCCTATCCATCTCGATTTTGAGACTAAATAACTGATAGGCACTTCTTCGATGTTTATATATCATCCAATCTTAAATAAGTGCCAGACAGCTTTTTTTTCAATTCATCTTGCTATCACTGTTGACTTCATGAACACATACTTTATGTGTAGTATTTCTGTTAGGTGTTTTAATGCCTTAATTGATATTTCTTGTCTGTTTGTCTCTCTCATTGAGTATGAATGACAAGTATAGGATAAAGACCGAGTTGAGATCTGTATGAAGGTTAGATGCCCAAGGAGAGAACAGGGTGGTGTTTAAAGACCGAGGCCGAAACGTTTCTTTTCGATGCAATTTGCAGATGTTGTATTATTAACAATTTGGCATTCCCGATATATTAATTTTTGTCCATACCATCGTATACTGTGTAGAGAGTTGGAACTCTTCGACATTGTTCTCAATAATACAGAAGTGTTCCAGCTCTTTGCAATCTTGAAGAACATTTCAAACCAATTCAAATGCACCATACAAGTGTTTCGGATAGTCAATCCTAAACATTGGTACTTATTAAATGCCGAAGTGATTTCGGATACAGCCAAATCCTTGACCCCTACAAATAATTTATATCAAGAAACTGCAAAATACTCCAATATATGGTAAAAGCTATTCACTGAAACACGACAGACATCGAATGAAAGGAAGGGCGCGGGGCCAAGTGCAAACTTCTCATGGCCTGTCATCATTTGAAGGCATATGACGTAGGTTTCCGGATTACATTACCTAACCATACCACTTTTAAAGAAAAGGATGTAAGTCAGACAAAACTGTCAAATGTGAACTATCATTGGTCTCGTTAGTTTAAGCATAGACGTTTGTGTTAAATGTTCCTGCGTTGTGTTTGGCATCTGTCTTTTGCTGTGAATGTCTCTTTCCAGAGCGATCTATGATATCCTAGATTTCAAGGATAGGCCTCTCAACATTATCAAACAATATCACACTCTCCATAATATCACTCTCTCCATAATATCACACTCTCCATAATATCACTCTCTCCATAATATCACTCTCTCCATAATATCACACTCTCCATAATATCACACTCTCCATAATATCACACTCTCCATAATATCACACTCTCCATAATATCACACTCTCCATAATATTACACTCTCCACAATATCACACTCTCAATAATATCACACTCTCCATAATATCACACTCTCCATAATATCACACTCTCCATAATTCGGTCTTTTCGAAATACAGAGTTACTTCCCATTTGTGCAGGTATCTGACGTCAACGCATTGTGACGTCATCAAATTCTATGGAAACAAGCGTGAAATTCAGGGAAACAGTGTCACATATATGACGTTTTCAAAGGCATTTCATGACGTCAGAATGATTTTACGTCAGATACCTGCACAAATCGAACGTAGGCCTGTAAAATCGAAAAGACGGAATATTCTGTCATAGACCATTTGAACCACCCAATTAAAGATTGTACCCTATGTCTTCCGAAATGGAAGTAACCGGATGTGACAGTTCTACCGAATTGAAGCGGCGGTTGTTGCATGCAAGCAGGAGATGCTTACTCTTCCTGGGCAACTCGTCTCACTCTCATATCGGAAGTTCGCTTCTTTTCATGTGGTGGAGGTTTTTGTTTGTTTGCTTTGGTTCCTGTTTTATCCTGATTTTGTATGCCTTCAGTTTCTGATTTTCTGAATTATCGATTTTGTGCTGTATACAGTAATATGGTCATTATCCATATTTGTCATCTTTACCTGATATGTTCATCAATGTGTACATCAGCACATTGAATCGACCACCGATTTTCATAGAGTCGATGCAGTGGGTGGTACATGGAAATGAGAGAACCTGAATCTCCCTGGACAACTTATCTCTATTATTGGAGGGTTGTGCGCACTTAATTTAGGATAACCACACCATTTGCTACTTGCGTGACAAATAGCCGTCCAAAGTCGTTACCGGTTGCCCATTGGTCTCGTCGGTTTATGTGTAGTCTTTTGTGTTTGATGTTTACATGTCGTGTGTCTCTTTTCCGTCTCGTGTTGTACTCGTCTTTTGTGTTTTTGCGTCGGGTGTTTTGCTTTGATGCTGCAACGGTGTCTTGTTGGAGATATTCTCCCTTCTTTTATCTCACATCTTCCATTGGTTTTGTCTTACTTCTTGAATGTTATTTCAAGATTCTTTAACTAATGAAAGGAGGGGATCTCCAACAACACCTAGTTGCAGCATCAACAGCAACCTCCCAAAACACCCACTGTAAAACACAAAAATGACACGCACAGAAAGAGACGCAGTAGTACCATGAACGTCAAATCACAGAAAAACATAAAACACAAATGACTACACATAAACCAACGAGACCAATGGGCAAACGGTGCCGACTTAGGACGGCCATCTGCCTCCTCAGAAGCAGACGGTGTGGTTATCCTGGATTACGTGCGCACAACCCTCCCACTATTCCGATTACCCAGAGGTCTCGAAGAACGTACAATTGTGGTGTAAAACAACCTCCTCACTGTCAGATGACCACACACAAACAAGACCGCAAGACGCAGGGGCCCAAGCAACACAGATGAATATGTAAATTGATATAAAAAGAGAGCATGCGTAATACGACCTGTGCTCTGCCGGCTGTAGCGAGCTAATGTATGTTATCACCCGAGGAGTCCGACTGACATTCAGAGAGGACAGGTGGTCGGGGCCCTGTCTTCTCTAAAGAGGTTTGGACAGGGCCCGTCACGGATTCCTGACGATGAGTACTTATTCGATGTGTATATCTACTTTGTGCTTTTAATGGGGTGTTTTAGTGTTTGCGTTTGGGTTTTTGTGTCCTGTTTTTGTTTGGTTTTGATATTTTTGTTTGGATGCTCAACCGTGTTGCTTATCAAAAGAAAGTGGAAAACAGAAATCACACCGTACTTGGATGAAACATGGTATTTTAAAGTTGATAAAGACGAAACGTTTACTTTAAAGAAAATGGGAAATTCCTTTGGAATGAGCAATGGTCTTTTCACGAAATGTATTGCTGTTTACGCCTTGTTCAAAAACATACAATTATCTTGAATTTGTTTTTCTGTTTAATATGTTTTTACGTATACATGCATAGACATGATATACGATGTGATTTCAATGACAATAGGTCAATAATAAGTTTTTTGTATAAATGTCATCTCGTAAATGAGAATTGCAAATCTGATGTCGCAAGGGAATGTAATAAAACAAATTGGACTTACGCTTGTGGCCTTTGTAGTTCTCTTTCATTTTATTAAATTTTTTCTCATCTTTTTTTGATGTCCCTTTCTGGTTCCCTTGAACCTCCTCTTTCTGGTTCCCTTGAACCTCCTCTTTCTGGTTCCCTTGAACCTCCTCTTTCTGGTTCCCTTGAACCTCCTCTTTCTGGTTCCCTTGAACCTCCTCTATTTGCTGATTCGAACCTTTCACAGGCTCTGCATCTTTACTCCCCTTTTCTTCCTTATGACTACTCCTTTTGTCAATTTCATGTTGACCTGATTGTTTATGTAGGAGTCTTAAGGGCGAACAATTGATCTGCAATATATTTTTTCTCCTGAAGACTTTTTTTTACAAACTGTAAAATTATCTAAAAGAGATCGTATTAAATGTTTAGATTGAGGATCAATGACGAGGGTTAAATACCCGAAACGTGCATGTCTGGTCCATGCTGTAAATTAACTTGCTTTTAAATTATGCTAACGAATTTTGAGACGTTTAACACTAATGAAAACTACGTGTATGAATAAACAGTAACTACGTTAATTTTCGTCTCCGTTTGACGATATTTAACATGATGTACGCTACTTACATTCATTGGATATTCTAAACATTCTACCCTGAGAACCTTTCTATGGTAGCTGTAGTCACTTTCATGTTCTTTTTTGTTATTTCAATAAAGATATTATCACTTTGCAGGTATCCGCATCCGTATCGTATCAAGGAACGTATCATGTCTTATTAATATTCCCGCCGTAACGGAGTAAAGGGGTAGGACCACGAAGCCCGATATTGGCCCTAATTTTGAACATTGCACTTCATAGAATTTTAACTGTGATTTGACAGTTTGAAATGTTCTCTACTGAATCACGAATTTATCTTTTGTCAAAATTGTGTTTATCAGTAGCTTTTAGCCCTTTGAAAACACCAAAATTGGTCATATTCCTCGAAATTAATGCAAAAACTACATATTCCTATAAAAGAAGCAATGGCTGCATGTTTTAACTAGGATGAAAATATTATATGTGAAAGATTATCATTATATCCTTTTGTCATAGACGTTTTATCTCAGTTATGCATGCGGCCACATTGAATTCTTTCACAAAAGACACAATTCCAAGCAATTTTTGCCATGTTTTGTCAATAACGTCAAAATGACGTCACTTCATGACGTCATTATAGTTAAATGGCACTATGTTTGGTGATATTTTTCTTTTCATCAAAAGCAGTGAACATTCGTGTATTTTCATGAGTGATATCAAGTATTCCACATGAAATTTATTTCAATCTGTAGAAAAATCGAGGGCCGATTTAGGGGTCTCGTGGCCCTACCCCTTTTTGGATTTTGCATTCACTTTAGTATATATACACAGCCAATGTTATATCATGAGATGCAGCTATTAAAAGTAATGTGCTGCATTTCGTATGTAAATATTCCTGACGTCACAATGCATACGATCTAAAGAAACATGCCGCCACGGCTGTTCTAACCTGCAAACTGATCCCGCGGTGATATGAATTTAGCGTCATCCTTTTACTTGGAAAACACGATTTCAGAAAACAAGAAGGAAACAGACAACTTTAGTGCATATATATAGAATTAATGTCAATTTGATGTTGTAGTAACACATTACATGTACAATAAATGCACTTACTGTGTGTTGCATACCCATAACAAAAAACAAATTAAGACACTAATTCTCTTGTTATACCCTTATCAGTATCTCTATACAAAATCCCCATATGAAACGAGTGACCAAGCAGTCAACAGTTACATCAATAATGGCCCTAGAGCAATAGTTAAAAAACTATTGACCGATAAACGACACATCTTTTGTGACGTCACGTCACTGACGACGATATAAACTCCACCTGTTTTTTTTCCGCGCTCTTTCTCTTATAGGGAAAATGAATTTTGATATGACGAGCCAATCGGTTCGTTGCTGCAGTATTGAAGTAAGGTATAACAAAACAATTATTGACTTAAAATTCGGTCAATATATGATTTGTTGGACCTTCAGACAAAATATAGCTCTCGGCCTTCGGCCTCGGGCAATAATTTATCTTAAGGTCCAACAAATCATATATTGCCCTAATTCCCGGTCAATAATTGTATAATACTGATTAACTCAATTAGCTTTGATTGTTGAAAAAAGATGGTTGGGGATTACTGCGAAATGCTATTTTCCATTTAAAATTAGTATGTCAAATCTTAAAATGCCCTTTAACCCTTACTCTTTCGACCATTATTAAACAATATTAACCATCCTTACCTCATGGACCATCTATGTGTGAATGTTCGTCGCTCTTTGTCCAGAATTATTTAGGCATTTCAAGTTTCCTCAATGTAGGTAAAGAAATCCTTAAATTATAATGCCATCTTATCTAATACCTATATAATAAACACTACACAAATTCATACATACGAACTTATTTTGTTTGTTTCTGTTTCGTCTTCTTCTTTTCTTTGTTTTGTTTTGGGTTTGTTTTGGGGGTGTTTTTGTTTTTGTTTTTGTTTTTTTTTTTTTTGGGATTTGTTTTGCTATCTCATGCCTTAATTCTGAAATAACCATCTTCCTTATACCTTAACATCAATTCTTACATTGATCTCCATTCTATTGCTGTAACGTTTAAGTAACAAATTGTAGTATAAAGTAATGGTACCTGCGCATTATCTATTCTTTAATCATGATCAGTCAACGTTTTACATTTTGTGTTAAATTTCCGTCAAATAATATTAACATATTTGTGACATGTACATTGTAAGTGTGTAAACAAACAAACTACTGTCCTGTTCACTAAATCCAGAGCACCCTGTTTAGCGATTTATTCGTCTGAAGAATTTTTCTATAAATTATTGTTTACAAGAATTGACCTCCTCTAGTCGTAACTGGAAATTAACTTCAACTTACCCTATCAGCTGCCTTCAAACCGCAATATGAAAAATAAAATGTCTACGGGAAATTTCCATGTTAATTTCAAGCCGCCGCCATATTGTTCTCCGTGTCAAAATAGTAAACAGTGACGTCAAAGCCTCCGACGTCACACATCTTCAGCGATTTTGCTGTAGAAAATCCCATTTTCCGTCCCATTTCTAACTTAACTGACGCACAGCCAAAAGAATAGTATTTCCTGTTACGACAAATGGAGTACTAAAAATTGATATCTTTTTGGAAGATGACATTATTATATTTTAGAGAAAACCGAAAAAACAGGGTGCTCTGGAATTAGTGAATAGGAAAGTACTCAAAAGTCTAACCGAACACTTGAGTTAAATCACTCCATTGTATAAGCATTCGATTTAAATACATTTTTTGATGGTCTGAGATAATTCTTTATAGGTCTTGTGAATTTCAAAAATTAATTGTTTCTTCGTTCCTTTGTAATTCCTGATAATTTAAGCCATCGATATGACCAAAATATCACAGAACCAGCACTTCCGGTCGCAATGAATTACTGTTGAACATGTGCATTTAATTATACTTCCGGCTTTCTAGAGTAGCTTAAATTAGAAAAAAAGAAAATGGATCTTATTTCTTAACGTTGATCAATTTAAAAAATGGATAAGAAATGATTATCGATATTACACCTCGACAAGAATAAAACATAACTATGGCGTCAAAGAGAGGCTCGGGTCTTTCAGCAAAGCGTGTTTTGATTTGGGCATGCGCCGTGTAAAAAACACATTATATATATATTTTTCCAGTATGGAGGACGTACCTTTATATGCTTTTGAAGTAAAAACCACGTTTTATTTAGGGTTTTGTATATTCATTTTCAAATTCGTCAGGCTCTAGTTACGTTACCTCATTATTACACAAAAATTTCGAAAAATTAAAGTGAACGTATTATAATAATCTGGGTATGCGTTTCACAAATCAAAAGAGTTAAAGAAGATCCTGACGATAATCTCAACAGCACTCACAATAGAGCACCAAATTGAGCATAGCAAGCTAGAGGTGGGACCAGGTGCCCGGGAGGAGTAAGCATCCCCTGTTGGCTAGCCGCACCAACCGTCGATGTTCATGCAAGAAAATGAAAACAGTATCTGAAATACATACACTGTCTAAGGTAAGTCTGTATAGAAAGTGCTATGACGACCATGTCAGGGAACAATATTCAAAACACTTACTGTCAAACCCCTCGCGGGGAACTTTTTACGAGCTCCACACGGCAGAGAGCATAAGTGTGACACAAATGAGTTAAAGAAGACATAATTCATAAAATTATCCAGATTTAAAAAAATGTTCGGTTAGAAATTTTGACCAGTATAGGTGACATACCTCAGTAACAAACACATGCGCAGTGATGATAAGGATTAAGTAACGAGAACTACACATCTCCGTGTTGCCGAAATAAACCGTTTCCGAGTTCCTTAGATGAAACTGAAGAGTGTTGTTATAGATACCCTTGTTTCCTTTTTACCAGTCCTTTTCAATCAGTAGATTAATCTTAATGGATACATGAAAGTATTTATGATAGCTTTGATACATTGTTCAGTACAGTGTGTGCTTTTAATTCTAGGGCAAGATCTGATAATGTAGAAATCGGGAAAAGTGGATAAGTAGTGGGATGTATGGGTCCGTTCTTTACATGCACTTAAAGCATTTGGCAGAGACAGATTCCTTTTGCCAGTTTACCTTTATATAAGATATGCGACCACAAAGTTGAAGAGGGGTTTCTTTACCCTTCGAAGTGTAAGGGTAAAGAAATATATATTATATAGCAATATATTTTTTATAGCAATATATATTTTATAGCAATATATATTTTATTATATTGTAGCAAGTTTGGACACTTCTTTGTCGTTTCGATAGCAACCCTTCGACATTATTTACAATGCAAAGTTATCTGTTGGTGACTTTGGTACCATATCCTAGCTTTAACAGAATTGTAATTATTGCGTAATTATCATTTTGAAATATATGTATTATTATCATATTCTAATATATATTTCATTATCTTGCAGCCAGATTGGACACTTCTTTTTCGTTTCAATTGGGTAATTGGTTAAGTAACCGAAACTTCATGCCTGGTCCATGCTGCAAATTTAGCTGTTCTTAAATTATGCTATTGAATTTGAAGACGTTTAACATTTTAATGGATACGATTGATTAAATCTTTCTTGAATTCAACTTTTTCAAATTGAACGTCCCTTGCCTATTTGGACATCACCGAATTAACTCTTTTCTATTTATCATTCGCGGCGGGTGTTGCAGATAATGCTCAGATAACGCTCACTCCTCCCGGGCACCTTTCGGTAGTTCGCGGCTGCCTTGTTAATTGAAAATTACACAATTTTGCCAAAAACCCATGTATTTTTTGTGCGAACGTTATCCAGGATAACCACACCATTTGCTACTTGCGTGACAAATGGCCATCCAAAGTCGGCACCGGTTGCCCATTGGTCTCGTCGGTTTGTGTGTAGTCTTTTGTGTTTGATGTTTACATGTCGTGTGTCTCTTTTCCGTCTCGTGCTGTACTCGTCTTTTGTGTTTTTGCATCGGGTGTTTTGGTGTTTTACTGTTGATGCTGCAACGGGGTCTTGTTGGAGATCTCCACCCTTCTTTTTGATTCCTGGACTACGATTGGTGATTCTTCGCTGTTTTACCTCTAGATTGAAATATCACATAAGAAATATTCATTTTTGTAATAATCTTCATTTTAAAAAGGAAGCGACTCCGATTCCATCCGCCAGTGTCCCGTCGTTATTGTGAAACTTAATCTCAGAAAATTAAACGTAAAACCTAAAGCTAGAGAATTCATCATTTTGTCCCGGACTCGCCCGATATCTTGCTTGAATACATATAAAACTTCTGAGATCACCCCCATTACGAGTACTACGATGCCCCATAATGCATCTAACTTCCTCTTCAGTTTGTGAGGGCTTTATCAAAAGTTATTAAGGGTGGGTTATGCAGGTAAGTATATATATATATATCTCGTAAACTGGGATTTTACTTTAAAAAACCCCAGCTTATTTCAATATCTATACTTACCTGCATATATTAACTAATAGCAGAATGTGTAGCATAGAAAGGGTGGGATCTAATAAATACATAAAGTAAATATAAGTAATGCTCACCCAATCTGTCACTCTTGAGGAGAAGATACGTCAGCACTGGGACACAGGGGCTATGACAACTATAGTTCGGATATAAAAAAAAACTTAGATGTCTTTCTCTTGAATTTAGAAACATGTGTCAGACAATATGCTACTATAAGAAAGGAAGCTGCAGTCATTATATTTAGGTTTACACCAAAAAAAAAATGAAAAATCTATTTCTCTGGTAAACATTTTAATGAAATATCTAAAAGGTTCTCGTCTGTCAACAAGAAATTAAACCAAAAATCACAATTGAACACAACTATCGAGTCAAAGGTGAAATATAATAAGAAAAGGAAATTGATGATTAATGGAATCCTTTTAACTAAAAGGAATATTACTTATTAAAGATACGTACATGTAGATAGTAATGTAGGTCGATACATGTAGGAAGTGAGCTGAATATTAAGTCAATCCATACTCTGAGATTTAAATCAAAATGTTAATGGTCAGAAAGACTCCTCTCATATTTTATGATAAAGATCTTTTAACCGAGTACCAACATACAAATTAGGAACTTAGGATCTGGATGTCAAAGGAACGAACTAGAATGAATGGTAGAGTCCTTTTTTCTAATACGGAAGGACAGTAGTGGATAAACATTAATGAAATATATATTCATATTTGACTATTCTCGGGAATACTCTTCATGGATAATATCTTCCTGTGTATTTGTTTTCAGCTAAGTGTTATGCAACATCGTTATGTAATATTTCCGGTCATGCGCTGAGTTTCTGTCTCTTCCCTAAGGTCAACAATGGCAGACTTAGATTCATTTTAGTTTATTTTACAGCTTCTATTGTATCATTTAAGCATACTTGTAATAAAGTAAGAACGCAAACTGCACAAACATCATGCAACGTGTTCAACTGAATTCAATTGGATCCCACTCTATGTTGAAATAAGATGTTTGTGTCATATTTTGTTGTGGAGTGTCCGTTGATCAAGGTGAATTTGAAGACGTTAAACAATTGTACCACTTAGTGAGTGTCACTGCTGGTGGACCAGGAGTCCCCGAGGGCACATGTAGCCAAGTTCGATCAATTTCGATTCGTCGTTTTTTCAACCGCATTTGCAAATTTCTTTTTACATAATTTTCTTAAATTTCCAATACTTTGGTCCTGTAGCACCATATCCCAGCCATCTTGCTATGTCTTTTGGTCAATTTAAGACATAATTTTCACAGATTTTGTCCACATTACATTGTTTAGATTGAGGTTCAATGACGAGGGTTAAATACCTGAAACGTGCATGTCCGGTCCATGCTCTAAATATATTTGCTCTAAAATGATGCTAATGAATTTGAAGACGTTAAACATTTCTATTCTTTATTTTCATTTGTCGTGACACAGTGGTGAACATGCTCGCTTCTAGGTCCAGAGGTCGCGGGTTCAAATCTCGCTTAAGTAATTTTTCTTTCAAATGGATTTGTTTTTATTAATCAATATATTCATTTGATTTCTTGGAAATTTCATAATCACATGGTAAGAGTGAAAGGTAGTACGTACTTACATGTATTTAAATATAACGTGTTCAACTGAGGTCAAGGAAACCCCAACTCAATGTAGAAATCCATGTTCTTTTATCATCTATTAAATCTAAATATTTCATTTTTTTGTGTGTGGTTTTTATTTAAGGATGAATGAGACTTTCTTAGTTACATGGTTAAAGTGAAAAGGCAGTCCGTTCTCCAACTATAACATTAATGCTATAGCTTATCTTGTTATAAAGCATATTTCACGCAAAATAAGTTTGCGAGAACTTTTTTTCATATGGTGGAGGCTTTTGTTTGTTTGCTTCGGTTCCTGTTTTATCCTGATTTTGTATGCCTGCGGTTTCTGATTTGCTAAATTATCGATTTTGTGCTGTATACAGGGATATGGTCATCATCCATATTTGTCATTTATTGTAACTCGCAACAATGTTCCTGTATTTGCTATTGCCATATTTGCTGGTGAAGGCATGTTCAGAGATTATTTCTGTCAATTTAGAATGTAGAATCGTTATGAAAAGAATAAAACCTAAACAAAACGTACCAGAAGGTTTTTAAGAATGTTATTAGGACAGGCGAAAACGAGAATCGGATCACAAAGAATTCGTTCAACATACGAGTCTGATATCCCAGTTTACAAAATCAACAGTCAGTCTGATGCACAACCATGCACAATATGATAAATATAGAATGTTTTCCAAATCCCTTTTTAATTACATTTTCTGTAAATATCGACATATCTGTATCAAGTAGTCTCCATAAATGAGATAAAGTCAATTGAATTTATTCGTTTCGTTTCATCGCGGCATTGATTCCTTATTTTAAATCTACTTTATTACTGCGCTGAAGAGAAACACATGCGTCCTGTCCAATGCGATTTAGCTATATTGGTCTGTATTTTGTCTTAATGTTGCCTTGCCATACCTATTCCGTCAGAAAGACCGACATCGTCTTATGTAATACATTTATGATGCGATAAGGATTTTTATGTAGGGTAATATACCTTCATATGAGACACGTTAACAATAATCGCTTGTAATATGGCTTCTTTATTGCCTGATAGTAATGTTTGATTTAGAGCTATTGGAGAAATAAAAGGGTAGAACAATTTCCCACGAGTAGCCTAAAGATAACTTGAACATGTTCTATCCGAACGATTGGCGAAAGTTATTACCAATTCAAATGAAGTTACAAAACGAATTGATTTAAAGGGGACTATAAAAGAAGACAGGTAAATTTTCTGGCATTTCCTCACTGAACGCTTTAAGGTTTACATCTCTAATCATGATCTGATTGGCTCGATTAACCCCCTATACCTCTTTTCAATTTTTGACTGACAGCTTAAAACGAGTGATATTGAGGTCTTTCGGTAGCTTAATCAAGTTTATCTGTCGGTATGTCTTTGATGTAGCACATCCCTTGCGACTCTTGGAATATCACTTAAGAGAACGCCGGTATCATCAAATCAATTATGTCATGCCTACCGAGCCTACGTCACCAAGGTACATGTATGCATATTAATGACCGCCCGGTTGAGAATCCGGTCTTTAACATACTAGCCAATCATGTGTTATTGTCTGGACACTAAAGCAATTTACCTTGGCGAAAATTTAACAGTATTGATATTTATAGAAATTATCATGTTTATGATATCTGGCAGCTTTTGGATCAATTTCCTAAATTCTGATTTCGGGGCCAACATGCAACCCTCCCGTTTTTAAATAATACAGCCAGAGAAATTTATGTAAGCCCAAACCTTCCTCCTAATTTATCAGGGCCCAGCACCATAAACTAAAAAAATGACAGTAGTCGAATTCTCAAAACGCCGTATATAACGAAGCAGTGAAAAAATATTTATTGAATTTCTCCATTCTATCATACTCTGAAACAACAAAAATTGCATGAATAATTGAAAATTAGCACAAATAGTATAATGAGACAAATTAACATTGAAATCTTGAAACAAAGTGGATTCTTAGTTTATGATGCCGGACTTAGATTGATCTACAGCATCACCTACAATAACGTTCGTTGTAAAACTGTACTGTGAACGTTGTTCATGAGACAGTGTTGTTCTTTGTTTTACTTTGGTGCTTTGTTCTTGTTTGTTTGACATCCTTTATAAGTTATAGGGTTTGTTCCTTCCATACTTCCTACTCAAACTATTTGTGTAAATTTGTGCATATTTACATAACTTCTTTGAGTAGGAAGTATGACAGGAATAACCCCGATAACGAATTTATCATACCGAGAACGATTTCGTAACAATGTCTGTGTTAGTGCTAGATAAACGCTACTGTATGTGATATAATACAGAGCGTTAGTGCAACAGGTTCGTTTGGTTGGAAGTTTATTTTTTGAGTAATATTGTGCCCTGCATTCTTCAAATCAGCTCATCAATTTACTTAACTTTACCTAGGCATGGATAATTTTAACTGTTAATGTCTTTAAAACTTGTAAATCCATTTGTTTTTGTCTCAGTTCTAAACAGAAATGTCTGCCATTTTCCGGATGTACAAGATCCGTTCAATTCGACCGTTGCACATTTCAATCTGTATGAACCTCTCCTTTGATGGTGCACTCACTCTTTGGGATCATATATATCGCATGACTGACTTTATAAACCTGAAAATGAAAAAGAAAAAAACTTGGAACAGTTGAATGAATGATTTTGTACACGTTGTATCTTGTTTCGACCTAGATCACTTGGGGTACGTGCTCCTACAAAAGAGAGGTGCTTTCCCATTGAAATATGCTTAGGTCGAATTGACTAGATCTTGTACTTCCGGAAAAATGGCAGTCATTTATGTTCATGAACTGGGTCTAAAACAAATGCACATGGATTTAAGACATTAACAGGTAAAATTATCTTCAATAAGATTGAGGATCACTGACGAGGTATAGGTACTCGAAACGTGCATGTCTGGTCCATGCATTTATCTGTTCTTAAATGATGCTATTGAATATGAAGACATTTAACATTTCATTCACTATGTGAATACAAAGTGAATATATCAACTTCGTCGGGAGAAACGAGTACACGACAAAAAGAAACTAATCATTTTTAAAAATACAAAACAAAAATGCGATAGCATACAAGTAAAAATCCAAAAAGCGTCTTTCATTGGTACATGGAGTCATGACAAAAACATCATGAGACCTGGAAATTAATCAAAAATTATATCTTTCGTTTTATATGTAATAATGCGTGTAAAACATATAAAAAGCATAGGAATCCGCAGCCCGTCACAATAATACGGTGTTAATTTATCGACCATGAATAAAAATACGAAAAGATGTAGAAGAAATTAGGAAAAATCTTTAAAATCACTCTAATCCTGCAGTTACCAAAATAGATTTTTTATTCTTTTGGTGAAATAGATTTTAATACCAGGGGTAATTGCGTGCTACCGGAGTGTTAATAATGTACCTAAATTCACCATCTTACAGGGAGAAGAGTATTATACATACTAATTGTGCGTTCATCAAGATAACCACAACATTTGCTACAAACGTGGTAGATGGCCGTCCTAAAGTAGTATAGATTGCCCATTTGTGTCGATGTTTAATTTTGTGCTCTATTGTGAGTGCTGTTGAGATTATCGTCAGGATCTTCTTTAACTCATTTGTGTCACACTTATGCCCTTTGCCGTGTGGAGCTCGTAAAAAGTTCCCCGCGAGGGATTTGACAGTAAGTGTTTTGAATATACTTCCCTGACATTGTCGCCATAACACTTTCTATATAGACATAACGTCAGACAGTGCATGAATTTGATATATTTTCATTTCCATGCTTCCTTAACATCGACGGCGGGTGCGGCTAGCCAACAGGGGATGCTTACTCCTCCCGGGCACCTGGTTCCACCTCTAGCTTGCTAGGGGTCCGTCGATGTTTAATTTTGTGCTCTATTGTGAGTGCTGTTGAGATTATCGTCAGGATCTTCTTTAACTCATTTGTGTCACACTTATGCCCTTTGCCGTGTGGAGCTCGTAAAAAGTTCCCCGCGAGGGGTTTGACAGTAAGTGTTTTGAATATACTTCCCTGACATTGTCACCATAACACTTTCTATATAGACATAACGTCAGACAGTGCATGAATTTGATATATTTTCATTTCCATGCTTCCTTAACATCGACGGCGGGTGCGGCTAGCCAACAGGGGATGCTTACTCCTCCCGGGCACCTGGTTCCACCTCTAGCTTGCTAGGGGTCCGTCGATGTTTAATTTTGTGCTCTATTGTGAGTGCTGTTGAGATTATCGTCAGGATCTTCTTTAACTCTTTGGTGTATGCTTAATAATTTGTGTTCATGTTTAGTGGTTAATGTTCCTTGTTCTTTTGTGTATCTTATTATGCTTGTCTACTCTGTGTTTCCACAAAGGCGTGTTTCGGGTGTTTTTTCTGGGGGTACTGTAAACCATTCCTGTTGGAAATCCCCTCTTAAGTTTTCTTTGAAATGCAAAATGACGTCGCTTTGTATGAAATAAAAGCAGAGTAGCGGACATATACGTACATTCAGTTCTGTAAGGGGGTTGACGGAGACTCTTTAATGACTGGAAAAGACACATTTTTATGGAAAAGTTATAAGCGCGTTTGTGTATAGAATTTTAGAATTATCTGAAGATGATCAACACAAAAATTGGTTGAGGTGGTTACATGTAACTTACCTTGATGTTTAAGTTCCCCTTTGAAACTTAAATAAGTAGGAAAAGTCAGGTCTTACTTAAAAAAGATCTCGCAAATATGATAGGAAGGAGATATCTTCAACAACACCTAGTTGCAGCACCAACAGTAAAACCCCAAACCACTCACTTCTCCGGAAGATGAAACATTGTACATCTGATGTTATTTCTATTCATAGTGGTATTAGTACCAAAATAAATGGAAAATTTCACGGACATTACAGGTAAAGTCACTTCTGCTTTTTGACGTCAATTTAAAGCTTTGATTTGACGTTTCTAACGACTTTGCTGTTGACGTTGCAAAGTGCGCACTTCCGGTTCTTTTTAACGTCAAAAACAACCATTTACATATAAAAGTATTGAGTCTTTGCGAAATACAGAGTTTTTTTCCCCCTTACAGACGGTATCTGACAAAAAACCATTGTGACGTCATGAAAATGGTATGGTAACGTCGATTTTAAACCGTCATTTCCCAGACTTTTAAGACTGTTTCCATAGAATTTGATGACGTCATAATCAGTCTACGTCAGATACCGTCTCAAATGGGAAGTAACTCTAGTTTTCGAAAATAGCGAATATGCAAAAACGAGTATAAAGGTGAGAAAAAGGATCAAACACCACATTCCGGGATAGACAAAGAAATCTCAATCCTCGTGTCCATGCTGATTGAAATTCATGACTCAACAGCACTCGTCATGGATAATTTTCGCGTTTTCCGCGGGTCAAGTGTCTTCGCGAAAATTTTATCTATTAGAAAAAATCCCCGCTGCATTCTAACAATAGGAAAGACATCAGTTGCGAACATTTCCCCCAAGCGTAACGTTTTGATGTTATAATCGCGAAATTTCCCCAAGCGAAAATAAAATCGTTTACAGTATTGATATTTCCTTTCTTTATGATTGATTTCTGAAACATTATGAACATCACGATATTTCACACTTGTACATTGGACGTTCCTTCAAACTCATCCTCAAGAAATTCAAGTGTATAAATACTAGAAAAGCTTATTTATAGAACAGACTTCAAGAACTTAATTATTTTTAGCTATTTAAGAGCTATGCGGTCATCAGAATAAAGAGACGACGACCATCGAAAACACGATGCAGTGTGCAAGGATGTGCTGAATTCCATGTCATTTGAAATTCCATGTTCCATGTCATTTAATTTTCTAGAAATTGAAAATTCAAAATTTCATTTCATCTAATTTCTAAAAAAATTTTTTTTAATTTAATGCATTCAATTCAAAATTCCATGTCATTTATTAAGACTTTAATTCCATGTCATTCGATTTAAAATTTCATGTCATTCAATTTAAAATTCCATGTCATTTAATTTAAAATGCCATGTCATTTAATTAAAAATTCCATGTTATTCAATTTAAAATCCCATGTCATTTAATTTAAAATTCCATGTCACTTGATTAAAATTTGAAATTCCATGTTATTTCATTAAAAATTTTAAATTCCATGTCATTTAAAACTTGGAATAAATGTAGTAATCTCCAGCAGGACTCGATTGAAGCTCAAACAACAAAGCACCGATAATAAATATATATGAACACAGAGGGAACAGTTATCATGAAAGACGACATTAAAAAACATGGAATAAACCAGGACCAAAGGGCAGCAAGATCCGGATGGCAGGATATGGAGTGATTATCCGGAAAACATGTGCACTATCTCCTCCACTTATACCTTCACTCGAACAGGTTTAGTAGGATATAGAGTGATTATCCGGAATACATGTGCACTAACTCTGCCACTTATCACTTCATTAGAACAGATTTGGTAGGATATGGAGTGATTATCCGGAATATATGTGCTCCAACTTTTCCACTTATCCCTTCACTCGAACCACTCGAACAGGTTTGGTAGGGTATGGAGTGATTATCCGGAATACACGTGCACTAACTCTTCCACATATCCCTTGACTCAAACAGGTTTGGCATGATATGGAGTGATTATCTGGAATACATGTGCACTAACTCTTCCACTTATCACTTCATTAGAACAGGTTTGGCATGATATGGAGTGATTATCTGGAATACATGTGCACTAACTCTTCCACTTATCACTTCATTAGAACAGGTTTTGTAGGATATGGAGTGATTATCTGGAATACATGTGCACTAACTCTGCCACTTATCCCTTCATTAGAACAGGTTTGGTAGGGTATGGAGTGATTATCCGGAATACATGTGCACCAACTCTTCCACTTATATCTTCACTCGAACAGGTTGGTAGGATGTGGAGTGATTATCCAGAATACATGTGCACTAACTCTGCCACTTATCCCTTCACTCGAATAGTTTTGGTAGGATATGGAGTGATTTTTCGGAATACATGTGCACTAACTCTGCCACTTATCCCTTCATTAGAACAGGTTTGGCTGGATATGGAGTGATTATACGGAATACATGTGCACTAACTCTGCCACTTATCCCTTCATTAGAACAGGTTTGGTAGGATATAGAGTGATTATCCGGAATACTTGTGCACTAACTCTTCCATTTATCCCTTCATTAGAACAGGTTTGGTAGGATATAGAGTGATTATCCGGAATACATGTGCATTAACTCTTCCACTTATACCTTCACTCGAACAGGTTTGGTAGATATTAGCCCCCTCACAGTAAGACGACACAAACAAGACGGCTTATCGCAGTGGTACAAGTATCAAACTAATGAATATGTAAATCAATATCAAAATGGCGTATGACAAATTGTCTGACCCGGCTGAAGCGAGGTCATTTATGCAACCACTCATGACTCCGTTCTCATGGTTAGCGCTGTTACAAGTATCTAGATGTGTTATGTATTATTCAGAGTGTTATTCTGCTGTCAACAGGATCTTATCAACGGTATATAATAAGGCGATTGCCATGTGTCTCCGATAAAAAAATAATACCGTCTAACATGACAAGTCTGTAAATTAGGGAAGGAGTAAAGGGCATTATAAAACGAAACGAAATCCTTTGGTCCTATATGTTTAAAGCCAGTATTCGATTTCAAGCTATTACAGGCATGCTCCTGTGCCATATTTCACAAAAATTCCTACGAAAAAAAATCAGGAATTTTAATAACTTTCAATTAAAAGCCTAAAATGGCTTAATTTCGGTGGGATGTTTCTTTAAGCGCAAGTGCAAATTCCTGTTTACAAAACTTTCTTAAATTTCTAAAACATGGGTCCTGTAGCATCATATCCCAGCCATCTTGCTACGTCTTTCGGTATATTTAGGACATAATTTTCACAGATTTTGGTCATATTACATTGTTTAGATTGAAGTTTGTCAAATGAGTGTACCTCCCATGACCTATTTTTGTCTGTGGTGGTGCCATCTGTTGACAGATCCGGACAAAAAGCAACAATACTTGTAGGGGACCATGATAACTTTATTCCTACCAAGTTTCATGAAAATCTGTTCAGCGGTTCTAGAGAAGTTGAATATGTATGAAAATCACCCCCCCCCCCTTCTTCGTGAGTAATCTAAGTAACCCGAGAGAGATAGTTATACAGAAGCTGAAGCAAAATCCTGCTAATAAATTACAGCACCCCCCCCCCCCCCCCCATGATTTGATCAAGACCACCAGTCAAATGATGAAAATATAGATTTGTGTTTTTACATTAATATTTTGAGCTGCTCTTAATATCTTAATTTCAATGTTATATATCTTCACAAGATGAATTCGAAAATACTTATTCATCTTTTTTAGATTATTTAATTTCTTTTTGCATATTAATTTAAATATTCAAAATATATAACATTCAAATGAATCGATAATCCAAGAATTTAAACCACAAAAACATATATCAATATCAAAGAAAGACAACTCTTGCATACATGAGTTCTGCTGTTCTACATGTACCAACTATAAGAGTTCTCCTCCTCTTATACGAAACTAAAGTTACCAGGGTTAAAATTCCTGATATAGATAAAAGAAGTACCAGAACTTGAACCCACAAGCCTTGGGTCCATGTGCACAGTAAATATATCTATTCATAATTGAAAAAATACTCATAAAAATCTGTTCAGCAGTTCTTGAGAAGAAGTTGAAAATGTATGAAAATCGCCCCTCCCCCCTTTCCTTTTCACATAAGAAAAAAAATCAGAAAAAATCAAAAAATTAAAATTTTAGTATAAAATACATATCAAAGCATTTAGTAACTTAAATATGATAAATGTGCAGTAAATGAATGTGTAAAATCATACACATATTGAGTTATTTAAAGAAATAGTGCAAAAATGTGCATTTCTGACAAAGTCGGAAAAGACGTAAAAAACGCGTCAAAAATTTGACTTCCGAGTGGAACCAAAAATAACAAAACTTCTTAAGACATATCTCTGTATCATCCTGATGCTTTCGGTTTGTCGATACGTGCTTCCATTCTGAAAAAGAAGTTTGTCAAAGGAGGATTACCCCGTAACCTACTTTTGCCTCTGGTGGCGCCACCTGTTGATGGATCCGGACGAAAAACAACAACACCGGGGACCATGAGTACT
Source organism: Pinctada fucata (assembly GCA_028142955.1). Lineage (NCBI taxonomy): Eukaryota > Metazoa > Mollusca > Bivalvia > Pterioida > Pteriidae > Pinctada > Pinctada fucata. Next base: position 34,786,977 of record AP027115.1, read on the forward strand.
TCATTCCTACCAAGTTTCATGAAAATCTGTTCAGTGGTTCTGGAGAGGAAGTCGAAAATGTTGAAAAGTTTACGACGGACGACGGACGCCGGACGGTGCACTATGACAATGGCTCACTTGAGCTTTGCTCGGGTGAGCTAAAAAGCGCACATTTATTCTCCTCAACCATCTGCGTTTGCTCTCAAGGCTTCTTGTGTTTTATGTCGTTGCGAACAGATTAGATGAGAAAAAAAATTGAAAAAATAAATAATTGTGTTTCATATGTTTAAATAGTAATACATTAATTACAACGTTTATCTTCAAATTGGTAAATTCGATCAACTTGAAAGAAAGTTATCTTTGAAAATAGCGTGTTTATAAAACAATGTTAAACAAACCATTGATAGAGATATAAAACATTTAATTGGATCGTCTAACAAAAACATTAAGCTTACAATCATCCGAAAGACATGAAGCCGGATTTCTCGTTTGATCGAGTTGATTTTGCTAAGGGTAAGAACATATTTTGTTTAACGTCCGTAGACAGGTACCTTTAATTTTATATGTAGGACAATTGCACCGGAAAAAATGTACACACAGTTTTTTTTTTCTCTTACAAAAAAGTCATATGCTTATTAAAATTCAAAACTGCATCTTGAACTAATATCGAAGAAATATCATATACTACCCTTGTCATTAAGGTACCCGTTGTACAATAGAGTCATTTTACATAGCGATTTACTCATCTCCATTGTAAAGTATGGTAAAATTTATGCCTGGTAAGGTACTATAAACTAAATACATTTTCTGAAAGGTAATGAAGCCCTGATTACAGATATAAGACTCCCTGGTCTTAAAAATCAAAGGGGAAAAACTCTTGCACAAAATAGATATTTTGTATATGATGTATAGGGAGAATAGACTATTCAGATGTTTTATAAGTTATTCTCCTTAGTTTTTCTGACCCCAAATTCTTATTTCTGAGCTGTGGGCATTAAAACCTTTCAAAAAATATATAGTTTGTAGCACAAAAATATGTACCTTTCTAGGCATAAAATAATGCCCCAATGTTGTACATCAGATACCTTAAGAGAGAATGAAAGCGAATTTTATCTTAATATAAAGTCAGAATTATCAACCTCGCTTGAAGGAAGATTTTGCTATTCTTGTTTCGATACTCTCTTTCCAATAAGGTGTTAGTGTGATTTTTATTTAGGTTGTTTTACACCAAAATTGTGCGTTCTTCGAGACCTCTGGGAAATCGGAATAGTGAGAGGGTTGTGCGCACGTAATCCAGGATAACCACACCGTCTGCTATTAACGTGGCAGATGGCCGTCCTAAGTCGGCACCGGTTGCTTATTGGTCTCTTTGGTTTATGTGTGGTCTTTTATGTTTAATGTTTCTATGGTGTGAGTTGGTGTTCCTTGTCCCTTTTGCGTCTCTTTCTGTGGATGTCTGTTCTGTGATTTTGGCATTGGGTGTATTGGAGTTTTGCTGTGGGTGCTACAGCCTAGTGTTTTTGGAGATCCCCTCCTTTCTTTATTGTGCTTTTTTATTCGGATTTCGGGTTTTGTGTTTGACATTCTGTAGAAATAGCGGGTGTAAAACAAAATATTTTACCATGACATGTATCGCTTTTCTTAAATCATTGGTCCATAAAATGTTTAGACTTGAGACATGCGCGTTGACGTAGGAGAGCGCACGTGACTGTTTGATCCATTCTGCTTGAATAGTCTCATATAAGTTTGGCTGTTAAAAAGGAAATAAATAAATGGATTCACAGCACTATTGACAGGGGCTAGAGTCTGCATGAAGATAGTTGTCGATGTCGCACTCTGTGAATCGGGAATATGGCCGAAGGCAAATAGTAGGTTATATATGAAGTAGGGACTCCAACAGAAAATAAATGCTGAAAAATACAAAATAACAGTAGTTTTAGCCATTTCACCGATAAATATCATCGAAATTAAAGGAGTTTAACATCTTAGCACCATCCCTCCGATGTTATTTTAAACATAGATTTTATTTGGACTCTCTGTAATGTACAAATCTAAATTCAAAAAATTAAAGAGGGCGCTACTGAAACGATTTTGGTGGCTCCGCTAGAAGCATCACTGATGAGAATTTAATATTCGAAACACGTGTCTGGTGCATGGAAATTGGTTTGGAATTTTCTTCAAGAAGGTATAGGGTTGGAACCCTTCGACATTATTTTGTTGTAAAACATGAATTTTTCAAATATTTGTTCTCTCCTTTATTACAGTATGTTCTATCATTCATAATATTCAGTTGTAGAATGTCTAAGAAATCGAAGTGTCGAACTATGCTGTAAGATAGCAGACGTTTTTACAGAAATATAGATATGTTACGGTGAGAAGTTTTATGTTTATACAGCAATTGTGTGTCTATGGAGACCTCTCTGTATTTAGATAATTTGGAGGGTTGTGCGCATGTAGTCCGGATAACTATACAATTTGCAAAAAGCAAATGGCCGTCCAAAGTAGGCGCAAGGTGCACATTGGTCTCATTCCATTTATGCCTTGTCATTAATGTTTAATGTTTCTGTACGTCTGTTTTGACTGTATTTGTCTGTTTGGTGTGATGTTCTAGTGCAGAATTTCGTGTCATGAGGCGGGTTGTAGTTTTGTCTGATGTCATTTATGTGTCGCTTTCTTGTGGGTTCATTCCGCTAAGTCAGTGCAGAGTGGTCATTTCTTTGAACTATATATATATGCATGTTTTGGAATCATATATGCATGTTTTATTTTACAGAAAATACCTTTATTCAGATAAGGATGCTCATGTTAGCGTAGTAGCAGACTATGCTGAATTATTCTGAGGGAGTTTCTATCGATACTATAAATGTTTGTAAATTAAATGAATAACATTCTTTTCTTATGATATGAAAGCAAATCAAAATCTGCTAAGTCAATATGCTTACCTAAAACGATAACGAAAGTCATTTTGACAGTTTTTATTTTAGCTTTTGGTATCAGCCCTCTAGAACTGCTCCCCGTCTCGGTCCAATGAACTTGCCTTTTGTTAAGTATTTTCATTGGAGTGGAACACTCTGAATCAGCATCTTCAAAAGAGTATTTCCAATACATGATGCAATGAACATCACATTCAAAACCTTTGTATGTCAATTCAATTCTACAGATATGCAAAAATATCTAAGGTTGAATGTTACTTCTTTAGTTTGCTCTAAAATTTCCATTGGACAACCATAGTTTGAAGATATAACCTTCTCAGAATAATTGAAGGAAAAATTTGACACACATGTTATTATGTATAACTGCATGTTTTTGTTATTACAAATAACATAAGTAATTGAAAATATCCAAACAAATGAAAGCAGCTGCCTTTATCTTTAGAGAAGTGTATCTCTTTTACTAATATCACATTTCTTTTACATGTTACATGTTAGTTTAAGTATTGTCCTTTAATTCGCGTTCATGCGAGTGTATTCCGTTGTTATCATGGTTGTGTGCACATAATCCGGATAACTACAACGTCTGCTACTGGCTTGGCAGATGGCCGTCCTAAGTCACACCGGTAGCCCATTGGTCTGGTTGGTTTATGATGTTTGTTGGTGTTCCTTGTCCCTTTTGCTTCTCTTTCTGTGCGTGTCTGCTCTGTGTTTTTGCATTGGGTGTTATGGGGTTTGCTGTGGGTGCTGCAGCCGAGTGTTGTTGGAGATCCCCTCCTTTTCTTTGTCTTGTTGGAGATTCTCTCTTTTTATTTGATAAACAAAAGTAGGCGTTAAGACAAGTAAAATATCTACACAAGTAAAATAAAGGTGGGGGTCTCTAATAAAACTCGGTTGTAGCACCCAAAACAAATTATCGAAACACCCCAACCGAAAACTCAGAGTATAAATACAAAGCAAGTGACACAAATGGGAGAAACACCAGAAAGGCTTATTACATTGTTTAGACTGAGGATCACTGACGAGGGTTTAGTACCCGAAACGTGCATGTCTGGTCCATGCTGTAAATTTATCAGGTTATAAATGATGCTATTGAATTTAAAGACGTTTAACATTTGAACTACTTGGTGAGTGTCACTGCTGGTGGACCAAGAGTCCCCGAGGGCACATGTAGCCAAGTTCGATCAACTTCGGTTGATCGTGTGTCTCTTCAACGCATTTGAAATTTTTTGTTACAAATTTTCTTGAAATTTCTAAAACGTGGGTCCTGTAGCATCATATCCCACCCATTCTGCTACGTCTTTTGGTACATTTTTGGACATAATAATTTTCATACTTTTTGGCCGTATTACATTGTTTAGACTGAGGATCACTGACGAAGGTTTAGTACCCGAAACGTGCATGTCTGGTCCATGCTGTAAATTTATCAGGTTATAAATGATGCTATTGAATTTAAAGACGTTTAACATTCATATTAACCAGCGAAACCAATAGGCAATCTGTGGCGACTTAAGACGGCCATCTGCTATACGTTTTTGATAGCTTAACCTATTGCTTTACACAAAAATAAATTGACGTAATTTGCTGGACGAAAGATGTATCAAACAAATGAAATAATTGAGATTGGCAGCGATTTCCTGTTATTCATATCAATGTCATGTGGTTTTGGGGAAATTTCAATCATATTATACAGTAAAACAAATATGAAAATATTCTGTGATAGTAAGAAGATTACAATGCGTGACATCTTATTTCATAATAAGAATGGATTGACCTCCCCTAGTGAAAATAAGCTCCAATTTCCTAGGAAATCAAATTAAACATATAATTGCCATATAATCCGAATTTGCCGTGATTTGGGTTAATCAAACTGATGTCTTATAGTGTCAAATAGGAAATAGACGGAAATTATGTTCATTTCTTCATCAGACCGAATAAAAGAACATGATTTACACAATCGCATTAACCACGACATTACATGTTTGCAGAAAATTACATATTTCGAAACATTATCAGCTCATTCAAGATGTATTAAATCCTGATGACTTCAGTTTTGGCAAGGATTTTGACAGATTGATCGCATTTCCTGCATAGTATTGATAAACAAACAAATCAAATGTAGTAGTCTGATGCAAAATGATTGTTACGTTAAAAGGCTGGATTAGATTTAATGCAAACATATGCATCGCATTTAAATGGATTTATACTATATCACCAGGAGCAGCATCTTTTGATTGAAGTTACGTAATATTTCACAATTTACAGAAATAAATAAAAGAATAGGAGAATACCCTGTACTAATTGGTGCATTTTGATAGATTTCACTCAGCAGTACTTTGATATTGCCAGAAATATCCATTATCATTATTCTCCGAAATAGATATTTATGACAAATGCACTAAACGTTTATTCGTTTATTTCTTTGTCCTCTTGAATATTTGTAACTTTTGTAGTAATGATGTACACCATATTCTTAACTAATTTATCTATGTGATTTCTTTTCACCAACGTTACATAATTCTTTTAATTTCAGTTTCTAAGGATTCCGAATTCCGTCGGAATCCTTTCTGTCGTTCTATTGTCTTTTCTTTATTCTTATTATTCTTATTATCATTCTTACCACCAAACGTTCCAGACACTTTACAAAAAGGTACCGCAATATATGATTAAGTGGAAAATACCATGTGAAAGAGCATATAAGGATCTCAATTCATAATTTTTTTCTTGTCGATAAGTTCACAAATGCTCCCGCTAGAAGTCATCAAAGGTCAAATCTTTAAACTTTTATAACTCCTAAAATAACCGTACGATTTGAACGAAATGTGTTTTATATTTTTCTTTGGGAAATTTGCAAAAATTTATACCCTTACATGAAATATTTACGGTTTTCGCGCTATTACGAGTTGAAAATAGAATTTCAAATTGGCTCAGTGCCAATTTCTACAGCTTTTGAGATTTTGAGTTGAAACGTAGATGGTAGGTACCTTATAGGTAATCATTTAATGTTGACCTAGTTTCAAGGTCAAATTTTGATTCTTAAGGTCACAACATACTTTTGCCTATAGAACAAAGACGGATTGACCTTGACAGTTCAAACTTTATACATATAATCGTTGACCCAAGCTCTTTCACCTGACCTTGAACCAAGGTCAAATTCCCCTTCTGAAGGTCACAACAAACTTTTGCCTATAAAACAAAGACTGTTTGACGTTGATAGTTCAAACTTTGCACAAATAGTCCTAGCATCAAGCCCTCTCACCTTGACCTTGACCCAAGGTCATTTGTTCGATTTCAAGGTCACAACATACTTTGGTTGATAAAATATTGAACTTTGATCAGTTAAAGATCAATTTTGATGCGAATAACCTCCAGTTCTTATGTTTTATCTGTGACCTTGGTTCAAGGTCAAATAATCATTCTCAAAGTCATAACAAACATTTACTCATGTAGAATTCACAGTTCTGGTCCTATGCTATTTGTCCTTCTTTGAACTTCACATAGTCCAAGAAAGGTAACTCTTTCATTCTTGTTCTCTGTTTCTTTGTTTTTTTTCTTAGTAGCATTACATGCTGTTGTCATTTTCTATTAATATAAATTTTCTCATTGCCAAATCATTGAGCAATTCTGTTTTGAGATAGTATACTAAAGGATTTAAAATTTATAAATCATGGAGTCTAAAGCTTTCGTAAACATGGAAGGTATTTATTATCTTTTTCTTCTATTTTGTTGATAAATAAATAACAGTCCCAAGTTAGACATAAACTCTTTTGACTTATTTGCTGAAGTGAATAAGGTACTAAAGCAACTATTCTTTCTTCCATTTTCTTTATTCGGATTTTAACACTTCAGTTCCGAGGATTGTCTGATAAAGGAGGAATCCGTCTGTTGCTTGCAACAGTAGCTATTTAATTTTTTCTATTTTTTCCTTTTTTTTTTTTAAATTTTTTTGTTTGTTTTTTTTTTTTTGTTTTTGTTTTTGTTTTTGTTTTTTGTTTTTTGTTTTTATGAAGATAGAAATTATTCTTTAAAATAACAACAAATTTACCTTACGTTAGAGAGTGAGCTTGACAAGAAAACTCAGGCAGAGATGGGTAGTAAAGAACATGCATGCAGACAGGAGATGCTGTCTCTTCCTGGGCACCTGGTCTTACTCCCATATTGGGAGTTCGCTTTTTCACGTGATGGAGATTTTTGATTGTTTGCTTTGGTTTCTGTTTTATCCTGCTTTTGTATGTCTTCGGTTTATATTTATCTGAATTATGGATTTTGTACTGTGTATGCCCTTTGACGTGTGGAGCTGGTAAAAAAAGTTCCTCGCGATGGGTTTGACAGTATTACTAAGTGTTTTGAATATTTTCAACTGATATAGCACTTTCTATATAGACATGACCTTAGACAGTGCATATATTTCAGATATTGTTTTCATTTCGTGCGTGAACAACGACGGCGGGTGCGGCTAGCCAAAGAGGGAATGCTTACTCCTCCCGGGCACCTGGTCCCACCTCTAGCTTACGCATCCTAGAAATTTCCAAAATGTGGGTCCTGTAGCATCATATTCCACCCATCCTGATACGTCTTTCGGTACGCTTTTTGGACACAGTCACTTTCACACTTTTTTGGCATATTACATTGTTTAGATTTGAGGATCACTGACGAGGGTAAAGTACCCGAAACGTGCATGTCTGGTCCATGCTGCCAATTTATCTGTTCTTAAATGACGCTATTCAATTTGAAGGCGTTTAACATTAGAAGGGGTCCGTCAATGCCCAATTCTGTGCTCTATAGTGAGTGCTGTTGAGATTAATGTCAGGATCTTCTTTAACTCATTGGGACATTGTCATTGTCCATATTTGTCATATTTTGTTTACGATAGTGGTCGATACTTACCTCTTGAAAATATTCTTAATTGTTCATCGTTGCTTTCTCCCATTCCAACGTTAAAAGATGATTTCTTCCATATTATGATTACTATGACGATATAGCAGAGGGCAATAATGATAACAGGAATGATAAAGACCGCAAACGTTGTCAGCAGAAAATAAACCTAAGGAAAAGAAGTCAAAATAAAAATTAAGGTTAAGCGTCTTTTACCTGGTTGTAGAAATGTTTCTTTGGCTGAAAGCATCACTGATCAGAATTTAATAATCGAAAAACGAGTCTAGTGCATGAAAATTGGTTTGAAATTTTCTCCAAGACGGTATAGAGTCGGAACACCTCCGTATTAGATATTTAATTTTGAGAAGATGCAGAGGTTTTAAGATATCAACGATCCGAAACAAGGTGTAAACTTCGATTATTCAGGGCTGGTTTGGTAAAAGAGGTGATGTATAGGCCGCAGAGGAGTATCTTCTTTCAAAAGAATGTATTATTTGTTTAATGGCGGGTACTTCCAGCAAGCAGTAGATGCCTTCTCCTCCCATGTACGTTACCACACGCTATCGCATCCCATTTGAGATTGAGTTTCGCATCTAAAGACTATTGGTTCTATCGCTTTGTACATTTCAATACGAGCATTGTTTAAGCCTTTATATTGTAATATTGAAACTGCTTTCGGTTTTGTTTTTGATATTTTTCACTGTAACAAAATTGAAGAGTTCCACCTCTTAACCTTCTTGAAAAGAATTGCATAATCTAAAATCGCAAAATCGAGAAATCACAAAAATTGGAAAAATCGCAAAATAGAAAAATCGAAAGTTGCAAACCACAAAGACGTTTTTCGGATAATAAATATCCATCAGTGGAACTTATTAAAAATGCCGCAGTGATTTTTAGTCACAGGAAAATGTATTTTCATGTCGGATGTTTTAGTGTATTGGGGTGTTTATTAAGTTGGGATACCCAATGTGATACCAATGGGATATTACATTGTGATACTAGTGTTTGTTTTTTTTTTCAAAACACCGACTGTCAAACCCGCGAGGGGTTTGACAGTAAGTGTTTTGAATAGTTTTCCTTGACATGGTCGCCATAACACTTTTTATATAGACGTTACCTCAGACAGTGCATGTGTTTTGGATGTTGTTTTGATTTTCGTGCGGCAGGTGCGGATAGCCAACAGGGGACGCTTACTCCTCCCGGGTACCTGGTCCAACCTCTAGCTTGCTAGGGGTTCGTCGATGCTCAATTGTGTGCTTGATGTTGAGATGATCGTCAGGGTCTTCTTTAACTCATTGCAGTTGGTACTGTAACAGAGTCTGTTGGAGATCCCTAACCTTCTCTTATAGTTTCAAGTATTCTCAAGATTTTATATTTCCATTGGTTATCATATTCTCTCACAAATTCCTTTATATACCAATATCAACATCAACTACTGTAAACCGTCTTTTATTCGCGGCGTCTTAATTTCGCAAACACGAGTGGGGTGACTGGTTCGCTACTTTTTATTTTCGCGACAATCGTACCTACGTATCTTACTACACATGTGCTTGGACATATTCGCGGCGTTTTATTTCCGCGAATCAAAGAACCTCGCGAATATCGCGAAAATAAACGTTCGCGAATAAAAGACGGTTTACATTACCTTCCACATCCATCGTTCTTTAAAGTCAATGCTGCAATAAACGTTCCCATTATCTGCAACTCGTGTTCCAAAAAGGAGCATGGAGAGGGAAAACAATATGGCACATATCCAGGATAGGCTGATCAGCGTCCTTGTTCGTCGCCCTGGTATTAAGATTTATCAAAATGTTTAATCATACGCAGCTACGTTAAGGCACTCCTCGTTTTTACGTTGCAATAATCGTGTCATTTTTAAAAGACATTTTCAATAATCAAAAAGGACAACC